>OY284492.1:52578137-53178137 GCA_958336395.1 Ctenicera cuprea | reverse complement strand
GGGGTTAAATCTGGGGAGTGAGCCGGCTATTCTACAGGCCTCCGCCTACCAATCCATCTTCCAAAAAATGTCCGTTTAGAAAGTCAGAAAAAGGCCTATAATAATGAGGCGGCGCGCCGTCTTGTTGGAACATAACGTTTTCAATACTATTTCCAGCCACCTGAGTTATTTCTGGGAAAATTTTGTACTGTAAATGAAAAAGTGGACTACTGGATACAAAAATCAAAACAATTTTGAATTGAGTGAGTCCATTTGTTTAAAATCCGCCGTTTTGTTATGGCTGAATATTTTCTTTGGAACTCTAGGATCAGTCGCAAAACTAAAAGACCTTTCAAATGAGGGGGGGTTACTTTATAGACACAGTGTATTCATAAAATTCAATTATTTGATGGTGTTAGCAATTTTTAACACTTGCGGTTTATCTGCATTTTCAATATCAAACTTCATTTTGATTCGATTACTCGTTTTTGAGTAAATAGGCGTTAAAACTCAAATTTTCAAAAATTCATAGAGAGCGCCAGAAAGAAATTTACGAGCTGGGACACAAACCAAATTGTAACTCATCTACAGCACTATCAGCCTACAAAATTAAAAAAATAATCGTTTGGTCAGTTGTGTGAATATATTTCGAAAATTTCCAAAATTTTGGAAATTTTTTCACTTCATAACCTTTGCTTTTCGAAAATTTTTGTGCACGGTAACATTCTGTCTCTGTAGGGCTATTACGATAAAATATTTGAACTCGATCTGTCAACCTGTTTTTGAGTAATAAGACGCTAAAGTCAAAACTTTTAAAAAATAGTAGCGGCGGCCATTTTGAAAGCTAAAACTTTCGAAAAAAAGCGTCAGATTTGCTCTAAAGTTTTGCATTGAATTCCGTTTTCACATGTATAAAATTTTATTTCAGAAAAAAAATGCTACCAAAAAAGCTTGTCTTCCGATTTCGGATTTATTTTAAAATCTTATTTTGTCGGTGAATTATTGACCTCCCCCAGATTCCAAAGCTCATCAAATCCGACTAGCCGCTCGATAGTTATGATGCACCACATACATACATACATTCATACCCACCCACAGACAGACATCTTTTGAAAACCAATCTTTTTTAGGTTCCTGTAGGTTCAGAACGTGCATTTCCGTCAAAATCTCATAATATCGAGTCGTCTTCCTGAAGATTCTGCCTCTAAGTATAGTAACGGGGTATTTGTCGTTCTCGCAAATTTTATTTTATGTTGAATTACGAGTAGTCGCAAAAAAATTAAAATTACTACCACCTAATTCAGAAACACGCGTTTCTCTGATTACGATGGTAAAAATTATTATAATTTGTTCAAATAATACACACATTTTCCATGTTAAAACTGCTGTTCGGGTCAGCTATAATAGACATTAGGGTGGCCCATCTTTTTAACCCCTGGATTTTGTTTCGGGGCACCATCTAAAACTGTTCTACTAATAAAAATAATAAACTGTACCAAATTTCAGTTAAATCGGACAATATTAAGTGGCGCCGACATAAGGGCAAAATTTAAAATAATTTGAATTTACTTGTATTTTTCAAATAAAACACCAATTTCTAAAATATAAAGTTGTATTTTATTAAACTTCAGAAAATACACGTATTTGTGTTATAGAATATTAAATATAATTCTGAAACAACATACATTTTGATTGTTACTACTGCATTGGTATGATAACAGTTGATTTTTTCGAGTCCGGAAAACGCCGACGATAATCCATGACAATTTGTAATAAAAATTGTTTTTGTTCTTCATCTTTTGTTAATATGTTGCAGTAATCTGTAATTAATTTCACGCCTCTTTCAGCTGGATCGTTGACAACTTTTAAATTACTGACAATTTCAAAAACTTTTTTATAATTATCGTCATTATTCCAAAACTCGGGATTGTTTTTTAAAAAATCTGTATTTAAATCAAGCTATCGAAAAAAAGTTTGTGTATTGAAGGATACAAAGTCAGGTATTGAATTGCTTGATATCACAGATATTTCGTTTCTCGTAAATTTCAGACGTTTAATGCCCTCATCGTTTGTTATTTCAGTCTCATGAGAATTTGTCATAACTTTAATCATTTCTCTTTTAACCTGAAACGAAACTTGATCATCGAAAAACGCCAGCGCGATATTTTCTGGATTTAAGTACCATAAATGATTTACCATTTTGTTGGTGGCGGTATTCGAGATATCTAGATCAATATTTTTATAATAAGCTTTTTAAGAAATTCTAAATCATGATACAGAGCTTTTACTGCAAGTGGGGCGGTAAACCAGGCTTTAATGTAAATAGTGACAATAAAAATACATAGATCTGTTACACTCGATAGTTCTTTAGCTTTTAGTTTAAATTCATCCCGAAATAGAAACATTTTCAAACAATAAATGGCCTTTGCCATCCATCTTGCATGATCTCCAGGAACACGAATTGTTATTTTGCGAGATGGACGTTCAAGGAAAATTTCGGATAGTTCTAGTAGTTCGCGGTAATCTTCTCGCGGTTGTTTTTTGTTTAATGTCATCATTATAAAATTTAGAATGACATCTTTTTGTTCATACAAAATGACTCGAATATTTTCCGATTCCATCCCAGATTTAAAATTTTGTTTGTTGATTTTTGGCCACGACTCTTGAAAACGTTTAAATAAAGGAACATTAGGACCTGACGATGGAGGCATTTTAATGTCAAAACAACCTTTCAGAATTATTTCAAATATATGATGCCTGCATGGAAGATACAAAAGGCTTTTTTACAAATTTTGCTCTAATAAAGTGCATGCACCATTAATGTAACCAGTGTTAGATGCCGTTGTCACAACATAAAGCTTTCACAGCTGTCAACTGTTTTATGGTTGGTATTAGTACACACTAAAATGCCTCAATACTGCAATATTTTAACAAAAGATGAAGAACAAAAACAATTTTTATTACAAATTATCGTAAATTATCGTCGGCGTTTTCAGGACTCAAAAAAATCAACAGTTATAGAACCAATGCAGTAGTTAGAATCAAAATGAATGTTGGTTTTTAATTACATTTAGTATTTTATAACGTAAATATGTGTATTTACAAAAGATTCATAAAATAAAACTTTATATTTTAGAAATTGGTGTTTTATTTGTAAGATATAAGTAAATTCTAATTATTTTAAATTTTGCCCTTAAGTCGGCGCCACTTAATATTGTCCGATTTAACTCAAATTTGGTACAGTTTGTTATTTTTATTAGTAGAACAATTTTAGATGGTGCCCCAAAAAAAAAAACAAAAATTGATCTTTCACCTATATAAAGATGGGCCACCCTAATAGACATACAGTATATTATTAGATAAAGTATCTAGAAACAAACTTCGGTTTTATTTTGGCTTGGTGGTCAGAGTGGACTCAACTTCCCCTCAGTGTATGTAGAGAGAAATGAGAAAAGGATTATACTATAATCACCTTAAATTGTGAACTGTGTTATCTTTACGGTAAAATAAACATCAAGATAATTGGCTGTTGGTTAACTTTTAAGAGAACTGCAGGCATCTCGAGTTCAAATCCAAACAAACTATTAACAAGTATCAACAAGTAAAATACAGAAAATACAAATACAAATGTAGGAATGTAATCAGACAGTTTGCAGCTTTTATGGCTAAGCCAATAAGGTCACTACTCACCATCTATCTGCGAGGACTTTGTAATTAGAGTTGTAAAAGTCATAAGCTGTTGTAGAACAAATCACTACTTAAAGCCTACAGGCTTGAAACCTTAGTGAAACTACTTTCTGAACGATTTTTTCCCATCAAGCTCATTGTGATGGTAACTTATTAAAAATATATAATGCTAATAGTAAACCTCATTGTCGGCCTGTTAAAAATGCTAATTGGAAATAATAAAAACAAGTCTCAATACGGCCTCCAAAAAGACAAGAAAATTAATTTTAGACCGTTCCGTTGCAAACAAAATTCAAAAAAAAAAACTTACACAACTACACAATTTCTTACCGAATTTTATTCCTTGGTAATGTTTTGTATTTAATGAAGTTGTATCCAAATGCTGTATTTAATTATATAATTTTCGTTATTATTAGAAATAATTGGCCACCAACCTGGTAATAAAAGAGCGGATTGGCCGGGGGTACATTGGGGTCCACCAACTCCATGTTGTGTAGCCATGGCAATAAATATTGGAGCAATAATTGACGTACTTCTGGTCTGGCCGTTTGAAAACGATGAGTAATTTCTGAAAAATAACATCTATTATTAATTACAACAGACGTAAAATGATATGAAAAATTGTTTTGGTTCGTTAAAACCTTTCATACATTCTATTGTAAAAATCGTCAAGAAATATTACACCTAATCTGAAATCAACACAATGAAATTGCCAGTGTTGTAACATAACCACCCTGTTACTATTACTGTTTCAACAATAGTTACATACAGTGGCGTATTAAAGATTCTGCCGCCCTAGACTCTCAAATAATTGCCGCCCCATATGAACAAACTAAACATGCGTGGTTTGCGTTTTGGAGCTAAAACCCGTGTTTTGCTAGCCTACCAAGCATGTTTTAAGTTATGCCCATAGATGTCTCCATTGAGGCAACGTGCCGGGCCCTGTGTGAAGTTTTCGCAAGTGTCCCAAAGTAATCGTTGATCAATTTCATCAAATCAATATATTACGTTCAAACATCTTGGCTTCTTTAATAACCGTTTCAAAAGCGTCGTCAACACGCTTCTACAAATTCGTTAGATCATTTACTGCAGTACTGTAACGAACATATTTTTGGGTGTTAAAATAATTTTTGATCAGTTCATTAAACTATAAAATTCAACTCGAAACTAGTTCGTTAACCCCCCTCTCCCCAAAGTATTCCGAGCTGAAGCGACTATTCAAAAAGTGGGAATAGTTCCCCCTCCAGATCATTTTCCTCCACTACAACACTCCAATGAAGAGTTTGGCCCGCGACATGTAGGTCAGGGCCACCGACCATCACTTCCAATACCGGCCGTCTCGTACTCTTTCTTAAATATGTGGTGGTAAACACCACGCCTAGAAGGGTTAAGTGATGGGCATAATCGAATCATTGCCTAAAAAATCAATTTAATAATCAAATTATCCATTCGAACAAAATCATTTCAATGTACCTATGAAATAAATACAGTAAAAACACTCCCACATTGCTCGAAAAATCTGATGAATGAGTTCTCGAACTCATCGTCTTACCTTGGGCCGCTCGGTAAAAACAAGAAACTCTCGGCTTCGAGTAGTTCGAAAGCACGGACGCATCGCTACTTTCTAATATCCTAATTTTCCAATCAAATTATTCTTTTCTCGATGTCGTACGTGTTGGTTCGGCGAAGAACGCCGGCGTTATTCATTAGGGTTCTTTCTGCATTGAGTATTTGCATTTGTAATTTAATGTAAAGGCTGTTGTGTCAACGCGCGGCTTCGAAGCAGACAACAGCGAACATTTTAAAATCTTAAAATAGTTCGAATATCTCGAAACATTTCGATAATCGAATAGTTCGGTTATTTTCATTTAAACTATTCCATCACTAGTGTGATTTCCAAATTTTAAATAGCAACTGGGTAGACCGTCCGCCTAGAATTCTGTCTCGGATTTGAATTCGAAGCAAATAAAAAGTATATCACGGGAGAGATATCATTTCTAATATACGTGTGTAAGATTGAATTACTTTCGATTTGTATTTCCTTTTTACAAAAACAAAGAAAGTATCATGTTCAATTTACATCTTGACATTTGAAACATTGATAACATTTTTATATGAAAATAAATTAGAAATTGATGAAATTTTTATGTAAATTTGACGGTAAGAGTCGCTTCCTTCATATAATGTCTTTTCGGCGTATAACCAGATCATACCAAATCGCCAATTTTCAAATTAACCGTTTTTTAACAAATATAACGTAACAAATTAAGAGGTATTTGAAATATCAATTTGATTTTTATGTTTAAAAACAGATGCATCATTTTAATTGCCTAAACAAATATTCTTTGCCTAAAAAAATTATCCAATATGACTTTTTGCTTTCAATGTAGTGAAATTTTTACTAAGCGACAAACTTTATTATTTGTAGGTTTTAACATGTACACGCAGGGAATATAATTGAGAATAAACTTTTAGAAATAATTTAAAGCAACAAATAAATATCATGGTATTACCAGAATACTGCGCTGAATTACTATGCCCGCATATGCATAGCGGCAAGCGCCTCTACCCACTCGGCTACTTTGGTGTCTAGTTCTAATAACTAACAATTTTAAATACAATGTATGGCCAGGTTTTGACACAAATTTTTTAAAATTTTATTTTTTATAATTTCGGAAATACCTTTCCATAATAACATTTTAACTTCATAGACTGCTCTACAAAACTTTATGCTGATCTGGTAACCCATACTTGCGTACACCTACACAAACATTAAAACCAAAGCTAAAACGTTCGACGAAAACATGTGATTTGTTTGCATACCATCATCTACTACAATTCTGCTTTCAGTGTTCTGTAATAATATCAACAAAACATGGCCAGGTTTTGAATTGTTTACAAAAGTTAATATTGCGATACATTTTTTTAAAGCATCCCCACATTTCAAATTTCATCAAAATTCAATCAACTGTTCGGGAGATACGAGGTAACAAACGCATCCACCCACTTATTCAGGCTGACATTTGAAATAAAAGCCTTTTCGCCCTGAAGCATGTTTTGTGGTTGTGCGTACTTTTGCAGTACGATCAACGTTCTAATTGTTGATAGATTGACAGAATACGCATGATGCTGTCAGAACTAAATAGTTGGAGTGATACTTCAGACATGGGGTGGTTAAACATGAAGAAACAGCACTGTTCATAACGTGGAGCATAATCAAATGTGCAGCTACTATAATATAACTATACTGTTTCCTGCTTATCACATAATAAATATCTTAAAAATTGGAATCAATGAAATGCATCAAAAGACGACAGGACAGTGTTAATATACAGTTTGTAATTACAAATAAAGTTATTTCTAAAGTAACAGGTGCGAAATTTGCATTCCTCGTAATTATAAACCTGCTTATACCATGAAATGAAGAACCTCGAACAAAATAAATTACGTCGCTGAAAGCCAAGACTCGGAGTATAAATCAAATTGCGTTTCAGGTATCATTCTTAATTATGTACCTATTTTTATAAAATTTGATTTCCAAGGGACGCTCGACTTTTCATGTTGTATTATAAAGCACAGGATTTTACATTGGTTTAAAAGCAGTAAACGCTTGGAACTATTCGATATTGTGAGATTCAGTAAAAATGTTTTAAACTAAGTTAACTTTGTTAGTAACAAAGTTTGAGTAACCCATTCTGTTCGTTGAAGTTTAACAAAGTCTAGTAGTGGCTTAAACAACTAACAACTCCCAATGTGAAACGGGTAACTACAGAACAGACCGTTCTGTAAATTCAATACGTTGTACTAACGTTCAAGAATGCTATTTTCATAAATACACACGTATTTATCGTTCAGCATCTTAAACGCAAACGTTTATTTTAAGCTTCAACTGAACTTATTCAACAAACAAGTAGGGTGACATCGCAGACCCTACGTATAATACGTCTTGCTGTGATTCTTAGCGTAGTAAGCCTTTTTGAAGTGAAACTTCTTTGCCGGCAGGAGTAATCACACGGAAGTAATAGAATAGAAGTGATGGAACGGAAGTGATAGAAAGGAAATGACATCGCCTAGATGCAAACTGAAGCGATCAATGTTAAGTTCTGCCATCACAGACACACACCTCCAAACGACTGTATTTTGTGGCTTTGCTTATCTACCCAGCAAATGAACATTATATCATGCGAGTGATATGATTTATAATATATTTGTGTAAAATTGAATTATTTTCGAAATGTGTTTCCTTTCTACAAAAACAAAGAAAATACCATTCTGAACATTTTTATATAAAAATAAATTAAAAATAGATGGAATTTCCGTGTAAATTTCACGGTAAAAGTCGCTTCCTTCATAAAAAAAATTTCAGCGTATAATCACATTCTAACAGCCAATGGCAGCGATAATCCTAAAAACATAATTATAATAAATAATAAATTATTTCCTGCGTGGAATATTCTAAAAAATACCACTCGTGAATTATAAATTATTCATAATTCTGTCTTTCATTGCTGAACTCAATTGTGTTGATAAACGGTAATATCACTCGTCGTTCAGATTCGTGATTATCAATTTCGTTGTCAATGAATTATCGATAATTTTTAATTCACATGTGGCATTGTTGCTGTTAAATACGTTATTTACTATAGAAAATGACCATTTACCACCTTTCCGACCAGTACCGAACTTTTTTATTAATAAAAAATGCCCAAATCGCTGATTTTCCAGTTAAGCGTTTTTAACAAGTAAAACGCAATACCTAAAGAAGTAGTTGGAATATGGACTTGATTTTTTATGATTAAAAGCAGATGCACATCATTTTAATTTCCAAAAAAAATTAATTTTTTGCCACAAAAATTATAAATATGACTTTTTGCTTTCGATGTAGTGAAATTTTTACTAAGCGACAAACTTCTTTATTTGTAGATTTTAACATATACATACCGCGTACAAAATTAACAATAAACTATTAGAAAAATTTTAATGCAAAAGATAGATGTCATATAGATTTTGATGGTATGAATTTTTTTATCGGTACTGGTATTACCTGTACTAGTACCAGTACGCTGCGGTGAATGAATATGCCTGCATATGTGTATGGACGATCCTGTGTATATCTGGTGGCACGTTTTTATAACGATTCCTACAGCCAACTAGAACTTACATAACATGACCGTTTTCGTTTTCTGTTAAATTATAAAAATCAAAAAACACTTTCAGTGAGAACACGCGAAGAAGTTTTACTTCCGTGCTCGGCACACATTTCTTTTTTAGAACTTGATAGAATTTTTGTTGTAACAGGTTCCCAATCTAAAGTAGCCGATCCTGTTCATATAAAACACATCAGAGGTTTAAGACATTTACTGAATCTCCGTTAAATTATTGCTCAAAGTGATTGCAGCTGCAGCCGACTGACAGTGATCTACCCCCCATCTATAAAAACTGGGGAAGAAAACCTACTTAGGTTCGTGTATCCCATAACTATTATTACAGCAGGTCAAGTCGCGCGCCAGATGCGAACGGGAAATTTAACCTGGAAAACGCATTCGGACCAGCTGAGCGCAAGAAACAAGATCGAAAAGTGGAGAGAAGCAGTCGAGCGAGTAATGGGCAAGGAAATGTGAATGCAACCTAGAGAACGCAGCCGGACCCGTCGAGCGCAGAACAGCAGGTGAAAGAGCCCACAGAGGCAGGTGAGTGCCAGTAATGACAATGAGGGAAAGGGATCTGGAAGAAACCTGGAGGTTGGAAGACGGTGGCGTACTGTCCAAGAGGAAAGGAATGCTTTACTCTGGGTGTATTCCCATAAACACTACCTCATGTACCGCCCTGAACCAGACAAGATCCCCAGGAACTACAAAAGTTGTTGGTATGTTGTTTTTCTTGACGCCCCCCCCCCCCCCCCCAGTTTCAACCTGATAGATTGGTTAGGTTGTCTCCAGGCGTTGTCTGAAGAGAACACTACACGTCACGTTGCCGAGTTTAGAAACCGAGCAGCGCGTTACATCAAACTTCTACTCAAACTGAAGAAATCTCCGACGGAAAGTTTTCGTTTGTTAACGCAAGTATACGAGGATCATTGCATGTCCCGTACTCAAACGTTCGAGTGGGACACAAGGTACAACGAGCGACGTGCGGAAGCGGAAGACGACAAACGAGACGGCCGGGCACGTCGAAAACTGACGAAAACATTGGGAAAGATAAAGATCTGCGCAAAGATGATCCCGAAAAAGCTCACGCAGGAAGTAAAGAACAACTGCTAAGACATTTGCTCTTACATCTTGGAACACATCAACACATTCAGTATGACCCAGAAACAAGGAGACAGTCAATGCACTGGAAAAGTCCCAGGTTCAGATAATCAATCAGCAATACTACATCGAGGCCTTGACAAAGCTGAGAGAACGAGTGAGGAAGAAACGGCCGGATTTATAGAAAAACGACTCGTAGATTCTGGGTTGTTTAATCTCGCTATTAAACATGACCAAAACTTTTAGTTCGCATAAATTCATTTTAATTTTAATTCTAATAATGCAATGTTTGACCCACATTCTTATAAAGTGTAATATTATCTTTAGTTGCAAAACTGCAACTATGCATATCGTAGGTCAAGTCTTACGCATTTATGCATAAGCTTGCAGAATTATAAATTGTAAACTACATAAAATGATGTCAGGTCAACCAATTGAAAACCTTTATTGTAAATTATTATTAATCAAATTTTGTATAAATACCATGTAACAACATTAAATAAACGAGTTCTTACAAGGCTAGTCAGGAATAAGCTTTAATAACCAGAGTCCGGGTTATCTTGTATTGAATTCCAACAGTAAATAAATTAACACTAAATATAAATAGTGTTCAATTTATTATTCGAAGATCAGTGCTACGAACGAGAAATAAATAATCTTATTTCCCGTTATCTGATCAGTGCTGAAACTAAAAGGCACAAAAAGGCGTAAATTACCCACCCTGGGATTACGTCATACGCAGATTCCACTCTCACGTAAGTTGTACATGGTCCTTCAGGAAGAAACTGAACAAGCCCGTGGATAAGCAAAGCGGTCAACTGATCCAGTCCGTGGGAACTAAGTCTAGTAACCAAAACTCAGACGAAAATACTGCAACAAGCGGAATCAAATCCAACCGAACCTGAGCCACCTGGGGGACAAAGCGATCTACCAAGGATCCAACCCGCAGGAGTCTTTCAAAAAGAAAAAGCTTGAGCCGGTCGGTAAGAAAACTGTGCTGAAACTAAAAGGCACAAAAAGGCGTAAATTACCCACCCCGGGAATTACGTCATACGCAGATTCCATTCTCACGGAAGTTGTACATGGTCCTTCAGGAAGAAACTGAACAAGCCCGTGGATAAGCAAAGCGGTCAACTGATCCAGTCCGTGGGAACTAAGTCTAGTAACCAAAACTCAGACGAAAATACTGCAACAAGCGGAATCAAATCCAACCGAACCTGAGCCACCTGGGGGACAAAGCGATCTACCAAGGATCCAACCCGCAGGAGTCTTTCAAAAAGAAAAAGCTTGAACCGGTCGGTAAGAAAACTGTGCTGAAACTAAAAGGCACAAAAAGGCGTAAATTACCCACCCCGGGAATTACGTCATACGCAGATTCCATTCTCACGGAAGTTGTACATGGTCCTTCAGGAAGAAACTGAACAAGCCCGTGGATAAGCAAAGCGGTCAACTGATCCAGTCCGTGGGAACTAAGTCTAGTAACCAAAACTCAGACGAAAATACTGCAACAAGCGGAATCAAATCCAACCGAACCTGAGCCACCTGGGGGACAAAGCGATCTACCAAGGATCCAACCCGCAGGAGTCTTTCAAAAAGAAAAAGCTTGAGCCGGTCGGTAAGAAAACACTTTATTTTTATTTGGCGGACTTACAACCCCCTAAAGAAAAAAATAAACGAGGTGCATACAATATTTAGCCTCAACTACAACATTGGGGGACTTACAATCCACCGAGAAAACAAAAACAGAAGGAAGCACATCCTTCGAACCAACGGTGAACCAAGCCACGTCACGGTTCATCTGAAGCTGATTACAGACCGTGATCTCTAGTGATCCCTGTAAATCACATCTAGTTGCAACAAAGCGCAGCCGAAATGGAGGAATTCAACACTTTGGCAGCCGAGCAACAGGCAGTGGGGAAACTCATACAGAAGCTTTACTCCAACATCAAGAAAGATCCAGCTACAAGAAAAACTGAAGAATACTTCACGAGCCGCCTAATCACACTACAGCAATACTGGAGTCAGTTCCAAAAAAATAACTCCGTGATGCTCGCTCTACAGCAACCGCATCACAATTACTTCAAAAGTAACTACTACAATGAAGTTCAAGCCATCTACCAAGATGCAGAAAAATACATGACCGAAGGTCAACAAAAGCAAATCATAAGTTCAGCAGCCCAGGGAACTGAGCCTGGGGACGCCAAAGTTAACAGTGCCGTACAAGCAGCACCGGATCAACAAGAATTGGATCCTACTTCAATTCAAGATCCAATCCAACAGCGACGGATCAAGAGGCAAAAATTAAGGATGCAACAACTTACAGCTGCCGTAACTGAAGCCACTGCGGCACTAGCCCAGGTAAGAAGCAAAACCCGCTACGAGATGCTGCAGAATAACATCCAGAAACAATGGGAAGACATCGCATCATCAAACATAGACATCCAGCTTGATGAAAATGACTTTAAAGATTCTTACTTTACCGACAACAAATATGAAGAGTTGGGTCAAGAGATCAGCAACATCATGGAACAACTAGGTGAAAAAACACGAGGACTTTCAGACTCAAGTTCTCAACAACAGCAGCATGTCACCCTTCCCATATTGAAACTTCCGATATTTGAAGGGGAATACGAAAAATGGACATCCTTCCATGACATCTTTGTCAGGTCAATCCACTCTAACAACAACATCTCCAAAATCGAGAAAATGCAGTATTTGAAGACCAACGTCAAAGGGGAGCCGAGTGAACTTATTCAAAATCTGCAGATAACAGAAAATAATTACGAGACAGCATGGAATCTGCTGAAAGAGCGATACGACAACTCTAGAATTCTCCTTTCGAAGCTAATCGATAAGATTCTGGACTTGCCACCGATGCAACAGGAATCAGCAAATAAAATCAAGCAACTGCATGACACCATCAACGAGTGTCTACAAGCGATCAAGAACATGGGCATAGATACGAGCACATGGGGACCAATGATCTGCCGCGTCATAGCAAGAAAATGGGATGCAGAAACAAACAAACTCTATGAACAATCTCTAGCGAATCCACATAATATTCAAGACTTCAAGTCAGTCATGAGCTTCCTAAAAACAAGATTCCAATCTCTGGAAATAATCTCGGAAGGTACAAAAAGAAACCAAGAGAGACCTAGATATGCACCAAATCAAAAATGGAATAATCAAACAAAAAAAGATCCTACATGCAAGTTATGTAAGCAACAGCATCACATTTATGACTGTCCGAACTTCAGATCACTTCCAATACCAGAGAGGATCCGGGCAGTAAATCAAAACAAGCTGTGCTACAACTGCATGAGGCATGACGCCAGCCAAAAATGCAAATCTCAAAGAAGCTGTTTAACTTGTGGAAAACAACACCATACGTTACTACACAGGAGTCAGAATGCCCAGCCAAGAAAGTCGTCAAGCCCGATTAAGACAACTTCTCACGCCACAGTAGCATCTGAACCCTCCAGCGAGCAAGAGCAACAAGTCACAGTCACCAGCAACCTTGGTCGTAAGAACTGCACCACTCTCCTCGCAACAGCACTAATCCAAGCAAGAACAGCAACAGGAGCACCTCACTTCTTGAGAGTACTCATTGATCCAGGATCCCAAGCATCATTCATAACCGAGGCAGCAGCACAGATACTCGCGTTACCAAAACAAAAAATTAGAGCTGAAATCACAGGTCTAGGTGATGGAGCACCAAAAATCTCTAATTCTAAAATAGAAGCAGTACTCTTCCCAAGATACCCAAGCAACTTCAATCTTCACACTGAACTCATCGTTCTCAGTAAGCTAACTCAGAACCTCCCATCAAATGAACTGAGCAGCATTGAAAACAAGCAATGGCAGAACCAAATTCTGGCAGACCCAACTTTCAATGTACCAGGTCCAATAGACGCCATTCTCGGAGCAGAAGAGTATGGAAAAATCATTCTGGAGGGTCTTCAAAAAACAAAAACTGGTATGTTAGGACAAAACACCAGCTTTGGGTGGATTCTTTCTGGCAACGTTATTAAGACAGAGAATCAAAACACCCAAATAACAAGTATGATGACACGCATCGAGGAAGACAAACAATTGACCAAATTCTGGGAAATAGAAGAGGTTCCTCAAGACCGTCATCTCACCAACGACGAGAAACAATGCGAAGACTACTTCGTGGAGACACATTACCGAAACAACGATGGCACCTACACTGTGAGGATACCCTTCAAGGAAACACCCACCAACATAGGGGAATCCAAACCCAGGGCAATTGCGAGGTTGTTACAGCTGGAGAAAAGATTTTTAAAAAACAAAGAACTTGAAGCTCAATATATAAAGTTTATGCAAGAGTATTTAGACCTGAAACATATGGTAAAAATACTCCCAGGCAGAGAAGCATTAGAAGACGCCTACTACATACCCCACCAAGCAGTCATAAAAGAATCAAGCACTACTACAAAATTGAGGGTAGTGTTTGATGCATCTTGCAAAACGTCAAAGGAAATAAGCCTTAACGAAAAAATGCACACCGGTCCAAGGTTGCAGCAAGAATTATTTGACATCCTGATACGTTGGAGGAAACATCGTGTCAGCATTACTGCTGACATCGAGAAGATGTACCGCCAAATAAAGGTAAACAAAGAGGATCAAAAGTTCCAAAAAATCCTATGGAGATTTAAAAGGAGCGAAGCAATCCAAGAATTTAAACTTACTACGGTGACGTATGGGACAGCCTCAGCACCGTACCTTGCAATAAAGACATTGCAACAGCTAGCCAAAGACGAAGAAGCCAGGTTTCCTACTGCTTCCGCTACAGCACTAAAGGACTTCTACGTCGACGACCTAATGTCAGGAGCAGACACCGTGGAAGAAGCGCTCCAACTACAAGTAGAGATGATCGCCTTGCTGAAAAGTGCAGGATTCACGCTAAGAAAATGGTCTAGCAACGATAAAAAAGTGTTGCAAACACTCCCTGGACATCTTCAAGATCAAACCACCATCGAAATCAATGAAGCCACAACCAAGAAGACCCTAGGAGTCAATTGGAACCCGTCGTCAGACTCATTTCGATTTAGAGTCGAAATATCAAACAGAGAAAAAATCTCCAAACGAACCATTCTATCCGATATTGCTAAGCTGTTCGATCCATTGGGATGGCTAGCTCCAATTACCATTAAAGCAAAATTGATGATACAAGAATTATGGGCATCCGAACTCAATTGGGACGAGGAGGTTCCCAAAGAAATAAAAGCAAGATGGACAACGTTCCATGCTCAGCTAAACGCCGCAGAAGAAATCTCAGTTCCAAGGTGGTTGGAATACATAAGAACAAAAACAAGAATAGAGCTACACGATTTCTGCGATGCATCAGAACAAGCATATGGAGCGGTAATATACAGCAGGGCAGTCAATCCAAATGGACAAGTCAAAACCACGCTGCTGGTTGCGAAATCTAAGGTAGCACCCATCAAAATGAAGAAAACATTGCCCAGATTGGAACTATGCGCTGCCCTACTACTGGCACAGTTAATGAAAAGAACAGTGACAGCTTTGGAAATCCAAGATGTACCCGTTTATGCCTGGACCGACTCAATGATCACCCTGGCATGGATCAAAGGTGACTCAGGGAGATGGAAAACATTCGTCGCCAACCGCGTAGCAGAAATACAGGAGCTGCTACAATCAAACGCATGGGGACACGTAAAAACAGAAGATAACCCAGCAGATGTATTATCAAGAGGAATCGATCCTCCCAACCTAAAAAACCATTCACAATGGTGGTCAGGACCTCAATGGCTACAAGAAACGGACCAATGGAAAAAACACAAAAAAGAAATACTTCCCACAAGAGAGGAAGCCAAACTCTGTCATCACATTGTAACAGAGAAAAATAGGGAATCCATTACAGAGCGATTCTCATCTCTAACGAGAATGATTAGAGTAATATCTTACTGTTCTCGATTCATACAAAGATGTAAAAAGGAAACTTCATATACAGGAAACATTTCCGTCCAAGAATATGAAGAAAACCTTGTACGACTTTTAAAAATGGTACAACAGCAGGAGTTCAAGGATGAAATTACTTCTATTAAAAGAAGCAATCAAGTACCAAAACAAAGCACCCTATCGACATTGAGACCATTCATTGACAGTAATGGAATCTTACGCGTTGGAGGAAGACTGGAGAACGCTCAGTTACCGTTCAACGAAAAACATCCAATCATACTGGCTTATGGAAACCATATCTCCAAGTTGATTATCCAAGATGCCCATTCCACAACCTTGCATGGTGGTAACCAAGCCACACTAGCCTACACTAGGCGAAAATTCTGGATTATCAATGGAAAGCGAGCCGTAAACAACATCATCAACAAATGCATCAGATGTATTCGATTCAAAGCTCAAGCAGCCCAACAATTAATGGGAAATCTGCCAGCAGCCAGAATCACACAATCACATCCATTCACTCACACCGGAGTCGACTATGCAGGTCCAATCCAAATCAGAACCACAAAAGGACGTGGACACAAATCCTACAAGGGATACATATCAATATTTGTATGCCTTGCTACGAAAGCAATTCATTTGGAAGTAGTCAGCGACATGACCTCAGACGCTTTCCTAGCAGCATTTAAAAGGTTTACCGCCAGAAGAGGTAACTGTGCACACATGTACAGTGATAATGGAACAACATTTGTTGGAGCAAATAAACAACTACTACAAGAAGTTCATGCTATCAACAATGGAACCCAGATACAAGGATCTCTTACATCCCTGGGAACTCAGTGGCATTTCATTCCCCCAGCTGCCCCACATTTTGGTGGACTATGGGAGGCAGGAGTAAAATCTATGAAGTATCACTTAAAAAGGATAATAGGTGACTCAACGCTCACTTATGAAGAATTATCAACATTGGTCTACCAGGTCGAAGCCAGCCTGAACTCAAGACCACTATGTCCACTCAGCAACAATATTAACGATTTCGAAGCGATAACCCCTGGACATTTTTTGATTGGAAAGGCCTTGCAAAAGATGAAGAAAGACTTTTGGAAGGTCTGGTCATCCGAGTATCTTACTGGGTTACAACAACGTTACAAATGGAAATCATTAAAAGAAAATACAAATGTCGGCGATCTCGTGTTGCTAAAAGACGACAACACTAGTCCAAACAAATGGCCACTAGCCAGGATAACACAAGTACATCCAAACAAAGATGGGACAACAAGGGTGGTTTCTCTTTAACAAGCAGGAGGAGCTACCCTAAAAAGACCAATAACAAAGGTTATTCCCTTGCCCATTCGCGAGCAAGGAAGTCAAGAAGACGGCCCAATTCAATCAACAATCAAAGCACATTTAGCACTGATACAAAACCAAAATCCTTCAAAAACATCAACGAAGAGAGTATCATTAACAAGCGGTAACATCATGAGAAGCATACTAATGACATGCGTACTCTCAACCATTATAGCACCATTAGCTCAAGCAACTTACACCATTAAATATCCAGCCCCAGGATTGTATGTGGAACACATCGGGTCTACACAAATAGAACGAGGAATTTTTAGAATTGAACTAAAAATTCAAAAATTAAGATTAACAGAAGATGAAGCTATGGTCCAAAACACAGTTAATCAAATGAAGAAGTTTTGCGAAGAAGCAAAAAAGTTAACACATCTAACTCAATGTTCCAGCTTACTTCACCACCTAGATGAAGAATACAAGCAGTTCAATCGGACACTAAGAAACATCAATAGTATCAAACATTCTCGACAAAAAAGAGGAATGTTAGGAAATCTTTTAACTTCAATCTTTGGAGTTAACGAAGAAGTATACCAGGATATTGAAGCGCTAGACAAGAATCAACATGAACTTATAAGAGCATCAAGTCATCAAACTAAGTTCATGCTGTCTACCCTTGCAGCTGTTAATGAAACAGAGGCCAGAGTTGAAAGACAACTAAACCACTTTCGAGAAAAATTGAACAAAGGCCTACAGGCCATAAACGAGATGAACAGATGGTACAAAGCCATTAATGAAAACCACCTTAATATACAACTACTACAAGTTTATCAATTGGCAGCAAATTACATTGACGAAATATAACAATTTTACAACAAACTACTAGATGTTCACTTCAGGAGAGGACATTTATACGAATTTCTGTCACCAGCACACGTTGCTAACATCATATCGTCAGCATCCAAACGATTACCCTCCAGCATCAGCATACTGTCAGACTCAATCATCAAAACCAGAGTTGAACACAGCCCTAACAGCATTCATATTTTTGGATATTTCTTTATATCTGAATTAGAAGAATTCAACGCCATCAAAGTAACTCCTATCCCGATAGAAGTCAAAAATGAAACATATTGGACACTAGAAGTACCAAATAGTATCCTAGCGATAGACTACAACTCACAACTGTACTTTGAGTTAAACAATGAGGATTTTAACAACAGAATCAGTTTGCCAAACAACAAATTTTTGTGTTCTCCAAGCGTAGTACACAATATAGAAAATAACCGTAACTGCATCATTGACGAAATATATCAAAAATCAGAAGCTTCAGAATGCCCACTTCGAAAGAAAAAGTTGTGGTCCATCATCTGGAAGCAACTCTACATGCCTAACACCTGGATGTTTATTACCCATAAACCGGCTAGAATAGCTGTCATCTGCAGTGGAGTGCGGCAAGATGTAACAATAAATGTTACAGGCTTAATTCAAATATCACAAGACTGCGTCATCAAAACGGCACAAAACGTATTAACACCAAACCTGTTTGACAGCATAAGAGTGAATAGTTTTGTCAAAACCATAAACAGACCAATCAACATGTCGTTAGAATGGCACGACAACCCCCAAAAATCGATCAACAAAGAGCCAGTCTACAAAATATCCGATCCAATAGGGAACATCAAAGACGATGAAACAGAAGAATTGCTGGAAAAGGACTGGAAAACTATTAAAAAACATTCCGCTATAACCAGCAGCATCACAACAATAACCACATTAATTATAATTTTGGTAATAGTAATCACAGGAAAAGTTGCAATCCATTATTTCCAGAGAAGTCCTGGAAATTCGGAACGCAATCAAACCATCCAAGAAGAATTTATGATGGAGCCCTTGTATGCACGAGTCAGGACGGACGTCAAGACAGACAACACTACTCCTTCCTCGTCGAGGTCGCAAAATGTTTAATCTCGCTATTAAACATGACCAAAACTTTTAGTTCGCATAAATTCATTTTAATTTTAATTCTAATAATGCAATGTTTGACCCACATTCTTATAAAGTGTAATATTATCTTTAGTTGCAAAACTGCAACTATGCATATCGTAGGTCAAGTCTTACGCATTTATGCATAAGCTTGCAGAATTATAAATTGTAAACTACATAAAATGATGTCAGGTCAACCAATTGAAAACCTTTATTGTAAATTATTATTAATCAAATTTTGTATAAATACCATGTAACAACATTAAATAAACGAGTTCTTACAAGGCTAGTCAGGAATAAGCTTTAATAACCAGAGTCCGGGTTATCTTGTATTGAATTCCAACAGTAAACAAATTAACACTAAAAATAAATAGTGTTCAATTTGTTATTCTAAGATCAGTGCTACGAACGAGAAATAAATAATCTTATTTCCCGT
The DNA here is from genome assembly GCA_958336395.1 of Ctenicera cuprea. Classification (NCBI taxonomy): domain Eukaryota; kingdom Metazoa; phylum Arthropoda; class Insecta; order Coleoptera; family Elateridae; genus Ctenicera; species Ctenicera cuprea. The sequence continues at coordinate 53,158,562 of OY284492.1, read as the reverse complement.
TATCTGATCAGTGCTGAAACTAAAAGGCACAAAAAGGCGTAAATTACCCACCCCGGGAATTACGTCATACGCAGATTCCACTCTCACGGAATTTGTACATGGTCCTTCGAGCCGGAGTTCTTACAAGGCTAGTCAGGAATAAGCTTTAATAACCAGAGTCCGGGTTATCTTGTATTGAACTCCAACAGTAAATAAATTAACACTAAATATAAATAGTGTTCAATTTATTATTCTAAGATCAGTGCTACGAACGAGAAATAAATAATCTTATTTCCCGTTATCTGATCAGTGCTGAAACTAAAAGGCACAAAGAGGCGTAAATTACCCACCCCGGGAATTACGTCAAACGCACATTCCAATCTCACGGAATTTGTACATGGGTCAATACGATAGCGGAAATGTACCTTCTCGAGTACATGCTATTCAAAATGGTTAGACTTTAACATCCACGTTTAATGTGTGATGCCAACCAAACTACTCAGAATTGTGAAGGATTGTTCGATTATGTCCTTAAAACATATTGTCGCATATCACCCATACATATAACAACAATAATAAATAATCTCATATATTTGCCAGTTCAAGTTCATTTCAATTTAAAAATATTTATTAAACCGTTAACAGTAGAATTCCAGACGAAATAAATGTACAGAGCAAAACACTGGAATGCGGCCCAAGAACGTGAAACAAAGGTACCTATTGAATCATATCTTTTCAAGCAATGGGAATGAATTGAAGGAATCTATGCATTCCAAGGGATTGGAACAAACGAATCGAATCATGAAAAGGAATGAATCTCATCTTCAGTGCTTAGCGGAATAGTTAAAACCTTTGACGTCTGTTCCAAAGGATATCGGGACGTTCCGATGAGGGGCGTCAGCAATGGTGACTACTCAGCCCTTCCACGGGGAGGTCAAGTTGCCAAGCGGTACATGTCTAAGAATCATTTTATCAGCGATAATAAATCATTGCTTTTTAATAAAGTGAAATTTACTAAAACGTGACTTGTAAAAATTACGAAGTCTGTTCAGAGAAAACTAGATTTAAAGATTAGTATTCATTATCATGCCTTCTGGAGTGGAAATGTTTGGCATGCATAAACGGGAAGGCAGAACGTGGAAAATAAACTTTTTAACACGTAAACAAGTTCTGCTTGTAGTAAAAATATAAAACGCAATCAAATAAAACGACAAAAGTTGCCTACACCCTATCGACAAGCAATTAGGTTTATTTTAAAAATGCAGCACCCTTCCACTAGTGGTAAACTGACACTCGAGTGTCAGTGTACCACTGATGATGGTACCTTTGCTGTCAAAATACGTACGTATCTGGTATTTAGTTACTTGTGTGGAAGGGTGTTGTATTTTTCAAGTGTTGTTATTCCGCAGTTTAAGTGTTTCTTCTTTAATTAGGTTTATAACCAGAATACCGTTAAGAAATTTGAAAATTGTATTTGTATGTTTTTGAAATCCACTGGCATATGTAATATGGCACAGTGCTCGGAGCAACAAAACTTTTAAAATAAGCGAGTTTGTGGGCACTTTGGAGTTAAAAGCAACTAAGATGCCAGATTTGTAGAAGATGTTTTCCTTACTCTAAAACTAAAATCTGTCCAAATTTGTCGTAACCGAAAGGGCACAAATAAAAAAAATTGGAGTTACGCACATGACACATGTTCGGAAAGTACATTTCGAAAACTATCAATATTTTTAGTATCGGCTAGTACACGAACGGCAACGGGCCACTACCCTCCCAGCTATTTATTACGATTTAGTTTTTTTTCTATTTTTACTGTATAAAAATGTTATATGATTAAGAAACCAAGAAAACAAATTTTGTTGAGATCGTTAAGTAGCACGTAGTTAGTTTGAATTAGCCCAGTTCGGATAGATGTGCCTCACACAAAATAAAATAATTGTTTTTAGAACAGCGAGTAGAGAAGGGAGCTGCACACTGCAATGAAAGGTAAGGGGTTTACAACGTTTCTATAGGGCCACGCGGGTAGTGGCAAGGCATTAGATTAAGTTGACATTTGTTTATATTCAAGCGGTCATAGTTCGTTGCGAATTGCCATAAAAATGGATACGAACTATTCGGTGAAGTATCGAGTTAATTTTACAAAATAATTTGACACATAATGTTAAAGTAATGCTTAGAAGCCGAACGCCAGATATATTAATATCACAAAAGGAAACGAAACGGAAAATAAAAAGACAAATAAAAGTTATACAAGAAAGTTTGTTTAAATTTTTTTTTACAAATTTCTTAAAATATTAAGAGAAAGCTCGAAAATATTGTTAAGTGCAAATTTTAATTTTTGTTAAAATTTGAGTTTCGGAAACTAGTTATTGAAAATTTACAGCTCAAAAATGGGAAATTAAAAAAATTTTGAAAATTTTAAAATCCAAATAACTTAAACTATCATAATTTTCTAAACTAACATATTAGATTTCAAATGCTGAAAGTTAAAAATTTTCTAAAGTTTGAAAATTTCAAGCATTCAAAACATTTTAAATGATCGAAATTTTAAAAACAGATTATTAAATGTGCAAAATTTTAAACCGATTTTGAAGCTGAAATACGTAAAATTTTTTTGAAGCCTGCACAGTTTATACACACACGCAGACAGCGCTCGCTTTATTGGTCTCTCAAGGCCGTTAATCATGATTATTAGGCATAATACGTATATCGACGAGTAGCTCCAAAGCGAAAATACTTTAAAGAAAGTTGGCGAAAGGGGCAATTTTAGGCACATATTTTAAAAATCACATACGGAAATTAGAGCGCAAAAGTGAAAAGAAGATGTTTTCCCAAAAGAGGTCCCCTGTTTTCTAAAGAATTATGTGCTTTCTTATTTTTAAAGAGAACTTTTTTCTGTACAGCGACGAAAATATTGAAAATTTGTTGATTAGTAAATAATAAGTGAAGTTTTGGAAGCTCAAAAATCAAAACCAATAAAAACGACTTAAACAATAAAGTTTCAAGGATTTTCAATCCTACATGGCCGGAAAGTACATTTTGAAAACTAACAATAAATTTATTTTTGTAGTTGTCTGTGACGGTTATATATTTTTTAATATTTGTAAAAGACGAAATGCATTGCAGCTTACAAGCAACGAAAACTAAAAACGCGTTTTTATCGGTTTAGATGTCATCAAAAATCAATTATTTGTAGCTAGGTTTTTGCTTTCCAAACTATTATCTCGATAACCTTCTATTTTATCGAAAAAATTACCTCCTCCTTTTTATACCTTCAACGTCGAGGATGCTAACAGTTCGTGTTTAAGATTCTTAGCGCTAATAATAAACGAAAAACCAAAGTAGTGCACAAATTACGGTAGTTGCACAGCATATCGCCACGCTGACTGTACTTCTATGACTAACGTTGCGTCCCCACTATATTCTTACGCCCGCTTACCGTACCCCACGCCGAATACGTCCCTTATAAAAAGCGCTGCTTGTGTAAATTATTTAAAATTAAATTAATTTACAGTGATATTCTTATATTAAAAAAAACAGCACTAAACTATTTTTGTATTTTTTAAAAAAACTCTTTATACCTTGAGCACTCATTCCATTAATACTGGTTAACAATATAATACTTTGTTACCTGAGAACATAGGCATGGTAAGTTCAGGATGAAGATGTGCCAGCTGCTCAGATAAGTGAAGCTGAGCTCGACAATATGTAGTTGCCAATAAAGTGTCTAGAGTGCTTCTTCCTTTGTCACCTTCAGCTGAAACCAACAGAAACTTATGTTATAAAATTTATATATGAAATAATAATTTTGTAAAATATTTTCTTATAATAAACAATGCAGTTGTTAATGATTAAAAACAGGACTTTTAGCCGCAGAAGAGCAAAAAGTTTCGTTAAAATTCAATAAGAAAATAAAACCATGAGCGTACTGAAATCCCTTACGTTATAAGTGAAACATATTGGACAAGAGAACTAATTTTTCGGATAAGAATTTAGTAAAAGTTCTTGTTGTGTACTGCAATTCGTAAGTATTTTTATTTAATGGTGGTTTTCCTACTACAAACTTTTCTTTCGCAAAAATTTCTCGTTGTATTAATGAATTTACACGTTCTATTTTACATTTCAATTTAAAAAAAATATATTTTTACAGTTTAATAAAATTGTTTCGCGAAGTACTTTTAAAACTCATGACCATTCATATTCTACGTTTATGAACCGTTTTATTTTATTTTATTTTATTATTACACAAAAATAAATTCCAGCGGACCAAATAAGTAGTAACTATCTATACAAGCTAGCAAGGTCAAACATATGGATGTGCTACCATTCTAAGCTCGTAGATAATTCGTTTACAATTTAATATATGCACCAACTATATGTATATTTAAAGATATTACGCCAGAAATGATTATTTATCGATTGTCGCATAATTTAAATACTGACTAAAAACTAGACTATAAATCTGGACTATAATAATAATGATGCTCTTCTAAACAAAACACTTACACAAACAATTTATTATATAAAAAAACCTTCCAGAATCTTCTGAACCGTAAGACACCCTTTTAGTATTAACGTACTTTTAATTATTTATTTATTTATCATTGCCTTTTTTCTGTTACATATTTTTGCTACGTCGTGTTTTGATTAAATTTTTTACCGTTATATTTACTTAAAAATGAGCGAAACACTTCGCCTGGACTTATAAAATAACATTGTTTTATATTTTCCAACACTTTCGATATGCACCTGTCTAGACACGACTAGTTAAAGTAAATAGTTCTTATAAGTTGTAACATCTTGAAGCGGTTGAAGAAAGACCGATCGCTGCGCTGCAAGCATAAGGTTGGGTAAAATATTCGGACTGAATCAACGGAAGGGCGGAAATTGATATTTGAAAATATATTAATAACTCGAGAAGTATTATTTTTAGCAAGAAATTACTCTTATTAATTTGCATTTAGAATTTCAAAACCTTTCTGATTTTAAAGCCAAAATGCCACGTTTCCATTTAAAAAAAAGTTAATTTTTACCGTGGCCGCCATATAAAAATTGGAAACTCAAGTTTTTTTCTTAAATACAATCGAGAAGAATTTGCCCTACAACTTTGCTCTTGGGTTTGCGAGTCTATCTATTAAAATAAAAAAGTTAGCCTACACTCAACATTAAACGACTAGTACAAGAATACGACTGCTGTAGAAAGTATGTGAAATTCTTCTAAGTACAAAAAGATTATTAAAAGGCAAAAAATTCGATTTTTTGATTTTTTGTAAAAAGATTCTCCTAGAGCAAATAAAACAAAAAACCAAATTTTTAATTTTTTATCGAAAAAATTTGGGGGGAGGGGGAACAGTAGCCCCCCTAAATATGAAATTATCGAAAGAATATTATGATATTCGGATTTTGCTGTCAATGATGAGCTATACTGCTTTAACAGAAATATTTTATTGTCCCCCGTTAAACAAATAAAAGGGTACCAATTTTCAATTTTCAAAAATTCATAGAGGGCGTCACAGTGAAATTATAACAATGAGCAAAAACAAAATTGTAGCAGATGCCTATCTCTATCAGCTTAAAAAGTTTAAACAAAAACGTGTGGGCAGTTTTTGAGATTTTTTTTTGAAAATTTCAAAAATTTTGGAGTGGTGCCATTGAGATCGTTTTTCGATTTTCAAAATTAATGATATTTCATGGTATAGTACCCTTAAGGGGCTACCAAACAAGATGTAGTTGATCCCAATCAAACAACTGGTTTTTGAGTAAATGGGCGTTAAAGTCGAAATTTTCAAAAATTCGTAGCGGCCGCCATGTTGAAGCTAGAGAGTTCGGTAAAAAATCGTTTGATTTGTTCTAAGGCTTTCTATAATTTCCACTATTCCAATTTCCAAAATTCCGTTTCTGAAAAAAATGCTACCAAAAAAACATGTCTAACTTCCGCTTCCGGTTTCGGATTCTTTTTAAAAGCTTATTTTGTCGATGAATTTTTGATATACCTCCTCATTCCAAAGCACATCGAAATCGGTCCAGCCGTTCCGGAGATATGAGCGTTACCCACACACCCACAGACAGACATTTTTTAAAAACCACTTTTTTAGGATCCTGGAAGCCCAAAACATGTATTTCCGTCAAAATCTCGATTTTGAAAATTTGCATGAAATCAATACTTCCGGAACTATACTGAAAGTATAGGAAAGTAAAAAAATAATTCAAACTTTTCATATCAACAAAGTTCTATAACGTCAGTCAACGTCATTAACTTATTATTAACAGAATATAGCTTCACGATTATTAATATACTTTGTCAAACTACTAATTACCTTAATTGCAAACTTGGGCGTTGGTGGTGTACATATTATAGGTGGCGTAATTAAGGTAAAATTTATTTCTATCAGAATTTAATAACCTGATATACAAAATAATAGTTTTCACCCACATCTGCAACATTAATTTACATAAAAATGCGTACTACGTTGTATTACAATTATTATCGATACTTTTAATTTAAACTCGTTTCCATACTGAACCGACTAAGATTTATTTTCTATGAATAACGTAAGCTTTTCCCGTTAGTTATTTTCTAGAGGTAATTTTAACATTATTCATTATTAATTTTATTATTTATTAATTAAAAACTAACTTGCGTTTGATGAGATTAAAACAAATTGCGTAATCGGGGTTGCAGGGCAAATGTAGAGCACATTTGTTTTTTAACGAAGATGTTGCTTTTCGAGGTCTACATTAAGTTGTAAGTTGTGAACAGCTATGTTTTTCAAAGAATAAAAACGTTATTTATTATAGAACTCGAAAAAAGAAATTTAAATCAGCCTGCCACAAATGTTTCCCAAATTAAATTTCATATTTCCTTCAAAAGCAAAACTATTTTTTAGAACATGTAAACAAAAGTTAAATCTCGAAAAAAGAGACTTTCGTAGCTAAAAGTCTACAGTTTATTTTTCATCATAATCTTCATTTCATACACCGCTCATTTTTCACACCGCTCATTTTTTGCAATGTGTAATATATTATTTGTCATTTACCATAACTACACTTTTTACCATAATAGTCATTTATCATAATCGCCGATTTGTAAGCAGTTTATGTTTCATAATGTTCATTTCTGCATTCTTCACACCGCCCATTTTCTGTAATCGTCGTCTCTATTTGACATACTGTACATTTTTTACACAGATTATTTTTCATATCGGTGATTGACTATAATCATTTATCTCGCTAATCATTTTTCATAATTCTCCGTTTCACATACTGTTTATGTTGCATAATGCACATTGTTTTGACAATGTTCATTTTTCATACCGTTTCTTTTTACTTTCCTATACTTTCAGTATAGGGAAGTATTGATTTCATGCAAATTTTCAAAATCGTGATTTTGACGGAAATACATGTTTTGGGCTTCCAGGATCCTAAAAAAGTGGTTTTAAAAAAATGTCTGTGGGTGGGTCTGTGGGTGGGTGGGTTACGCTCCATATCTCCGGAACGGCTGGACCGATTTTGATGTGCTTTGGAATGAGGGAGTATATCAAAAATTCACCGACAAAATAACCTTTTAAAAAAAAACGAAACCGGAAGCGGAAGTTAGACATGTTTTTTGGTAGCATTTTTTTCAGAAACGGAATTTTGGAAATTTTAATAGTGGAGATTAAAGAAGGCCTTAGGACAAATCAAACGATTTTTTACCGAACTCTCTAGCTTTAAAATGGCGCCCGCTACGAATTTTTGAACATTTCGAATTTAACGCCCATTTACTCAAAAATCAGTTATCTGATTGGAGTCAACTATATCTTGTTTGGTAGCCCTTCAAGGGTACTATACCATGAAATATAATTAATTTTGAAAATATAAAAACGATCGCAATGACATCACTCCAAAATTTTGGAATTTTTCAAAAAAAAATTTCTCAAAAACTGCCCACACGTTTTTGTTTAAACTTTTTAAGCTGATAGAGATAGGCATCTGCTACAATTTTGTTTTTCGCTCATTGCTATAATTTCACTGTGACGCCCTCTGTGATTTTTTGAAAATTGAAAATTGCTACCCTTTTATTTATTTAACGGGGGGCAATAAAATATTTCTGTTAAAGCAAAATAGCTCATCATTGATAGCAAAATCCGAATATCATAATATTTTTTTGATGCTTTAATATTTAGGGGGGGCTACTGTTTCCCCTCCCCCCAAAATTTTCGCTACAAAATTAAAAAATTGATTTCTTCTTTTGTTTGCTCTAGGAGAATCTTTTTACAAAAAATCAAAAAATCGAATTTTTTGCCCCTTAATAATCTTTTTGTCCTTAGCAGAATTTCACATACTTTCTACAGCAGTTGTATTCTTGTACTAGTCGTTTAATGTTCAGTGTGGGCTAACTTTTTTATTTTAATAGATAGACTCGCAAACCCAAGAGCAAAGTTGTAGGGCAAATTCTTTTCGATTGTTTTTAAGAAAAAAACTTGAGTTTTCAATTTTAATATGGCGGCCACGGTAAAAAATAACTTTTTTTTAATAGAAACGTGGCATTTTGGCTTTAAAAGCAAGAAAGGTTTGAAAATTCTAAATACAAATTAATAAGAGTAATTTCTTGCTAAAAATACTACTTCTCGAGTTATTAATACATTTTCAAACATCAACACGCTTCCTTACTCGTGCCTCCGGTTCATTTGAGTTCGGCTGTTTTACATGTACTCAGTTGCAGGCGGAGCCAGCGTGGTAATGGTACGTTTAAGTTACGCTCTTCACGCTTGAAGTTTTTATAAACGCTGTTTACTTTTACTAGCTGGGTCTAGACAGGTGTACATCAAAAGTGTTGGAAAATATAAAACAATGTTAATTTATAAGTATAGGAAAGTCCAGGCGAAGTGTTTCGCTCATTTTTTGTATAATCATAGTTTATTATACTGTTTATTTTTCATAATCTCTAGCTCACATGCCGTTCATTTTCGATATTGCACATTTTTTAAACCAGAGATGTAGTATAATTGTCGTTTACCATAACTGTACTTTTTTCATTTATCATATGAGCCAAAATACGTAAACAGCTTATTCTTCATGATGCTTATTGCGCAGTTTTCACACCGCTGATTTTCTGTGATCGTCATATCCATTTAACATACTGTATATGTTTTAAACAGTTTAGTTTTCATACTGGTGATTGTCTATAATCATTTAACATACTGTTCATTTTTCATAATCTCCAGTTTACAAACCGTTTATGTTTTGTAATGCATATTTTTTACAGTGATCATTTTTCATACCGTTTCTTTGGTGTATAATCATCAGTTATTATACTGGTGAGCCAAAAGTCAGTTTATCGATTTTGTTTAAATAACAAACAAGCAAGTATGTATGCATACGCATTTGCAGCTCCATTGCAGACAATGTCAAGCTTGCATTGACCACGAGGGCCGTAATTTTGAAAATTATCGCTAGTATTAGTACGTTTTGCCTCTTACTTCTGCGACAATAAATTATTTTCTACATACTTGCTTGTTTGTTATTTAAACCAAATCGGTTAACTGACTTTTGGGCCACCCTGTAGTTGTTATTTACCATAACTGAACTTTTTTCATAATAGTCATTTATCAATAGACAATAACTGTTTAAATTAAGATGTTTTATTCAGTGACAAAGCCAAATTCAGTAGTAACAATAGAGTGGCAAACAGCATCCTCGCATCTCACTCCTCTAAATTTTTTTCTTTGAGGGGCAGTAAAAGAATAAGTATGCCAAAACCTCCGTCTTCAATGATGAAAATTTATGAAACAGGATAACAGGATGCAAGATCCATTATCCCTGAAGTATTATGTCGAGTAAAAAATCCATTCGTGAACAGAATTAATTAATGCGTATGAAAGAAATCATGGACATTTTGACAACTTACTGCATTAAGCTTTGTTATTTAAAACTGTTTCGTTGTACATTTTGCTTTAATAATGCAATTTGTAAATGCTTGTCGTTACAATAAACTTCATTTTTAGAACAAACAAATGATCCATTTAATAAGTTTTTGGACAAAAACGCTGTAAATGAGAATATTTTACTGTAACAGTTTACGAGCACGTTATAGTAAATTTCGTTTTTAATAAAAATGTAACACATACTTGACACGTAACAGACAGGAGCATGCTACTGCAAACGAAATGCAATTAAGTACTGCCACAACAGGAGATTGCAGCGTGAACTAAATAATCGAAATAAACATTTGTAGCTGTTTCGATGAAATTTAGAATTGTGGTTAACGCCCAAGATATTATTAGTTCTTTGTTGCTTAGAGTATTTTTTTAAATTATGAAAATTTATAGTAAGAAACCTTTAGTTGCAATTAAAATCCGTGAGAAAAAAAAACAATAAAAACTGTTTCAACAAAATGCTGAAAAGGATTTTGAAAATAAGCGATGCCCTTAGCCTGGACATTTCTATATTTTAGAAGATGTCTTATTATATTTCAAAAGTATGTTTGTATGAATGTTTTGGGCAAGAACAGTGACTAGTCAAAAATCGAAGCAACGCTGCCATCGTACCTGTCCGGCTAGAGAGGCAAACCTGCGGGCACATCTTATTAGATTTACAAACCGAAAAAAAAAGAATCAATTCACACGCTAAAATTTGAGAGAAAGAGGAAAAATTAACACGTCTAAATATTGCTGCAGAAAACTAAAAATAAAGTTGTAAATCTTATCTTACTATCACTCATCTGCAATTAAGCTTACAGAGAAATGTTCTATCATCCCCCGTTTATTAAATAAAGAGGCACGAATTTTTCATTTACAAAAATTCATAATAGGCTTTACAGAGAAATTAGCGGACTAGGATCTACAAGAATAAAAAACAATCGTGTGGTCAGTTTTTGAGCAATATTTGTGTGAAAGGTTATAAAATTCTGACAAAGTGTTTCGCTTAACAGTTTTAATATGCATAAAAATGTTTTTTATTATACCTGCATCATAATCCTTGTAAAACAAACCAAAAAGCGTGCGTAAACCCAACATTAAAACACCCCGGTGTTTTAAAGTTGCTAAAAAACAATGACGTCATCAATTTTGAAGCAACAAATTACAAACACGCGAAAAAAATAATTCGAATTCACATAGCAACATAAACAACAAAAAATGCTAACCAATCTCCAGGTAAATGATATGACGTCACATCATAGACTACTATGTAAGATGAACCAAAATCAAAATGCTGCTTCCTAGCTATATTCTTCTTATTTTCTAGATTATGATGCAGGTATAATAAAAAATGGCGTATAATACACGTGTATAAGAGCCTTTAAAGCACTGATCCGTTAAAAGGCACTCGGCTTCTCCTCGTGCTTTTAAACCCGTCGCGCGTGCTTTAAAGGCTTGCTTATACACTTGTATTATAATATACTATTATATACTGGCATTGTATTATATTTAAAATATTATCCTATAAATTAAAAGAATCTTGTGTAATTACCACAAATGAAATTTTGTAGTCAAAACATTTTCTTACGCAAAATAAGCTAGAATATTCACAAAAAATCGCAGGGTTCGCCAATATGAAGCTAAAATAATCGGAAAAAATTCATGTCCATTTTCTGTTTCCGGTTTCGAATTTGTTAAAAGCGTACTTCGTCGGTGAATTTTTGATATACACTCACATTCCAACGCTCATCAAAATCGAACTATGCGTTCGGGGGTTATGAGGCGTCACCCACATATTTGCCCACCGGCTATTCACAAACTTTTAAAAAAAATTTTAGGCTGCTGGAGGTCCAAAACATGCATTTCCATCTTGAATTCGATTATTTTCATGAAATCAATAGTTCCCTATTAAGAAACTGTATAGGAAAGTAAAAAAGTTGGACAAACCGCCACGATACCTTTTTATCATACGCCCGCCGCTTTTTTCCTATTCTCTGATTTTACCTAAACATTTAACTGACTGGATGGGGAACTAAATTTTACTATAAGATTTTCGTAATCGGATCAGGAAATAAATTTTTAATTTTGCTAGAAGTTTTTCGTAGGCGGATGAGGAACTACAACTCGCAGAACAAGTGCCTAAACTGCTCATCGTAACTGTGCGCAGATATTAAATTGCCTTTTCACAGAAAGACAAACAAATCGATAAAACCTCAAAACAAAAAAAAACAAACTTATGAAATCCAATTTATAGTTAAAATTTACACTTTCGTATGCACAATCCTAATGTTTATTTTTGCGCATTATTTATACAAAATAAATTTACTCTAACATAAGCATAAATAAAAAGTTTTTTTATTGCTCGTTGATGTAGTCAGTAAAGTTAAAGGCCTAGTGGAAAGAAAACCGGTTTTTGAATGAATTTTTTTAAAGCTAGAAAAAAATTTGGTAAAAAAAGTTTTCTATTTGCCTTAAGTTCTTCTCTCAGATCCCGTGCTGAAATTAAAATAATTTAGTGTTGGAAAATAACGCTACCAAAAAAACATGCCTAACTTCTGTTTCCAGTTCCGGATTTTTTTGAAAAGCATAACTGAAACTATAATTTTCGATATACCTTTTGCTTTAAAATTTCATCAAAATCGCGCCCCAGTACTTTCGCCTTTAGAGGCGTCACACACCCACAGACAGACATTTTTTAAAAGCCACTTTTTTGGGTTCCTTAAGCCCAAAAACGTGTATTTACGTTAAAATCTAGATTACGAAAATTTTCATGAAATCAATACTTCCCTATACCGAAGGTATGGGAAGGTAAAAATTTAGTTTTTGAACAAATACCTACATAAGAAAAACATGTCCGATTTACGCTTACGGTTTTAATTTTTTTAAAGCTCTACGAGTACACATAATATCAAATTTCATTCTGATTTGATAACTTAATTTTGGTTAAATCGGCGTTAACACCAACATTTTCAAAAATTCACAGAGGGCGTCACCGAGGAAATAGCTGGCTACGACACGTACCAAATTAGAGCTCATCGCCATCGCGATGGACCTACAAAATTTAAAAAAAATTGTAATGCTAGTTTATGGATAATGTTTTTTTGTAAATTTTCCAATTTTTTTTACCAGTTTTTACTTAAGTTTTTATGCGCTTAAAAATTCTCGTGCATACAAACAATTATGTCCTCTTACAGCAATTACAGTACCAAATTTTATACCGATTTGTCATGTCAGTTTCGTTTTTGAATAATAAAGCGTTCAACTAGGTTAAATTCAAATTAAAAAAAAATATTGTATCAGCTGCAATTTTGAACGTAGAAGGTTCCTGACGAAAACATTTTCTTTGCCCTAAGGTTTCCTATTAGATTTTGTTTTTAAATTCAGAATTCGTTATTCCCGAAAAGGGCATCTAAGGCAACTGTGAAAGTGTTTATTTTTTTTAGAAATTAACATAATACAGCTCGTTTCATTTGTTTTGGGTTACATACAGGGTGTTTTTAAAAGGTCTAACGTAAATAATTTCTGTATAGCGACGAAAATATTATACACTGGTGATTGGTAAATAATAAATAAAGTGGAAGATCAAAAATCAAAACCAATGAAAACGGTTTTTGCATTTATTTCGTCGGGGAGATGGATTTCCTGGCTTATAACCACACGTGTAATTATATAAGCGTTCTGAATCTAAGCGGTGTACGAGTGATGACTCACTAATTGTCATAATGTTGCGAGCGCCAACATTTTAGGGTCGTTCTGATGTTAACAGTTGGAGTCTGCACGTTATTATAGGAAACACTTTTGACAAAATGCATAATAAAAGACTTTTTAAGTGTGAAAAAATTCAGAGGAGTTGTTTCGTTCATTTTTTGATCTATATGAAATCAATGCCGGTCAGGGTGGCAATTAAACAGGTCCATTAAAAAATAACCTAGTGTTTTTTTCTGGGTAGGTACAATTTAAAAACCCAGAGGTTTTTTGATAGGTTTTAGAGGGTGTTTTGGTTGATTTTCTGGAAAAGTACAATTTAAAAGAACTTTATTTTATGACGCAATAATATGAAAACATGAAAACTAAAAAAATGACAAGAAGCTGTAACTATAAGGTTGATTATTTGACTGAACAAGTAGAAAAACTGCATTATGAATGACAAAAAAGCCCAATTCAACCTAGAAAAACTCCCGTTGGGTTGGGTTTTTTCCCAACCCTGATGCCAGTGTACAATAAGAAGCAGTTTGGAACATTGTTGTAATTCCTAAATGCTCAACTAACTTCGAAGCAGGTTGTGGCGAGACCATTACAAATTAATAGTTTAGAAATGAGTTTCCGGATTGTCAAATAGTTCGATTCTCTTGAAATCAATATACACGTAGCCAAAAGATGCGGGTTTTAAAATATTTCTGCTATTTGAGAAGATATGAAAAAAAGTTACTAATAAAAGTTATACTCGTACTATAAACTGACACACGAAAAACTTATACCGGGTATCGCACAAAAAAAATATTCATAAAATAATATTTTTCTTATATGAAATGCCACATATTTTTTTATCTTAATGGAAAGAACATTTAATTCCCAATAAAAAATCAAAATAACTTTTTTCTGTAAATGCCAGTTTTCCAGAAAAAAATAATTTCGTAGATATTGTCATACAGCTAGCGCGCCCAGGCCCACGCACAAATACGGTATCGTGGCGCGCAAAACAAATGAAGTTAACAGTTTTATTAAATAAATGTCATGTTGTACTTTATTCATTCGGACATTGTGTTGGTGTTTTGTGAAATATTAATAGTAGTTTGTCAATTAAAAAGCCACATTAAAATATGTAAAATATGACATTTATGTAATAAAACTGACTAACACACCTGTCAACTTCATTTGTTTTCCATCGCGCGTCACGATTCCCATAATTGCGCGTGGACCTGAGCGAGCGAGTTGTATGACAATATCTACGAAATTATGTTTTTTTCGAAAACTACAGCATTCACAAAAAAAAGTTATTTAGATTTTTTGTTGGAAATTAAATGTTCTTTCCATTAGGATAAAAAAATATGTGGCATTTCATTTAAGAAAAGTATTATTGTATGAATGTTTTTATTATGGAACACCCTGTATAAGATTTTCGTATGTCAGTATATTAGTAGTAACTTTTTTACCTATTTTCTCAAATAGCAGAAATATTTTAAAACCCGTACCTTTTGACTCGTGCTGTTTTTACTAAATCAGTGCCTGTTATTGCGTATTAGATGTTACTTTACTGTTTTAAAAATCTTTTAAAAATATGATATGATTTAAAAAAATTAGGAAAATATTTCTATTTGGGTGCTTCAAATGGCGGAAAAGAGACACTTCAGCGCAGCCATAATCATTTTATTGGCCAGACGACCTTTAAATAGTTTTTTTATCAAATCTAAATTAAATTACAACTGAGGATTAGCGACTTCATGCCAAACCCCTGCAACTCACCTCTAATAATCAAAGTTTAGATTTCCATCAGTTCAATATATTTTACCAATACGCCAAATTGGATTATTCATTTAATAATGATCTGTGACTCGTTCAAATAACTTCTTAACGAACAAACAACTTTTAACGAGAATATTTAACGAGTGTTGATGCTGATGACAATATAATTAGAAAAAGGTTTGTATTAAATCAAATTAATTGGAATCGGTCGTGTTTTGTTTCAACGGTCTGTAAACTTTATAAAAAACATCGCTTTTCAAATACGCTCTAGACATTTTCAACTTTTTTTTTGTTTTATAAATTTACAATGTCACTGACAATTCCAGGCCAAGCACAGTGCGCACTCTTATTAGAAATTAAATCAATTATTACAATAACACGAAAAACTTTACTTCAAATTTGGCTTGTAACATTTTGGTACATTGTTTTTGACAATTCAAATGTGAAGCATTTACACGAAGCAACAATTAGAAATAATTGTGAATGAAAATGCTGAAGAAGAATAATAATTACATTGGTATAATTAAAAAGCTGCCACAACTACAATTATTACTTATATTTCTGTTGTTAAGGCTTATCACCGATGCCAGAGAGTAGATCTGAATATATTGCAGTTTTCTAGGAAGTAGGCATGTTTATTATACAAACATTTATCATCTCACAATTTTACATGTCCTCCAAACGATGGCACATTTGATAAATGCACCTACCGCTCGTCCTGTTCGTTTATTAGAAGCCCCCAGTGCCATCAGCATAGCATAATACTCTTGGTTCCAAAATTCGCGGCCATTCTGCCTCATTTTATAACGAAATTCAAATAAATGACGAACTATGAAACACATAAATAATGACTTGCTGTTTTCAACATCCAATAGCGTACCACTGCTTTAAGTGAACACGTTTATTTTAATTTAAGTTTTCACACACTTTACACGATATTTGTGAATTTTCTCCTCAATTATCATTTGAACTATCTTTTTTTTTTTTTTTTTTTTGTAATTTATCACGGAACTTTTATAATGGACCGAGTATAAAGTGTTACTTTACTTCAAAGTCACCTAACTGATAATTCTTCAGCCTAGAGCAGCAATAAATTGTGCGTGTAAGAAAAACGTGCGATATGATGCAGTGCCCTTTAATATTTATAATAATACCAGTGAAATACAGAATTTAAATGCACGACTCGGCATTTCAACGGTCAGCTAGTCGTCGCGTGATTGAAAAATAATCGCCGCCGGTGGCGCCTAACAGCCCTGAGGATCCTGAGGCGCAGTAGTGCAGTACACGTTAGTGCATGTAAATGTATCTAGTTCATACGACGTATAACCCTCCTTGACCCTCCAAACAGTAAGAACTTATTCAGTTCGTTCCCAGAAACGACCTTTAAGTAATCAAAATTAAACTTCTAAAAATGACTGTAAGTACCACCAAACAACCACTTAATGCATTCCAGAAACCTAACATATAAAATTGTCTAAAAACGTCTACAATCATCCCCTTTTTGGAAATGTCACTCCCAAACAACCCCCTGAAAATAAACAGTCATTTATTTTTAATCATTCGATTTATTAGTAACCAACAGTTTAATAATGTCGTTTCCGTAAGCGCAACCCTCAAATTATGAAAAAAAAATAAAATAAATATCGACAGCACGTGGCGCTCTGCTCATCAACTTACCAGTCGCTTCTTGTTATTTACCAACCAAGTCGTGTAATTATTGAGTAGATTTTGATTGGTTTGGTTTTACTTTTTACAAGAAAAGTAACAGACTTTGGGAGATTCCTCCAATTTGCAATTTTTAAAAGTTTGACGTAACAACTGTTATTTGTAAGAAAAAGTTCTTGTGTATGGCACGTGCGAAAAAAAAAAGGAATAATCCATCACGTGTATTCGGTTGCCTTGAACAGATTCAACCCAAAGATTTATTTATAGTTTCAATTAAATACCTGTATTGCTAGAATTGTTGCTTCTTATCATAAAAGCAAATTACTGTTAAATGTGGTTGCTAGGCTGCCCATCAGTTATTTTTCTTGGTTAACAATTTGGATTAAGTTTCTTTGCAACATCGAGCATCATAAAGCAATAATTCAAAAAGATTTTGAGCTGAAAGGCAGGGCATTAGTCTTTAATTATTATTAAATTCGTATTTATGTATCATGGCTAATATTTTTTTAGAGTTGTACAAATTCAATTATTTACAACAGTTCTTTTTAAGGACGACGAGTTAAGTCGAAAAAATTAAAAAAGCGATTTCTGAGAGCTTTAGATAAAAAATGCAATAAAACCTCTAAAAGAAAATAATAGGCGAAGAAGTTTATCCAAGACTATTTAGAACTTTAGTTCAAGTAAAATTTTTTTCGATGTTGTTTTGCGAATAAAGCCGACTTTAATCTAAAGTGGCAGCTGCAAGTTGCATCAAGTTGTATGAACTAATGTCTGACATTATGACAACGGATCTAAACATTTTTCATATGTAATTCCTTATATCCATTTTCTTTTTTTCTGCTGAAATAACAGTAGTAGATTTATAATTTTCGATTGTTTATTTTTATACGACTCATAAGAAAATGCCCGCGACACGCGGCCAAAACCCAATCAACCTGCAGCTATGAATGTCCAT
This sequence comes from Ctenicera cuprea, assembly GCA_958336395.1. NCBI lineage: Eukaryota > Metazoa > Arthropoda > Insecta > Coleoptera > Elateridae > Ctenicera > Ctenicera cuprea. The sequence continues at coordinate 53,140,601 of OY284492.1, read as the reverse complement.
GCTACAAATTGTAAAGTTTGATGAAAACGTTAACAGGCGATTTTCGGTGAATATATAAGAACGGCAGCACCTTTATTCGCGCTCTCAGCCAAACAGGGCCCCGGAAGGCGTGGTCTGACACAACTACAAATTAAACTACGCGAAGTCAATGGAAGCCGCTTCCTATCTCTATCTCCTCTCAGCACCACGAGCACGGCCTGTTCCCCTTACATTCTAAAACAATGGCGTAATAACAAAAAACTTCACTCCGAGTTAAAAAAAAACGCGAGAATAATGGCAACGAAATAAAGTATAAAACCAACTGCACGAGGGTAGAAAATTTACTTTATGTTTAGGATCGGATAACATCAGTCAGCAGACCAATATTAGCCTACGCGGCAAATACTCGAATCCACGGAAATGAAAACTTTAAGGAAGATAGCCGGCAAGGCAAGACTATAACGAGTAAGAAATAACAACATAAAAGGGTAATGTAAAAAAAGTTATAGGAGATTGGAGAAACACCAGGAGAAAAGTATAGAAGTATATCGAGAATGGACAATATGAGACTAGTAAAAATAGCTAGAGATATGTCATATAGAGGCAAACACCAGCAGACCCCACAAAAGATAGAAAAACTGCATACCTGGAACAAACAGGTACAAGGCGCAGAATGAAGTAGAAGAAGAGAATAAGACAAACGCTTGAGCTCTAGCCTATGGTCACCAGATCTAGCTTCAGCGTCCGGTTACTAACAATGTCCCAGATTGAGCTTCAGCCTTCCAGTCACCAGCACTACCCCCAGATGAAGTTCAGCCTAAGGTCACTCTATCGAGCTTCAGCCTACGGTCACCAGTACTACCCCTAGATGGACCTTGAGCCTTCGGTCACCAAATCGAGCTCTAGCTTCCGGTCACGGGAATCATCATCGTAGGCTCCTCCTGAATCGTACCAAGTAACCCCTAGATCGAGCAGTAGCTCCGGTCCGTGGCAACTCCTCGTCGTAGGTTAATCAGTACTCAGCTCCGAATCAAAACAGGACGTACGTATCCAAGGACTGATACCGCCCCAGCCAAAGGTTCGTCTCCAAAGAAGTGGCCACCTCCAAGAACTACTACACCGGGAAGTGCAAGCCCCAGCTCCGGTCACTACGTGGATCCATTTTTAGTTATATATATTTATATATTATACTTATTACTTCCTTCCAAGCAGCATTAATTTGAGTTTGTTAATGCTATTATCGGTTATTTCGGCATAGTATGTCATATAATTAACTTTTAAAAAAAAAGGGAACCGACTTCAAATAAAAACACAAAAGTGACATAAGTTAACTAAAAAGCAAAAAATAAATGTTTTTTATACAACAGTTTAATACTTATTTGTTGTTCCGTTTAATGTAATTAAGAAATTGCTGTTTATTATATAATTATTAATTGTTTTATAATTTTTAAGTCGGTGCCAAGTAAAACATAAAAATTGTATACCTTGCTGCAATAACAAATTAGATTCGAATTTTTATGATTTACTTGGCACCGACTTAAAAATTATAAAACAATTAATAATTATATAATAAACAACAATTTCTTAATTACATTAAACGGAATAACAAATAAGTATTAAACTGTTGTATAAAAAACATTTATTTTTTGCTTTTTAGTTAACTTATGTCACTTTTGTGTTTCTATTTGAAGTCGGTTCCCTTTTTTTTTAAAAGTTAATTATTTTACAATTTTAAGTGATGGGTAGACCTAGTAAAGATGCTTCTCGAATGAGGAAACGATTGCTAGTTGAAACGGAAGATGAAATACGGAAACACTAAAAAAGTCCGTTAAAAAATAGATTTTGAGGAGTATCTTCGAAGTTCAAGCTCCAATACCAATGAAATTATAATGGGACCACCTTGGAACTATACTGAACCCAACACCAAAAAATCATTAAAATCGGTTCATAAACAAAAAAGTTATGCCCGAACATACATTAAAAAAAAAACAATAAAAAAAAAACAACATATATACAGACGAATTGAGAACCTCCTCCTTTTTTTGAAGTCGGTTAAAAATACATTAAATCGAAATATTTATTCTTTTAAACAATTAAGAGACTGCTCACCAGCATATTGCTATGACTTAACGTGGTTTCGACATACGGCACAAATTTACTACAATTGTCAAACAGTGAGCCATAAAAAAAGTTTAGTTCAAGCTACACTGATACGACCGCCACTTTAGATTCAAGTAAACTTAATAGCATTTTTTTATAATAAAATGTAAGTATATCAAAAACACAATGATTTAAGAAATGTCCTGCTCAATTAAGAACACTACAAAACGCGCTTCGTTATTATTAGTTCTCACTAGTTTCTAATTTCAGTTCATTCAAATAGTCTATTTGAAGTGCACTGCAAAAGCAATTGCATTAAAAGAGATGCCGAATCCCGTTAACTGAAAGAGAAACCAAGCTGTCGCACCAACGCCACCAGACCTTCCTCGCAAATACCTGGCTTGCTTTTTTTTAACACAACACCCCAATTCGCGTCTTACTGTTAATTAAACCTTTCTATGGACCGTTACAACAATTACTTTTACTCAAAACTAGTTTGTTAACCTTTTCCCTCCGAATTCTGCTTCATAGAAGAACGCATTTCAAAAGTGATATTAGTTCCCTCTCCAGGTCCGTTTCCTTTTAAAATACGATCTGCAGTCAAAAATATGAAAATTCCTTACCTGAGCTTCAACGGCAGAACTAGTCCTACTGCTCGAAGGTTTTTGCAAATTTGAATAATCAGGCAATCACAGTTCGTTTGTAATATTTCTTTAAAAATCCGTCAAACACTTACTTAACCGTTCGTGTTGTATTTATAGCAAACTTAAACATTGGAGAAATCAAAGTTCGTCTGTAAAAATCCGAGAACCAGTTAGAAACTTTAATTTTTATTCAAACAGAAAATTTAAACCTCACCGACCGTGCTTTAAGAAATCACTGTTCGTTCGTGTTAATATTGGGAAATCAAAGACGGAGTTTGTTTCGAAACTGAACTATGGAGAATACCACTGTTCCTTAGCAGCCTTACTTGAAGTAAATGCCAATATACCTAAGCGTTAACACTGAAGGCTGTATTTCACAAAATTAGAGTCCGAATAAAAGTTTAAACCCCGTATCAATCAATTTTCCCGCATATTTAGAGTTGCCGAGATTTCAATTAGAATTTAAATGTTTACACAAACTCGTGAGAAAATTTCAAAAGTCCCTTCACATCAGGTTTTGTTAAACGTGCTTCTGGCTCTGTATTTAACAAAGCGAAGTTCGAAATACTTGTTTCTTGACGAGAGTTGAATTCCTCGGAGCATCGCATCATTTTCAATAACACGAGTATATTATAATTAAGGTAAACAACCCACAACATCATATGTACAATGAAATGCATACAAAGTTGTATAAAGTTAAAAAATAGCGTTGTCGCTTCCTTGCGGAAAGTATCCCACATGTTGCAATATTAAATTTTGTTAAATAATAATAATGTTTGCTTTACACCGACCGTTATAACATTTTAAATCCCAGAGGTGTACCAACTTGAAACGAATACGTTAATCATACTATGTTTTGGGTTCTGTTATTTGTTAATTTAGGTTGAAATCCCAGAAATTCGACATTCGTACGTGTCCAAAGCTACCGATACCGCAGAGGAACCCCAGACACACCAGAATTAAAATTTTGTTTGGACAACAAAATTTTAGCGCCGAACCTCGTTATACCTATCCATTTTTACGTACAAATATAAGTTGCATGTTGCATTACGAACCTCAAGATCTATGTGCATCAACATCGCGAGCATTCGTGTTACATTACGCTGTCATGTTATAGTAGAATGTTCAATTGTGTACAAGGCCTAAAAACATTCACAACTTCGGAAGTCGATAAGCGGGAAGCTAGTTACCCGCTGCTTTACCCGAACGCTCAAAAGTTCTTTAAGCCCTCCAGAACTTTACCTCCGCAAATACTTTGTCTTACGGAAAAAAGTTTGAAATTTATAGCTAACTTAATTTAGAAAAACACGGAAGCGCGTTAGTACCATACCACTTTTTATACATTTTAATTGAGATATCAGCTCAATGTAGCAAATTATTTTCTTACCATAGTGAAATATTATTTCAACATGTGATGTGATGTGTACATGAATTCAGATAAACATAGACGACGAAGGGAATATAAATTTGCCGCAGTAGCATATGCTACTTTTTCTTTAACCAGACACTGTTTATATACCTTTAATAGTCTGGTATATTGTCGATTTTTTGTGGATTTTAGAGGCCCACACAAGCGGTAATTTTATTGTCCTAATGTACGAGGGTTGTCCGGTTACTAAGGTACGTTTGCTCGGCACACCGCATACGTTGATCCGATCAGGTTGAAACTTGCACGCATTTTAGATGCACATATGTACTACATAGGTGGCTGTTGTCATTGTCTTAGGTTAAGTACAACGTGCTCAGTGACAGCCGCAAAATGTTAGTTCCGATCGAAACATACTCCAAGTTTGAATTGCGAGCGATCATTCGATTTTTGCATGCAAATAATGAAAAACCTACCAATATTCATAAAAAAATACTGAAGACTTACGAAGAAGGCGTTATGAGTCAAAAACAAGTTAGTGTTTGGTGCAATCAGTTCAAAAGTGTCCGCACAACACTGAACGATGATCCCGAAGGTGTGCGACGAAAACCATCAACAACGAAAACGGATGAGAATCAATTTAAAAAATTCAAAGTTCAGCAGTCTGCTAAAAAGACAATGGCTAACAGTTCGCGCGTTTACTTAGGGTATGTTTGATTTCTATAAATAAAGTAGTCTGTCTGTAATTCACAAATGTACCTTAGTAACCGGACATCCCTCGTATGTTTTCTATCTTTTTTTCCGTTAAATGAAACGCGATGAACTCCAGTAAAACATTCCGCGTTTAATAACTAGCAACTGTAGTATATTATTACCTGCAAGATAAACATTCCCGTTTGGTATCATTTAAAAGGTCGTTGTGTGCTTTTGAATTTTTTTAATTTTAGAGACTATGGCCGTGTCCTGAATGGATATTTGCGTATTCAAATTAGTCACGATTTCCACGAAAAAGAATCTAATTTTCTAAAACAAATGTGCCTTGTTTATTCCACTGAAAACAAAAGATGACCTAGAATTAGCAGTCTCCAACTTTACTAAGACAGTCCAGGAATCTGCTTGGGAAACAACTTCCGAAATCCCGACCAAGAAAATAAAAGAGCAATGTCCCGTGGTAATAAGGCAAAAAAAAATTAAAAAGAGAAGGTTCAGAAGAATTGGGCAATCCACACACTGTCCATCAGAGAAAAATCAAGTCAGCTCCGAAATCAAACAATTAATAAAAAGGATAAGAACGACTCTTTTCTAGTATCTAGAAAATCTGAATGCGCCAGAGCTCACTCCGACTTTGCATTATGGAAAGCATTAAATGTCAGCGTCAACCCAAACCTCGTATACAAAGAGACGGCGCGGCGGCTCCTGGGCGCGTTCAGACGAAGAAAAAACCGAAATTTTCGCTAACCATATAACAGGTTTAAATCGCTACCATCGTTAATAACCTCTGATAAAGAATTAGAAATAAAAGAAGCATTAGAAGCGCCTTAACGAATGTCGCCACTTCCAAACTTATTCACGGTTAGGGAAATCAAGAAGCTGATTAAAAATAACCTAGATTCCAAAAAGTCCCAAGGATACGACCTCATCACCGGCCAACTGAACAAAGAACTTCTCCGTAAAGGTATAGCCACGCTAGCGATAATAAATAACGCTGTAATGAGATTGGGTAACGTTCCGACACAATGGAGGGTTTCTCAGATGATTCTAACACCAAAACCTGGCAAACCCCAAAACGGGGCTTCCTCTTACAGACCCATTAGTCTCTTTACCCATCATGGGCAAACTATTAGAGAAGCTAATTGCTAAAAGACTAGAACCAATTATAGAAAATATGAACTTAATCAATTCGGGTTCAGAAAGTATCATTCAACGATAGCACAGGTTCACAGGAGAGTAGATGCCATTAACCAAACGTTCGAGGAAAAGCAGTACTGCTCAGCAGCATTTGTAGACGACAGCCAAGCTTTCGACAGGGTGTGGCACGAAAGGCTTTTGTATAAACTCAAAAAGTCAATTGCACACTGCTACTTTACCATCCTCAAGTCATTCCCAGAAGAAAATTACTTCCAGTTGAAATATGGCCAAGAAATAACTGAGCTGCACCCAATTAAATCAAGAATCCTTCAAAAGAGTATACTGAGCCCAATGTTATACCTCACCTTCAAAGCAGATTTTCCTACGAACTTGCATTCTATTACTGCAACCTTTGCCGATGACAAGATCGTATTAGTAAAACACAAAGATCCAACAGTAGATAATACTCTTCTTCAACTGAATCTGTACGAAATTGAAAAATGGGCTAGGAGGATTAAGATTAATGAAACGAAATCCGTCTGTATCACCAAATGTAGGCGTAAGTCACCTCCAGTTTTCATAAACAACGCTCCGTTAACACAGATCGAGGAAGTAAAATACTTGGGTGTGCACTTAGATAAGTCACTCCCATATCATTATCATGTCATTTTATTATACTGTTGCTTGCACCTATAAACTCGTGACCCATAAACCATAAACAAAATCTTTTGTAGTTTGCAGTCTCAGTTGGAGTGGCTACAGTACATAGAAAATTTTACACGTAAACTGCACTTTGGAACGAAATTTCGAATTTCGGTACAGTTATAGGAAACATCCCGAGCATCTATTATCGAAGCAGCGCCAACGCAAAATGGCTGCCGTTTTCAAAATGGCGGTTTAGTTGTAAACATCATATTTGCTTGTTACTTTGCAGCTATTAATTGTTACTTTGCCTTCTGTTTGTTATGATTCCTAAACAGTGTTAACGAGACATTAGTGGATATTTATAAAAAGAAGTATTACCTTTTGCTTGGAAAAAATGAAGCAATTGCTTCAGGTTATATGCATAAAAAAAATGAAGGAAAAGGTTTTGTTTCGAGGCAAGAGGTTGCGCTTCAAAATAAAAGATTTCACTTTTTTCGTATTTATAAAAAGAAGCATTTGCTTCAGAACTGAAGGATTTGCTTCTAAAAAAACGTATCTAGTCAACAGCAACTTTTTTTGCGAGAATCTCACGTTCTTCACTAGTTAGCCAGCCAGCATACAGCATGTATGGTGAAGGTGGTGTATGTTTAGGTGTACTAAAGTTAGTGGTTTTGACGTGTTAAAGTCTGGAAGTGTTTGTATAAGTTGAACTTTCAAATTTGGGTGGGTGGTTACAGTGGTGTGTTTGCTATGGCTCATATGGTGCATTTACGTGCAAGGAAATATTGAAAACCAAGACATACACCTCGTGAATCAGATTTCAAAACGTTATTCAGATTTGAAGAAGTCAATGTGGTGTGGTTGGCTGGCCACATTCTGGAAGAGGATACAGAAACTCGTGGAGCAGCCCTGTCACCTGTGCACAAAATGAAAGTATTTCTGCGTTATTGTGCGGACCCTGGATTCCAGAGCGGAATTAGTGAAGAAGTGGGATGTATGCAACCCACAGTTTCCAGAATATTTCATGAGGTGCTTGAGCGTGTTGTAGAAAAGGCCGGCGAATGGATTCGGTTTCCAACAACAGAAGATCAAATCATGCAGGGCAAGGAGAAATGGTTGACCAAGTTTCATTTCCCAACAGCGATTGGAGTTGTTGACTGCACGCATATTCGTATTGAAAAGCCAGCCCAATATAGCCCGAATATGTCAATAGAAAAGGATTTACCAGTATTAATGTGCAGGCCACTTGCGACGCGAATTATGTTATAACCAGTATTGATGCAAGATGGCCTGGATCAGTTCATGATTCTCGCATATGGAAGAATTCAGCAGTGTCATGAAAAGGACAACAAACTCTGCCCTGCTAGGGGACAGTGGGTATGGCATAATGCCATGTCTCAAGACTCCTTATCCCAACCCCCAGGAGGAATATCAGAAAGCCTTCAACAGGCTGTTTACATCAGAGCGAGTTGTGATTGAGCATACATTTGGACAACTGAAACGGCGATTCCCTATTCTGAAGTATGGATGCAGAGTGAAATATCCCAGTATTCCAAAAGTTATAATTGCCGTGTTACACAACATAGCCAAGTAGCTAGGAGATGCAGATATTGAAGGTGAAGAAGAGGAAGAACAGGACTTGCCACATAGAGGGGAAATGAACGAGGAAGCTGTACGCACACAAGGGCAAAGACGGCGAGAAGAATTGGCTCATCTTATTTATAATAACGTTAGTGAGTATCACAACTGTATATTTACACACACGTTCGCTTTAAAATGACCACAAAAATGAATAACTAATCTATTTCTTATAGGACCTTGAATAAAGGGAGAAGTACCAACACGACAATGGAAAACTGTACACAACTTACATCTACCTAGTATATAGTATAATCATTTAATATCCTGCATTACAATTAAATACTGTATTTTGTATCTTTTGAAATAAAACTGCTTTTAGTTACATACATACTTGAACTTGTAGCTTGTCTGATATCGCGAATCTTCTGTACCCTTTACCTCATTTATCTGAAGTATTTGTTTACAAGGAAAAGGTAAAGATTATGAATACGAATTGAAGCGAAACCTTTTACTTCTACCTTTTACTTCAAAGTAAATGCTTTATTTTTATAAATACCCACTATTGCCTTTCGTTTTTTATTTTTTTGCCGTGTTTTTAAAAAAGGTTCACCTCCCACGTCACGTGGAAGTTGTCTTAGTTGCACATAAAGTGCAAAAATTCTTCGACTCTGCGATAGTTGATGTTCGCTATTCTGTTGCAGTTGTTATTCGTTGTTATCCTGTTGCAGACGCATTTACCTGCTAAAGGTGATCGATCAATTTCATGGCATATTTTAACCAATTCCTTGCAAAATACTGTCTAAAACTAAAATATTTTCTGACAAACGTTGTTACACTTTTTACATATCTATATTTCTATTCGACAAATATCTTAAAAAAGTTATTAATTAATGTGTTCTTCAATAAAGGCACAGAAAAACTCAGCTTTTTTCTTTTTTTGTTAGATAAGCCTCGGAAATTATTTTTAGCAAAGTTGCCGTTAAAAACACACATGCACGAAGTGGTTTGACAATTGAATAACTTGTTTTTGTTTATACTTTTCTTATGTCACTGCCCAGCTCTCGCAACAACCAGAGGATCCATGCTGGGGGACTTCTGGCCTAACATGGCCGAAATCAGCAACACTCCAATTGCGGATGTCCTCAAGTACATCTAAAAGGTTGGATGGCTTGGGTGACGTCCAATGTGGAGAGCTGCTGGGGAGGTAGTACAATGGGCCCACCTATTGTGGCCTAAGTGCGCGTGAGGTAACTCACACTCCCAATTCCAAATCCAGAATCCAGAATCCAGATTATACTTTTCTTTTAATTTTTTGTTTTTGATCAGAGAAAAAAATGAACTTGTTCACCATCTGATTACGAGCGATGAAACTCATTTTTACTTGAATGGCTTCGTTAAGAATCAGAACTGCATTTTGTTATATTGGGCCATGTTCGAAAATTATGTACGCCCTGCGGTGGAGTGTAGGCCTGAGACGTGGTTTCAGCAAGATGTAGCCACTCTGCAGACGACCCGCGCCACAATGAAGCTCACACGGCAAATATTTGCCGGCGAACAATTTCACGATATTCGCAGTCAAATCCGGCGAACTTGAAAGCCAATTAGCCATCGCGTTTGCCGGACTTGACGACACCCAACTATTTTGTTTGGGGTTACCTGAAGAAGTGGGTGTGTCAACAAGCCTCAGACAATCCAGCAGGCCAAGGACAACACCCGTGCAGAAATACGAACGCTAGAGCCAGAAACAGCTACTAGAGAAAATGCTGTGGAACGAGCCCGTCTTTGCAAAGTCGAAAATAAGGAGCATTTACATATTATTTTTCATACATAATATCTAACTAATTAATATAAAAAAATTGTTACTTATTACACAGCGGTTGTTTCAAGTCAATAGATTCAACATAACTACACATTGTGTCTAGTTGTCTTCTCGTCTGAACCTTTTTTCTTGTACATGTAATACCTGATAAATTTAGACTGCACTTTCTCTTCAAGTATGATTTGGTGTGGATGCCATACGGGAGATCCATTCTCTAGTATGGAACGAACTAAGCTAATGTATAGACTTCTTATAATTTCAGCGTTTGTAATGTCGACTGTTTGCCTTTTCATAAAGCCAAGTAGTCGCATAGCTTTTTCGACAATTTGATGTATGTGTTGCCTGAAAGATATGTCGCATTCAAATTTTATTCCTAAATCACATATTTCCAAAACATTTTCTACTTTCGAGTCCTCTATTGAGTCTTTGTAGGTTATTTGTTTGTGTGTTCTGGCAAATGTTCTTTTTTTGCACTTTCTTGGGTTCAGGAACAGTTTGTTTTTATAGCACCACTGAGTTAACCTGTTGAGATCATTTTGCAGAATGTTACAGTCTGTTTGATTTATTTATTTTGTATAGTTTTAAATCGTCCGCAAACATGAGGTCGGTAAATATAGATAGGAGATCGGAAACAGAAAGCGAAAACAGGGTTGGAGATAAGTTGGATCGCTGAGCTACTTCTGAAAAGCAGTCAATGGGATACGATAATTCGTTGTTTACTTTGACTTTTTGTATTCTGTTTGAAATTAATGACTTGATCCAATTTAGAAGTTGGCTGTGGCATCCCAAACGATTAAGTTTCTTGATGAGTATCCCGTGGTGCATTCGATCAAATGTCTTTTGAAAGTCTGTGTAGACAGTCTTTCTGATGTCCTTCCTTCACTGCTTGAAGTATATAACTCTTGTAAGTCAGCAGGTTCGTGTCCGTTGAACGTTTTTTTCTTTAGTAAAGCCATGCTGTACCAATGGCACTGTTTGCTTAAATGTTTCATTTAATATGCCCGATACAAATAATTCTAATACTTTTTTTTATACTGTTTTTATCTTCAGACTTGTAAATTGGGGTAATAATTGCTTCTTTCCATTTCTGACGTGGAGTTTATGTAGTTCCAGAAGGATTTGCTATCCTCTCTATAAATAACCTCGCTAAAAAATCAAGTTGCCCTGCAGGAATCAATATTTGATTTTTCAACTGCCACGTGATTTGGAGTAAGTTTGCCGCTTGTTTGTGTAGATTAAGGTTGTCAATCTGAAATTTTGTGTTTTACGCTCTCAAATATTAGGGATTGGGATAAATATTGGGTTTAAGTTATTAACATAAGCTAGGGAAACTCGACACTTTTAATGAGGACAAGTGTTCAAGAAAGCTTTAGAGCGTGGGATTGTTAGCTCAATTCAACCACAAACGAAATGAGAGCAGAGTTGCAATTTAAATGAAAAAATAACAAAGTCCAACTTTTTAGATATTGAATATGAATTTTAATCAAAGAATATTTGTCTTAAAGAGAGAGAAAATCTTTCTGATTCTCAAAAAACGACTTACATGCTGGAATCTGAATGGCAGTTTTGAAGCATTATTGCTGAAATTCCGTCGAATCACTACAAGTCTTGGACTTAAAACTTCAATTTAAAAAAACATCACTGTGGGATTTGGCTAGCGAAGGGCACTTTGCCAACATCAAGACTTAGGCGTAGTTGCTTATTCTTATCAGTTCACTATATCAGGCATATCACGTGCCGCTATTATCTTGTTTACGAATGAGCCATAACGGCTAGGCTGACAGGCGTTACTTCTACTATAGTTGCGACAAGACGTCATTTTTGGGTGCTATTATCCATTTGTGCGTTATCGATTGCTGTTATTTAGGTAATTTCTCAGGCGTATGACGTGGTGCTATTAACCGTTTTAGAAATTAGGTGTAACAGCTGAGAAGCTGTTATGGAGTAAGCTGGTTGGGGTGTTACAGCACTATTTCCACTTTGGTTATGCCCGCTCTTTTCAGATGAGATTCTACCCATTTGTGCGTAATCTATCGCTGTTATGGGGTTAGATTCTCAGGCGTATCACGTGGTGCTATTATCCTTTTTAGGATTTGGGCGTAACAGTTAAGATGCTGTTACGAAACAACCTGATTGAAGGTTGCCAGCTGTATTTCCACTTGGGTTGCGACAAGACGTTATTTTTGGGTGTTATTACCCATATGTGCGTAATCGAACGCTGTTATGGGGTTAGATTCTTAGGCGTATTAACTGGCGCTATTATCCTTTTTAGGAATTAGGCGTAACAGACGCTGTTTGGAAAATACCTAATCAGGCTGCGAGTATTACGTACAAGCAGGTGATAACACGATATTTAGGTATGAAGGGTTCTCAGTTACTTACGTAACTTGTACAACTCCTGCTGTGTATTAGCATTTCCAAAAGGTAGAAGTATTATTAGACTATAAGTAAAATTGGTAATTTTTTTTAACAATATTAATATTAATAATTTTATTGCTTTTGCTTTTCCGGCCGCAGAAGTGATAATTGAAATAATGATATTTTTCACGCTACTGGCAGTGTAAGTAGGCCTTACATCCATAGCTACAGGGATCGTAAGTGGCTCATAACATTCGTGTACTAGTTACCCTTGACGACGGAACTTAATAGTGTCACTTACGTTCCTAGGAAAATAATGTTGATTTTAACTGTTCGTTGATATGGTAACAAACACAGACAACTTAGAATAATGGAGCTTTTAAAAAATAATTCCGATGACAGCTGTCAAAACGAACTTTTAAAAACATGATTAAATTTCTACCTGTAGGCCTACTTACATTGCCGGTAGCGTGAAAAATTTAATAAGTAACACGGAATGTATCGACTAATAACATCCTCGGCAGGCGACAAGCTTCGGCTCCGCCTCAGCTCGTATTCGCCTACCTCGGATGTTATTACGTCCTTACATTCCTTGATACTTAAATAACTATTATTGGTAGACGTACTTTTAAATTTGTTACTAATGAATGGTTTTTATTTTTTTAGTTTTGTCACATTTTTCATTGTTGTATTATGTCGGCAATACAGAATCCAACAACCACTGTGATTAATATTGTTTGAACTAACTTACAGTATCACTTTAGATGGCAATGGCCAATCTTAATTGTTTTTCTTGTTGATTATATTTCTGTATTAGGCCCTAACTCTGCACAATTGAATATAGCTAAACGGAAAACTGAAATTAGTATTTTCCGTTCTCAAACTAATAAAAAGTATGCAATTCTATATAAAACGCTACGCCGCATAACTCGGCAAACGGTTTTTTAATATAATTTTAATAATCGACATAGAGTGTGCACATTTCCATGCTGCGGAGAGCTGTGAGAAATATATTAGTAATGTGCTAATAAAAATCTTGAAATTCTATCAGAAAATGTAAGATTTTGGAGCAAATCCGCTTAGCTAGAATATTTAATATTATACGTTTGTGAAAAGCATGTGCGCAACAGTTAACGCCACAGGTAGCTGCAAAAAGCGCCGCGACGCGATATCAAACGCACGATGAGAAGCAGTCTGAAAACCACCCTCGACAACAGAAGACGTTTATTGACGGGTTCTGTTACATTACGATACGCATCTTTGAACATAACGTCTCCCAGTTGAAACTTTTTAGAAATTCACGAAAAAACTGCCACAAAGAGACTGTTAAAGTAGAAATTGAAGGAAAATTGCCTGTTTACTACACAATAGTCACAAACAAGAACTTTTTTATAAGAGAACATGGCAAACGAGACAAAGTGATAAAAACTAACAAGTGAAACTCATTTAAAAAAGTGGTATGGAGACAACTACAACAATGAATTTTACAGTGAACTTTTCAGACGAAGCGTCGAATTTTACAAAATTTCCAATTATATCTTCAACAACAAATGAAACAACCGGAGTGGAACTATTCCAATTCTATTACACACCTATTTTGGTTTATTTAGGCACAATTGGAAATGGGCTTTCCGTATTCGTGTTTTTCAGAACGAAACTTCAAAAACTATCGTCATCTTATTATTTATCAGCGTTGGCAATAAGCGATAGCATATTTTTGCTATTATTATTCGTAGTTTGGCTTAACATGGTCGACATAGATTTATTTAATCAACAAGGAATGTGTCAAATAATGATATATTTAACAGGAGTTTGTAGTTTTTTGAGTGTTTGGTTAGTGCTGGCGTTCACAGTAGAACGTTTTGTGGCCGTTCGTTATCCGTTACTACGCCAATCCGTATGCACCGTATCGAGAGCAAAAATTGTGATTTTTATACTGGTTATTTCATCGATGCTGCTGTTTTCTCCATTGCTCATATTTGCAACGGTTCAACTTGATCAACAACGAAAAATCGAAATATGCACGATTGATCCCGAATTGCAAAGTTATGCAAGCGTCTTCAATGTTGTCGACACCGTCCTAACGTTCATCATTCCTGTGATTGTCATCGGCATTTTAAACACCTGCATAAGTCGTACAGTATGGAAATTAGCAAGCGTAAGACGAAAATTAACCTACCGAGGAGCACCCCCAGCAACGTTGCATAAACGTAAAGAATTCATAAGAACGCAACGTCCGAAGGTGAAGCCCGTGTCTCAAAATAAAGTGACAAAAATGTTGCTCGTGGTGTCCACAGCTTGTTTGTGTTTAAATCTACCCAGTTACATAATGCGAGTCCTTACTTACTTGATTGAGGTATGTAAACAAATTGACAAGGTAATGTGTGATGTTTACAAGGTCCCGTTTACCTTTATGTATATGGTTTATTTTTAAAGGGTAAAATATTGAATTTAGTAGCAGCGAAAACAACAACTTCACCTGAAACGTTGGACTTCGAAGTTTGATGATACAGGTGCAAAAGTAGGTAGCGATCATAAATAGATTTATGTATTTGGTTGTCAAAAGTCATCAAAATTCTAAAAATGTGAGAAATATTAAAGAAAACAAACTTAGATGCAAAATAAATTTAAAAAAGCACTAAATGTAGTTAAAATGAACAAACATCTGGGAGAAGCAACGAAATATACCAGGTGACCACGAGAACATATAACATCTGGCCATTTTCCATATTTTTAAATTATTATTTTCAAATTTTTTAGATAATATACACATAAAAATGCACATTTCGCCGTAAAACGGTGTTGATTTTGATTTAAAGTTTAACCTGAAGTGATTTTTTTTATTTTGAATGGAACACTCTGTACATTTTTACATATTTAGATAACCTATGAATTTCCTCTACAACCATGTATAATACTTACCCATTAACTTCTAATTTTGGCCGCCAAGGGGCGTTTGTAAAAAAATTAAACGCCCCATTAATGATATTCACAATTAATTTTTTTTAATTGACTTTGAAAACGAAAGAATGTAAAACTTGAAGTGTCTTTCTTTATTAATTTGTTAAAAAATTTTATTGCGGCAAGAATTTCTTAAAAAAACAATTTATTGAATTAATAACGCATATTAAGAAAAGCTACGTTTTTGCAACTAAGTAGTCTTTGAAAACAAAATACAAAGTGACGCTGTCAAAAAAAAAAAAAAGTAAAAAGTAGTTTTACTAAGCTTGAGTTAAGCAATTTTTTAATTAATAAAGTTATACAGGGTTATTCAAACGTATGGAATAAAATTCTTATTGCTATAGAGCGTTGATTTTTGAAGAAATGCTGAGACACTTAAATTGATTTAAATATAACTGCATCTCTATGTGATATCTTTTGTTTTTCAACGTCAACCTCCTCACCCCCAGCACCTTGATTTATTTTTTTTTAAATAGCGACCTATACTTTGTGTGAGTTCGTTGGAAATCTTGCAAAAAACTGCATTCAAATTAACCATCATAAATGGACTGGGATCCACCAACCACCCAGTATATTGCCTAGGCAAATTAAATAACCCGTAAGGTCTCCCAAACATAGCAACTGAGCCACAGGCGTATTTACAGCGACAGGGGTGAGGGTGTGGGTGCGTAACCATTTCAGAGTTAGCTTTTTTCCCGACTTTTATTTTAAACTATTATCCAGTTGAAAAGATCAACTAGGTAGCAAAACCATTACGTTTGCTCGTAGATTTTTCTCTATCCGTAACTCTTTTAATAGGAGGGTGAGGGGAATTGTGTTTTATTCAAGATATAATTTTACTAATACTTAAATATTATTATAGTACCATCGCTCGAGTATTCAAAATCCATCGTTAGGGCTAGTAAAACACTTTACCTCGTGAAATCACTCCCCCAGTCCTCCATGGTCCCGATTAAAAAGACATTAAACCTCTCCAAAGGGAGGTGTATGTACTAAGTGTATATCACACCAAGAAGTAACTGTTTCAATGCAGGCGCATATTATTATCTTCATGGAGTCTTAGCGGTAAGCGGCGTGTATCTTACCTTATAGTAACTGTTAGGGAATGAACGTTAGTGTAAAATACTTAAAAACATAAAAAATTAAAATGCGAAGTGCTTTGCCTATTTTTGGTTTAAAAGTTACGCTAACTAATTACTAACTCTTAGCTTAACCGTGAATATGAAATTTTTGATGCACCAGTTAGCAAGAGTCTCTGCAGCATGCGAAATTTGTTGGAAAATGCCTGATGCGGCAGGCCGTATAGAGAGCGTCAGTCGATAGTAATCCATGTAGCCGAGCTATATATTTTGTTGACAGCGCTAACATTTTGCCCTTTCATTTGTTTTTGATTCCAAAGCAAAATCGGTGAATGCGGTAGGCTGTTGTTTGAATTTTGAGCGTGCTAATATGAAAACGTTTGTCGCGTTTTTCTCAAAACTTTTGTTATGTAAAGGTATACAAGAATAAACATTAATTATTTTCGGCAAACTTCCAAATATGTTTCGTTAAAAGTGGACCTGTTTCGGTTTGATTAAAACTCTGGCATCCTATGAAAACTGTTAGAATTCAAGCTACGCCACATAAATTTTTTTTTGACCTTTACCTATTTGCTATCTACCTGTAATTAAATTTTAAGCATACCTTTTCGTAGCACATTCTTTGTGGGACCGCTAATATTTTGATTTCGGAAAATACTGATGTTTCTGACCGAAAAGCAACTTACAGAATTTCCTCGCAATCTCTTTTAAAGCGTTGATCAGATAGATTAGAGAGAAAAATAAAACTTCTCAAATTTTACATTTCTAAAAATTCAACATTGAATACATGAAATACATTTGCTGTAAATGAAAAATTAATTAAACTTTACAATATCCAGAAATGTGTAAAAATAGATTTCCGAAGGAGACTCCTGTTTGCATGTTTAGCAAAAATTACGTTTTTATTGAAATAGCAAAGTGAAAGCTTTTTCATTTTTAATTTATTATTACGTTTATTATTGAAAATAAAAATTAGCTTTCATAAAACTATGAGAAAATACTTGAATATAATTCTTTACGGAAACGGATTTGTTGTATTTTAGACGATAATAAAGCGGCGGTTACATGGGTCGACCTAGGTCGAACGATTATAGGTAGTTCGACTTAGAATGGAAGGTGTACCCTACCTTTCAACTAAGGGCTGTCGACTGGTTACGACCGGTTAATCGGCCATTTTTTTACGGAACCAGTAGGTTACAATTTTTCTAAAAACCGGTTCTTGAAACCGGTTTTAAATGACGACGCGGTCTAAAAAAAAATGGGTTTGAAAACCGAAAATTGTCAATATTACAATTTACTTTCGGCTTAGACCGCGTCATCATTTCGGGAATCGGGATTACACCCAGCATAATCAGATAAGGACCGACTTGTAGCTTGTGTGCCTTTACAAGCATTTGCTCTAAAAGTTTGAGCGATAGTAGTTTGTGGGCTCTGCCTGTCTAAACAGGGCCGTGTGCTTATACTATTTAAACCTCGAGGCGGACAAGGATTTGATCTTAATGCATTTTGTTTGTCAAGACAATAATACTTAATCGGCTTATGCCTGTTAGCTATTTGAGAACCCATATTTAATCTACTTATTGGAAATAAATATTGAACGCCCACTTACACCTTATAGTTTATACTTATAATTTTTTTAAATTTACTAAATTTTTCTTATCTATACCGGCATATGAAAAAAAATATTGAATTGAGTAGTGATTACGTCAAAACTAGTTTGATGCTCGCATTAAGACCAGTTTCAGATCGGTTTTAAGACAGGTTATTCAGACAGGTTTCTTCAGGCCGGTTTTTTTAGATCAGTTTTCTCAGACCCGTTTTTCAGACCGCTTTATCACACCGGTTTAAGAACCGGCTAAAACTGTAAAACCGGTTAATCTGCTAAATAAAAATTTCCATAGCAGTAGCTTATGGCTATAGGGTAATAGGATTGTGTTCAAGATCAGGATCAAAATTTTATTATTCATTGAATTTTTTTTGCTTTGAGCTTACTCGCCAATAACATACATAGTACGCCATAAAAAAGTTATTCCACCTCAATATTTTGACTAACAGGCACATTTAAGAGCCTTGAGACACTAATTAAGTTGGCGCTGCAGTGCTGTCTCTGTCAGTTCTTTATGGACTAGACAGCCCAGACGCCCATAAACAGACAACCCAAATTAGGCTTACAAGATTAGTAATTACATTAGAATAAACCCGCAAGAAAACAAGATTGTTCAGCCAAAGAAGAGGGAGGCGAGGAAGAGGTACTCAACTTCATTATAGGCGCACTACAAAAATAAGCTTAGATTCGTATGCTACGCATGTCGAATAGCTGATCTTCATAGTCGCAATCTCCCCCCCCCCCCAGTGCCATACAACCATCGATTTTTTTTAATCCCAAAAAATTACCATTTTCGGTATTAAACTGAGAGTTTCTTTTGGTCGTTTACCTGAACAGTTTAATTGGAAATCGCCAAAAAACGACTACCATCACATTATAAAATCGATTTTTAAATTTCAACAGATTAACATTCTTTGTAATTAGAAAATACTATAAGTGTTAAATTTCCAAAAAATTTTAAAACTTTTAAATTTCGAAAAACTAATTTCACAAAATTTTTTAATTCGTGTAATTTTAAAAAATTTTTGATTTTAAGAATTTTGAAGTTTTCAATATTTTCAATATTTTCTAAATATTCGAGTTTTAGTATTTTGGAAATGTTCGTTAAAAAATCAAAAACTTTCATAAATAACAAAATATCCATAAATTTTTTTTATGTTCAAAAGTTACGAATGTGTCTGGTTTTAATATTTTAAACATTATTTAATTTAAAAAATTTCAAAAATTCTTTATTTTCCTAATTTTTCCTGTAAAAAATTTATAAAATTTTTATTTAGAAAAATTTTTTCGAGCAGCTTGGCAACTGGGCGCTTACCTTTTAATTACACCACACCAGTTTAAATAAGTGTAAAAAATGCAAATATTTGGAAAAATGGAAAAATATTTTAATATTTTTGATCATTTTAGAGTTTTACGACTTAAAAAAAAATTTTAATGTTACTTGGCAACTGGGCTCTTCCCTTTTATTCACACTAGTTTATAGATGCTATTGTTAAATATTCGAATAAAATAGTAGTTGTTAAAATTCCCAATTAAATTTTGGAATGATCAAAAACTGTTTATTATAATAAAAAAGAAACACCCGAACTGTGGAATAGCAACACTTAAAAAATACAGCACCCTTCTACACAAGTAACTAAATACCAGATACGTATTTCGACAGCAAAGCTATCATCATCAGTGGTACACTGACACTGAGTGTCAGTTTATCACTGATGATGATACCTTTACTGTCGAAATATGTATCTGGTAATTAGTTACTTGTGTGGGAGCAAAGCGGTCGCCTGCAGGAACCGTCTCTCAGATTTTTTGCCGCACTCAGAACTTGATTATGCAAAATTGACGTTCCTATCGACCGTGCCATCATTTTAGCATACTATACTAAGATTGAAGTAAAATGGGTTACGAAACGACAGTTTTTAAATACCCTTTCTTGTTAAGCGAATGTTGTACTTACAAAATCTGCAAATTGTAAGAATTTCTTTTAAAAGTCAAATGTTTAATCGCTTAAAGTAGTGTTTGGTGTAAATTTGCTAGAAATAAGAATAACAATAAAAATCCCAATATAAAACTCTCGAATCGGCTAGGAAGTAAAGTTGTGCCTGTCAAACACCAAATTTTATTACTGAATTATCCCATTTTTTTCAGTTTTAGTTGAAATTGTAAAATACATTTCTGTTTATTGCGCACGAGTGATTTTTCAAGATGTGTTGGCCACGAAATCATTCGAGGGCCGGTGTTATTTCCACTAGGGCGGTCATCAACCGAGTTTGTATTATCGTTACTAAAACATTAAAACAAACTAGAGAAACATATGTGGTCGCATGCTTGATATCACCCGAATTGGATTACAGATGAAGATGTTAATTATTCAATGGATGGTGACTTTACCTCACCGAAAAAAAGAATTTTTTATGCACATGTAGTTTGAGTGAATTTTTGTGCCGTCCCACAAAATAGCATCTTAATGTTTGCGTACAGCTACGATGAGCAGGTCAAGTACTTGTTCAGCGAGTAGTTCCTCGTCCGATTACGAAAATGTCCCAGTAAAATGTAGTTCCTTATTAAATTAGGAAAACGTTCTGGTAAAATCAGAGAATAGAAAGAAAACGCGACTGGCATATCCGAGGAAGATCTCGCGGCGGTTTGTCCGACAGCTCAATTATGAGTCGAATCAACAACACTATGTTTATGAAACACTAAAGCTGAAATTTACAGAAATAGCTAAGTTAGAAGTACTGCATCCGAATCAATACTTCGAGAATGAGAAAAGAATTGTTTTCAGCCAACGACTTAAGAAATAAAGTTTAAATTAAGATTAGATTTATATTAAGTAGTGAAAACTAATTTTGCCGTTCAATCCGAGTCGAATTATCTGGTCATTCGACCTAGGTCGAAACATGTAAGCGCCTCTAAAATAGTAATCTGTGAATCTTCGAAAAAACAGTATATTTATTCCTTCGGTTCCTCTTACAAACTCTCTCCTACGCTTTCAATAAAAGACGTTGTCAAGCTAGTTTCGTCCTGGATAATTTCAATCGGTATCGACTATCCCAACATTAGGGCTTATAGAAATTTGTTTGGGGTTGCCCACATCATCAATTCCCTTCTGCAAATTCGTCTTCTAATTTTTTTGAATACGATGTCATCTGGCTTATACAAAGCCGTTCTGGATTCCATTATCCTCAACCAACAGCATTTGGTGCAGCCTGCTTTGAGGACAGCAAAGCAAAATATGCTTTCGTAAATGTAATATCCGCCGCGAGGTATACAGGGTGTCCAAGATAAGGAGTGCATGCATGGGGATCTCGTAAACGATGAGAGATAGAGATTAGGTTAAATGAGAAGAATTGTTCAGTATCTCAAGTACTACTAAGACCCACATTCAATTCCTAGAATTTTTGCTTAATTTTCAGTACAGACTGAAAAAACTAAAATTTTCAGTTTTCGTTGTTTGTGTATAATTTGGTTATTATCAAAGATAGCGCAAAGAAGTTTTGACATTATTGAGACACAGACTTTGAATCTGAAATTAAAATCTTTAGAAGTCGTTAATTTTCAAGATATTAACATTAACTTTGTATTTTTTAATATGCGACAAAGGCGGCCATGTCATCATTAGCTCTTTTTTCTCTTTTCTCTGATATAACGTTTAATGGGTTTATTTTTACAAATAACGGAGTTATAAAGCTAGAAACCTTTTTTTATAGTAGGCTGCGAACGCCCAAAAATTTCCACAAATCAACTAGTGGATCTGCAACTTTCTAAAATATTTTTGTTATAACAGATTCGCGAGGTACTTCGTTATATATAATATGCTAAACAAAGTTTTATTTACGTTTTTATAAACAGCGAATCCTATTATATTTTAAAGCATACACCTTTTTTAATAAGTATTACAAAAACTTGTTTAGAAAACGCTGTCTGCTATTTCTTTTGTTAGCAAACACTAAAAAGCTTCTACAAATTCAATAACAAATAAGCTTTTAGATTTATTTTAGGAATCTTAGTTCTGTATCGTATATTAAGTATTTTACAGGTCGTAATATAGTTTACAAAGCTATATTGCATGTTTTACACAAATAAAAATACCTTGGCTTATTACTAATTCTAAAAGCTACTCATGTCTACAAAAATGTAAATCCTACAGTTAGCATACATAATAAATTGGAACCTAGAAAATAAACCTTAAAACCCCTGCTTTTTTGATGACTTATTTTGAAAAAAATTGTTAGTAGCTTTATTAAAAGAGATATAATCATTTTAATCAATACATTTATGTATTAATAGTATAAGGCAGTGGTTCGTTAATTTTGGCCTGGAAATCCCCTTTTTACGTACAAAAAAATGAGAAATAGGCGTGGAAGCTTTTGGTGACCTTAACGGCGCGGCCGCGGCAACAGTGCAGTGGTGGCATTTCGAACTGAATCTTCCTACTATAACTATAATACCTATACAGGGTGTTAATGAATTGTAGGGACAAACGTCTAGGGCTTGCAAAACACAACAAAGCAAACAACTTTTGTTAATGAATGTGCGGTCAAAAGTGTTTCCTTTCAGGAAAAGAGCTTCTCAAAGATTCTTTAAGAAGCGCCTAAATGTAGGCAACTCAATTTACTACCTACTATTTGTTTCCATAACGACGGAAATTAATACAGGATAAAATAAAGCCCTCTTCAAATTAAATTTAAAATAAATTAATTAACAAAATGTTTCAAAACTAAGCAATAGAAAAAACCAAAATTACAAAGCAAAAATCAACTATTTGAAAAATTTACAATAACTAATCCAAAAATTAATAAAATTATAGTAAATGTCCAAAATGTCGCTCCCCAGCTTCTACACACGAAGCACATCTACGAAGTAAATTCCTGCGCACCGCCAAAAAGTATAATACGCCATAACACCAAAATACGAAACACAGAACGAAAATAACGAAGAAAATAATTATCAAAAAAATCACAGAACGAAAAAAACGAATTATAAAAGGCACAGAAAGGAACGAATGCAAGTAAAAAAATATCACAAAAATATCGAATTGCATGTATGTCTAGATCCTTTTTTTTTTCAAAATTCCGTGTAACCTGTGCAAAATAATTGAAAATGCATCTTGGGTTGCCTATTTTCAGGTACTTCTTAAAGAATCTTTAAGAGGCTCTATTTTCTAAAGGAAACACTTTTGGCCACACATTTATTAACAAAAGTTGTTTGCTTTGGAGTATTTTGCAATCCTTAGAAGTTTGTCCCTACAATTCATTAACACCCTGTATAATAGCAAGTAAGTAGCAGTAGACAGTGAAATGTTGCCAGCTATGGTACTAGATTGATGACGTCACTGGTGCCAAAACTTATATTAATGTATCAGATTGCGTAACTTCAAAATGGTAGCTGCTTCCATTAAAAAATTAAGAAAATTTATTCTGAATCATTATTAATTTACTGACTTACTCTTTTTTAATTAACTATACAAAATCGTATCTCCAGAAATTAAATTTAAACATTTATAATATAATAAAATCTATTGTTATTAAGTTTTTCTTAATTATCAACAACTGATTTATAAAACTTTGAAAGCAAAACAATTCAACAATTCCACAACTTTTTCACTTTTTTGCTTCGCTTATGTAGAGAAACCGTGCCCCTTCTACGCTGGGAAAATTTGTTAACTACCGAGAGAGGTGGCTCCGAGCTTAACGCATCCACCTTTCATTCGGGAGGCCCTGGGTTCGATTCCAGGTCCGGCCGACTGTCCTGGCTCACGTTTTTCCGCGGTTTTCCTAAGCCAAAATGTAAATACTGAGACAGTACTATCCGTGGAAAACCTCATTTATCCAAATTCCTTGTTCTAACCCATCCTTACCATCTTTTCTCGGCTAAAGAGGAGCGGAGCAATCCACTCACCCCTTTACGGGGAATGAACCATTACCAATTTTGATTTTGTTAGCTTTACTATTATAGTTAAGATACTCGAAATTAATTCGTATAATCGTTCTTAATATTATAATTGTTCTAATTACTTCGGCATCCTTCTTGGCTTTTTGTTAGTGTTGAGTCGCCATGAAAATTTTGAAAACACATTTCCATGTATTTTATGTGTCCTATAAAACCGTGCGTAGGTTTTACTAACTAGCCAAGCGACAATTGCTGGACCCAAGGCGGGAAATCTTATTATTCTGAGATTCTTGAAACTTGTAAGTGTCGTTCCCCAATTCAGGACGAGCGACGTTTATAAAATTTTATTGCAATCCAGCCTGCTATGTATTCTAAGGCGTCTTCTGAACATTCTAAGGGAATTTGCAGCATAACCAGTGTTCGGGCACATGTTCATATGAACTTCTTCATGAAGTAATACAAGGAATCACCTCCTAAAGTTTCTGTACGTACTTAAGAAACACCCTGTATAATCATGCAAGAATCTTAATAACGCTGCTTTTGTGTGATTTTCCTATTACGGAGCTTGAAAAAGCTAGAGAGAAAAAATGGTGTAAAACGTGCTCTTTAAATATGTCACATACTTTTATTTAAGTTTAAACTATGTACTAAAAATATATTATTTATATAAAAAATATAATAGTTAACCTTTAAAGTTAGGGTAGCAAAAAGCGTGTGTATCGGCCTCATGCGTCTACACCATTATTAGAAGTGTATTAACTTTAATCGAGTTAAATTCGACACTAGAATCTCCCTAAAGGTCTGGTACATTATCCCTCATAAAATACACAGGTCAAGTTTAAACGTCATAATGATGAAAATGGGATATTTTTGTTACTCGGTAGAAAGTTTGGTAAGCTTCTGGTTTAATTACGGCTTTAATTAACTAATTTACGATTGCAATAAACGCGTTCGACTTATAACTTCGAAATTACGCTTCCTGGCCCACGCATTTGTATGGATAGCGCAGTTAGCAAATTTGTGTTGCATACTCGCGATACTGAAAGTGCAGCAGTTTAAATCTCGCTCCTTCTCAACTTTTTTGTATTTTATTTTTTCATTTCTAGTTATTAATTTTATTTATAATAGCTAAATATTGTTTTTGCACTGATTTCTGTTAAAAACAAATTAATAAACTTCACAAAATATTGTTTAACTAAATCAAAATTGAATCATCTTTGCATAATACAGTATTTGACAAATAAAATAATAATAATAATAATACATGTATATTTTTGTACATAAAGCAGTACCAAAAAATAGTATTTAGCTTTTACGAAATAAGAATGATAATTTTCAAACAAAAGCGAAGCACTTCGCCTAGACTTTCTCACACTTTAGAAACACTTTCTTATCATATTTTCAAAAATATTTTTACAATACACATTTTAAAAAATTTTGAAATTTGGGGAAATTTAAAAAAAAATGAAATTTCAAAAATTTTAAATTTTTACAAAATTTTAAAAATTCGAAAAAAAAGTTTGAAAATTTATTAGTATTATTGTCCTGGCAAACAAAATACATTAAGATCAAATCCTTGTCCGCCTCAAGGTTTAAATAATCTAAGCACACGGCCCTGTTTAGGCAGGCAGGGCCTACGAACAATATAAAACTTTAAAATCTAAAAAAATATATAAAAATTATGAAAAACTTATTGTTTTCTAACATTTCTCGAATTGACTTTTTTTCTTAAAAATCGTGGGGCTGTGCGTGAGCTCAACTCATTGAACGCAACTAATTAACGATTAATCAGTATTGCACAAATTTTACCAAAATTAGAGGAAATATCTGGGAAATTTAATTAACCGATCACAAAACGTTGTTTTAAGCGGCTAGGCTTTGTGGAAAAATTTAATATGTTCACTGAAGGTAGTAAGTATGTACAAATAGCAAAATCATTTAGATAAATTAACGAATATTCACAAAAAAGGATTTTCGTGTAAAGTAATCGGTGTAGAAATTCTACCATTAATAAAGTGCTCGCAGAAATTAGAATTGCTTGTAGCTTCAAATTATTTCTCAAGTCAGAGAACATGAATTCTACTTCAAGTTATGCGAAAATCTCGGAAAATATATTGCACTTTCTGAACGAATGTAACGTAACGCTCAAAGTGTCAGAAAACAATACCGAACACAAAATTCCATTTGAACTTTATAAACCAGGACGTACGACCAGGACACCCGAATAATTAATTATTAATCAATGACAAAGAATGCACTTTAATAAAGGACTAGCGAAACCCGTGGGCTATTATATCCAACGCTTGTTAAAAATAATAAATAAAATGCGTAAGTTGCTATTGTAGCGAACCGTCGATGAAAGTCCTAGTTGTATAAACTTTACATAGAGATTGCTTTAATGCTATATAAATCGATTTTGATAAATTTGTTGGCCAAAATTAGGGAGTGAGAGGGAAAGTTAACCCCCCTAAATAATGCTGCACTTAAAAATTAAGTTCTGAATCTTATTCTACAACTACTCATGAGCACTTAAGTCCTAAACAAAAATTTTTATCGTCCACCGTATACTAGAGAAACAAGCATAACTTTACGTTTTCCAAAATTCATAGTAGGCGTCACAGAGAAATTGGTGAACTGGGACACGGCACAAATAGTAGCTCATCCCTAGCTCTATACGCATACAAAGTTTTAAAAAACAATCGTTTTCTCTTATATAGTAACATTGTGTTCCTCCAGGGCAATTCTAATACCAAAATTCATCCAGATTCGTCAATTCGTTTTGGAGAAAATAGGCGTTAAAGCCGAAAATTTACAAACACCTTAGCCGCAGAGCTAGAGTGCCCGGAAAAAAATTGTCTTAAAGCCCCCTATCATATTCTCAAATTTCGTTTGTGAAAGTAATGCTACTAAAAACATGGGTAACTTCCGTTTCCGGTTCCGGTTCGTAAAATAAAACTTAACAACTCGACAACTTTTTGTTGTACCTAGGTATACCAAATTTTATTAAAATCTGTCCAATAGTCCCTGAGATTTCGCGTGACATACACGCACGCACATACAGACCGTCATTTTTTAAAAAGCACTGTTTTGTGTTCCTGGAGGCTCGAAACATTTCCGTGAAAATGTCACTTTAGAAAATTTTTGCAATAACAATATATTTCCATACTTGAGGTATAGGAAAGTAGAAAAGCGCACGGGTTCAGCTAGTTCTTCATAATATGCGAGCTAGTAATGTAGTACACGCAGCAGTTTTAAAGATATTCTGTGTGCAAAAGTATTATTATATTAATTGTGTGTTATTTTAAAGATTGTATAAAAGTGGCAAAACAAGCGAGCTGCGCCCCCCGTTTGTTTTTCTATAACTCCAAATGTTTCCTTCGCTGAGTCGGTCTTAGAATTAAGAGCCGTCGGTCGGTTACAATGCAATGCGGCAACCGTAATAGTTTACTAACCGTGAATTTCTAGTTTAAACGTTATGGAATTGAAATTCAAGGTTAGTGTTTAAGCATACCTTGAATTATGTGTTCGTTAAGAAAACAGAATGCGTTGGCATTCAGGTATCTACAATTAGACAAAAAAGCGTGCTTACTCAAAAAGAGAGCTTCTTATTTGCATGAAAGAAATTAACGAGCGGAATGTATATACGATTATAGCACTTACAGCTTAAAAAGATCAATTTTTATAGTCTAAACATTAGACACTCAACGCCTTTAATACATAGAAGATATTAATATATAGATACTGAAAGATCCATAAAAAAATCCAGAATTATTTTACAAGAAGATACATAAATTTAAAATACGAAGAATAAAAGCAAATTTCCAAAAATTTGTCTTTTAATAAAAATTTTATTATTCCTTTTTACATTTCAGCATTAAATGTTTCTTTGTAAAGTTGTGAACATCATAAAAATGCATATTGTTATATTTATCATAAAAGTCATCTCAATAATTAAACCATTTATGTTTGGTTCTTTCGCGAAGTGTTTACAAATATATATTCATTGTAACAGCTAGGCTTCCGGGTTGGAGCCGCGTCATCGGTGCATGAACTGCCGACGTTTCGTCCTCGGTTCCACGGGACATCTTCAGGGCTGTGGTCACTTTGGGATCTGGAACACAACTGGCGAGACCGGTGCAGGCACCGGGTTTATAAGGGACGGGTGGGTAACAAGGTGTGAATGCTGGGTTTGTGATTGGCTGTCGGGCTGTAGGGGTTGGGCGGTTGCAGGGCGGGGCTTGGATTTACTCGGAAATAACAGTTTGTAGGCATTGTGCAGGGGATAGCTGTGGTCTCGGTTAATATTGTTAGGAGTTTTGTGTATTTCTATGGATTCACGGATCACACGGTTGAGGTAGGTGGAAGAACGGGCTAGGATTTTGGTTTTGTCAAATTGAATGTTATGGCCTGTATCGTGTTTATGTTCTGCGATAGCCGACTCTGCGGGACGTTTCAGTCGAGTGCAGCGCTCGTGTTCAGAAACTCGAACGCTGATCGGCCTCTTCGTCTCACCGATGTAGGCTTTCCCACAGGAGCAAGGTACACTATACACACCGCAGGATTGAAGGGTAGGTAACTTGTCTTTGGTCGGAGGAAGGAAATTGGAAAGTTTTTGAAAGGGAGTAAAAACGGTTTTTATGTTTTGTTGTTTAAGTAGTCTGCTGATGCGGTCGGTGGTTTTGTGTATGTAAGGTAGAAATGCTACAGAGGTAGGTGGTGTAGGAGTATTGGTACGTTCTGTGTGTGCGGGTTGGGCCTTTTGAGTAATAGCGTGTTGGATGTCTCGTTTGTTGTAGCTGTTTTGGGAAAGGACAGTCGTAATGTGGTTGAGTTCGTCTTTTAGGTGGGATGGTTCAGAAATGGCAAAGGCTCGGTTAACTAAGGAATTGATGACAGAACGTTTCTGGGCGGGATGATGATGGGAATGTGCGTTTAGGTAGCGGTCAGTGTGTGTAGGTTTGCGGTACACGGAATGTCCTAGTTTGCCGTCAGGGCGACGACTCACTAGGACGTCGAGGAAAGGAAGGTTGTCGTTGGATTCAATCTCCATAGTAAAATGGATGCTGGCATGTTGGGAATTTAGGTGAGACAGAAAGTCGGAAAGGGAATCCCGTCCATGAGGCCAGATAACGAAGGTATCATCGACGTATCTGAACCAACATTTAGGTTTTAAAGGTGCGGAGTCTAGGGCTTCCTGTTCGAATGCTTCCATAAAAATGTTAGCAACGACAGGAGAGAGTGGGGAACCCATGGCAGCACCCGACACTTGTTCGTAATACTGTCCACGGAATAGAAAATAGGTGGAGGCCAGGCAATTTTCTACTAGGAGGGACAAGTCAGTGGGTTGGTTGTGTAAGGAAAGTATGTCCTGGATTAAAGAAATGGAATCAGGGATAGGAACCTTAGTGAACAGGGATTCGACATCAAAACTGACTAAGATATCCTCAGGATTCATAGACAAATTTTGAAGTCGTTGAACAAAATGGTTGGAATTTAGGATGAAAGAATCAGTTTTGCCAACATAAGGTTTAAGAATTTTGGAAAGGTATTTCGAAAGTTTATAAGTGGGGCAGTTGATAGCACTAACAATGGGACGTAAAGGAATATTAGGTTTGTGGATTTTAGGAAGTCCGTACAGTCTTGGTGTCTGAGAATGTCTGGGAATTAAAGATTTTTGAATTTCTTTTGGAATTGAAGAGGATTTTATAAGAGCAGATGTGGATTTTTCGATGCGGGATGTTGGGTTGGAGGATAATGTGCGGTAAGCGTCATCGTCGAGTAGTGAAAGGATTTTATTATCATACTCCTCACGGTCAAGCACAACGGTAGCGTTGCCCTTGTCTGCTGCTAATATGATAATATCAGGATTGGTTTTGAGGTTTTTAAGGGCTTGGGATTCGGACTTGGTGCAGTTGGATTTGGGTGGTTTAGCAGAGTTAAGGATTTTAAAGGTTTCGAAACGTATGGGATCTGCTAAAAGAGCAGGTAATTTAGAAATGGAAGCTTCAACACCGCACACAATTTCCTCTACAGGAATTCGTTTTGGTGCTAAAGCGAAATTGGGACCTTTGGAAAGAATGGAAATTTCGTCTTGTTTCAGTACGTGTTTGGAGTGGTTGATAACAGTGTGAGTCATGGCTTGTGGTTTGGAAATTTGTTTAGAAGAAAGTAAATCGTATTTCTTTAAGTGGGTTTTCGTAGTTAGTGCGTGAGTAGTCTGTGCTTGTTCGGAAGTTATTCTGTCAATGAGGTCCCAGTCACAAGGGTTAAGGATGTGAGAGAGTTCGAGGTGCAAATGAAAAAGTTCAGAGGACAGGTTGTTGAGGTCCCGTCTGGTTTGCTTGATGCGTTCCCGTATCAAAGCCAAACCAGCGCGGTGAAGAATGAGGTTCGATGAACGGGTATTGATATGGTGTTTGACAGTAAGGAATTTAGGAACTACATGGTTATCACGGCATCTCATAAGAAAAGTTAAAGAACAAATGAATCTCACCAATTTCTGTCGTAGGTTACCAAAATGTCTGGTCTTCTTCTGGATTTCCTCCCCGTAGAGGTTGGATAATCTAAGTTGCAGGCTTCCGCGGCCGTTGTTAATAACAGCTAGGCTTCCGGGTTGGAGCCGCGTCATCGGTGCATGAACTGCCGACGTTTCGTCCTCGGTTCCACGGGACATCTTCAGGGCTGTGGTCACTTTGGGATCTGGAACACAACTGGCGAGACCGGTGCAGGCACCGGGTTTATAAGGGACGGGTGGGTAACAAGGTGTGAATGCTGGGTTTGTGATTGGCTGTCGGGCTGTAGGGGTTGGGCGGTTGCAGGGCGGGGCTTGGATTTACTCGGAAATAACAGTTTGTAGGCATTGTGCAGGGGATAGCTGTGGTCTCGGTTAATATTGTTAGGAGTTTTGTGTATTTCTATGGATTCACGGATCACACGGTTGAGGTAGGTGGAAGAACGGGCTAGGATTTTGGTTTTGTCAAATTGAATGTTATGGCCTGTATCGTGTTTATGTTCTGCGATAGCCGACTCTGCGGGACGTTTCAGTCGAGTGCAGCGCTCGTGTTCAGAAACTCGAACGCTGATCGGCCTCTTCGTCTCACCGATGTAGGCTTTCCCACAGGAGCAAGGTACACTATACACACCGCAGGATTGAAGGGTAGGTAACTTGTCTTTGGTCGGAGGAAGGAAATTGGAAAGTTTTTGAAAGGGAGTAAAAACGGTTTTTATGTTTTGTTGTTTAAGTAGTCTGCTGATGCGGTCGGTGGTTTTGTGTATGTAAGGTAGAAATGCTACAGAGGTAGGTGGTGTAGGAGTATTGGTACGTTCTGTGTGTGCGGGTTGGGCCTTTTGAGTAATAGCGTGTTGGATGTCTCGTTTGTTGTAGCTGTTTTGGGAAAGGACAGTCGTAATGTGGTTGAGTTCGTCTTTTAGGTGGGATGGTTCAGAAATGGCAAAGGCTCGGTTAACTAAGGAATTGATGACAGAACGTTTCTGGGCGGGATGATGATGGGAATGTGCGTTTAGGTAGCGGTCAGTGTGTGTAGGTTTGCGGTACACGGAATGTCCTAGTTTGCCGTCAGGGCGACGACTCACTAGGACGTCGAGGAAAGGAAGGTTGTCGTTGGATTCAATCTCCATAGTAAAATGGATGCTGGCATGTTGGGAATTTAGGTGAGACAGAAAGTCGGAAAGGGAATCCCGTCCATGAGGCCAGATAACGAAGGTATCATCGACGTATCTGAACCAACATTTAGGTTTTAAAGGTGCGGAGTCTAGGGCTTCCTGTTCGAATGCTTCCATAAAAATGTTAGCAACGACAGGAGAGAGTGGGGAACCCATGGCAGCACCCGACACTTGTTCGTAATACTGTCCACGGAATAGAAAATAGGTGGAGGCCAGGCAATTTTCTACTAGGAGGGACAAGTCAGTGGGTTGGTTGTGTAAGGAAAGTATGTCCTGGATTAAAGAAATGGAATCAGGGATAGGAACCTTAGTGAACAGGGATTCGACATCAAAACTGACTAAGATATCCTCAGGATTCATAGACAAATTTTGAAGTCGTTGAACAAAATGGTTGGAATTTAGGATGAAAGAATCAGTTTTGCCAACATAAGGTTTAAGAATTTTGGAAAGGTATTTCGAAAGTTTATAAGTGGGGCAGTTGATAGCACTAACAATGGGACGTAAAGGAATATTAGGTTTGTGGATTTTAGGAAGTCCGTACAGTCTTGGTGTCTGAGAATGTCTGGGAATTAAAGATTTTTGAATTTCTTTTGGAATTGAAGAGGATTTTATAAGAGCAGATGTGGATTTTTCGATGCGGGATGTTGGGTTGGAGGATAATGTGCGGTAAGCGTCATCGTCGAGTAGTGAAAGGATTTTATTATCATACTCCTCACGGTCAAGCACAACGGTAGCGTTGCCCTTGTCTGCTGCTAATATGATAATATCAGGATTGGTTTTGAGGTTTTTAAGGGCTTGGGATTCGGACTTGGTGCAGTTGGATTTGGGTGGTTTAGCAGAGTTAAGGATTTTAAAGGTTTCGAAACGTATGGGATCTGCTAAAAGAGCAGGTAATTTAGAAATGGAAGCTTCAACACCGCACACAATTTCCTCTACAGGAATTCGTTTTGGTGCTAAAGCGAAATTGGGACCTTTGGAAAGAATGGAAATTTCGTCTTGTTTCAGTACGTGTTTGGAGTGGTTGATAACAGTGTGAGTCATGGCTTGTGGTTTGGAAATTTGTTTAGAAGAAAGTAAATCGTATTCCAAAAATACGATTTACTTTCTTCTAAACAAATTTCCAAACCACAAGCCATGACTCACACTGTTATCAACCACTCCAAACACGTACTGAAACAAGACGAAATTTCCATTCTTTCCAAAGGTCCCAATTTCGCTTTAGCACCAAAACGAATTCCTGTAGAGGAAATTGTGTGCGGTGTTGAAGCTTCCATTTCTAAATTACCTGCTCTTTTAGCAGATCCCATACGTTTCGAAACCTTTAAAATCCTTAACTCTGCTAAACCACCCAAATCCAACTGCACCAAGTCCGAATCCCAAGCCCTTAAAAACCTCAAAACCAATCCTGATATTATCATATTAGCAGCAGACAAGGGCAACGCTACCGTTGTGCTTGACCGTGAGGAGTATGATAATAAAATCCTTTCACTACTCGACGATGACGCTTACCGCACATTATCCTCCAACCCAACATCCCGCATCGAAAAATCCACATCTGCTCTTATAAAATCCTCTTCAATTCCAAAAGAAATTCAAAAATCTTTAATTCCCAGACATTCTCAGACACCAAGACTGTACGGACTTCCTAAAATCCACAAACCTAATATTCCTTTACGTCCCATTGTTAGTGCTATCAACTGCCCCACTTATAAACTTTCGAAATACCTTTCCAAAATTCTTAAACCTTATGTTGGCAAAACTGATTCTTTCATCCTAAATTCCAACCATTTTGTTCAACGACTTCAAAATTTGTCTATGAATCCTGAGGATATCTTAGTCAGTTTTGATGTCGAATCCCTGTTCACTAAGGTTCCTATCCCTGATTCCATTTCTTTAATCCAGGACATACTTTCCTTACACAACCAACCCACTGACTTGTCCCTCCTAGTAGAAAATTGCCTGGCCTCCACCTATTTTCTATTCCGTGGACAGTATTACGAACAAGTGTCGGGTGCTGCCATGGGTTCCCCACTCTCTCCTGTCGTTGCTAACATTTTTATGGAAGCATTCGAACAGGAAGCCCTAGACTCCGCACCTTTAAAACCTAAATGTTGGTTCAGATACGTCGATGATACCTTCGTTATCTGGCCTCATGGACGGGATTCCCTTTCCGACTTTCTGTCTCACCTAAATTCCCAACATGCCAGCATCCATTTTACTATGGAGATTGAATCCAACGACAACCTTCCTTTCCTCGACGTCCTAGTGAGTCGTCGCCCTGACGGCAAACTAGGACATTCCGTGTACCGCAAACCTACACACACTGACCGCTACCTAAACGCACATTCCCATCATCATCCCGCCCAGAAACGTTCTGTCATCAATTCCTTAGTTAACCGAGCCTTTGCCATTTCTGAACCATCCCACCTAAAAGACGAACTCAACCACATTACGACTGTCCTTTCCCAAAACAGCTACAACAAACGAGACATCCAACACGCTATTACTCAAAAGGCCCAACCCGCACACACAGAACGTACCAATACTCCTACACCACCTACCTCTGTAGCATTTCTACCTTACATACACAAAACCACCGACCGCATCAGCAGACTACTTAAACAACAAAACATAAAAACCGTTTTTACTCCCTTTCAAAAACTTTCCAATTTCCTTCCTCCGACCAAAGACAAGTTACCTACCCTTCAATCCTGCGGTGTGTATAGTGTACCTTGCTCCTGTGGGAAAGCCTACATCGGTGAGACGAAGAGGCCGATCAGCGTTCGAGTTTCTGAACACGAGCGCTGCACTCGACTGAAACGTCCCGCAGAGTCGGCTATCGCAGAACATAAACACGATACAGGCCATAACATTCAATTTGACAAAACCAAAATCCTAGCCCGTTCTTCCACCTACCTCAACCGTGTGATCCGTGAATCCATAGAAATACACAAAACTCCTAACAATATTAACCGAGACCACAGCTATCCCCTGCACAATGCCTACAAACTGTTATTTCCGAGTAAATCCAAGCCCCGCCCTGCAACCGCCCAACCCCTACAGCCCGACAGCCAATCACAAACCCAGCATTCACACCTTGTTACCCACCCGTCCCTTATAAACCCGGTGCCTGCACCGGTCTCGCCAGTTGTGTTCCAGATCCCAAAGTGACCACAGCCCTGAAGATGTCCCGTGGAACCGAGGACGAAACGTCGGCAGTTCATGCACCGATGACGCGGCTCCAACCCGGAAGCCTAGCTGTTATTAACAACGGCCGCGGAAGCCTGCAACTTAGATTATCCAACCTCTACGGGGAGGAAATCCAGAAGAAGACCAGACATTTTGGTAACCTACGACAGAAATTGGTGAGATTCATTTGTTCTTTAACTTTTCTTATGAGATGCCGTGATAACCATGTAGTTCCTAAATTCCTTACTGTCAAACACCATATCAATACCCGTTCATCGAACCTCATTCTTCACCGCGCTGGTTTGGCTTTGATACGGGAACGCATCAAGCAAACCAGACGGGACCTCAACAACCTGTCCTCTGAACTTTTTCATTTGCACCTCGAACTCTCTCACATCCTTAACCCTTGTGACTGGGACCTCATTGACAGAACAACTTCCGAACAAGCACAGACTACTCACGCACTAACTACGAAAACCCACTTAAAGAAATACGATTTACTTTCTTCTAAACAAATTTCCAAACCACAAGCCATGACTCACACTGTTATCAACCACTCCAAACACGTACTGAAACAAGACGAAATTTCCATTCTTTCCAAAGGTCCCAATTTCGCTTTAGCACCAAAACGAATTCCTGTAGAGGAAATTGTGTGCGGTGTTGAAGCTTCCATTTCTAAATTACCTGCTCTTTTAGCAGATCCCATACGTTTCGAAACCTTTAAAATCCTTAACTCTGCTAAACCACCCAAATCCAACTGCACCAAGTCCGAATCCCAAGCCCTTAAAAACCTCAAAACCAATCCTGATATTATCATATTAGCAGCAGACAAGGGCAACGCTACCGTTGTGCTTGACCGTGAGGAGTATGATAATAAAATCCTTTCACTACTCGACGATGACGCTTACCGCACATTATCCTCCAACCCAACATCCCGCATCGAAAAATCCACATCTGCTCTTATAAAATCCTCTTCAATTCCAAAAGAAATTCAAAAATCTTTAATTCCCAGACATTCTCAGACACCAAGACTGTACGGACTTCCTAAAATCCACAAACCTAATATTCCT
This sequence comes from Ctenicera cuprea, assembly GCA_958336395.1. NCBI lineage: Eukaryota > Metazoa > Arthropoda > Insecta > Coleoptera > Elateridae > Ctenicera > Ctenicera cuprea. The sequence continues at coordinate 53,104,781 of OY284492.1, read as the reverse complement.
TTACGTCCCATTGTTAGTGCTATCAACTGCCCCACTTATAAACTTTCGAAATACCTTTCCAAAATTCTTAAACCTTATGTTGGCAAAACTGATTCTTTCATCCTAAATTCCAACCATTTTGTTCAACGACTTCAAAATTTGTCTATGAATCCTGAGGATATCTTAGTCAGTTTTGATGTCGAATCCCTGTTCACTAAGGTTCCTATCCCTGATTCCATTTCTTTAATCCAGGACATACTTTCCTTACACAACCAACCCACTGACTTGTCCCTCCTAGTAGAAAATTGCCTGGCCTCCACCTATTTTCTATTCCGTGGACAGTATTACGAACAAGTGTCGGGTGCTGCCATGGGTTCCCCACTCTCTCCTGTCGTTGCTAACATTTTTATGGAAGCATTCGAACAGGAAGCCCTAGACTCCGCACCTTTAAAACCTAAATGTTGGTTCAGATACGTCGATGATACCTTCGTTATCTGGCCTCATGGACGGGATTCCCTTTCCGACTTTCTGTCTCACCTAAATTCCCAACATGCCAGCATCCATTTTACTATGGAGATTGAATCCAACGACAACCTTCCTTTCCTCGACGTCCTAGTGAGTCGTCGCCCTGACGGCAAACTAGGACATTCCGTGTACCGCAAACCTACACACACTGACCGCTACCTAAACGCACATTCCCATCATCATCCCGCCCAGAAACGTTCTGTCATCAATTCCTTAGTTAACCGAGCCTTTGCCATTTCTGAACCATCCCACCTAAAAGACGAACTCAACCACATTACGACTGTCCTTTCCCAAAACAGCTACAACAAACGAGACATCCAACACGCTATTACTCAAAAGGCCCAACCCGCACACACAGAACGTACCAATACTCCTACACCACCTACCTCTGTAGCATTTCTACCTTACATACACAAAACCACCGACCGCATCAGCAGACTACTTAAACAACAAAACATAAAAACCGTTTTTACTCCCTTTCAAAAACTTTCCAATTTCCTTCCTCCGACCAAAGACAAGTTACCTACCCTTCAATCCTGCGGTGTGTATAGTGTACCTTGCTCCTGTGGGAAAGCCTACATCGGTGAGACGAAGAGGCCGATCAGCGTTCGAGTTTCTGAACACGAGCGCTGCACTCGACTGAAACGTCCCGCAGAGTCGGCTATCGCAGAACATAAACACGATACAGGCCATAACATTCAATTTGACAAAACCAAAATCCTAGCCCGTTCTTCCACCTACCTCAACCGTGTGATCCGTGAATCCATAGAAATACACAAAACTCCTAACAATATTAACCGAGACCACAGCTATCCCCTGCACAATGCCTACAAACTGTTATTTCCGAGTAAATCCAAGCCCCGCCCTGCAACCGCCCAACCCCTACAGCCCGACAGCCAATCACAAACCCAGCATTCACACCTTGTTACCCACCCGTCCCTTATAAACCCGGTGCCTGCACCGGTCTCGCCAGTTGTGTTCCAGATCCCAAAGTGACCACAGCCCTGAAGATGTCCCGTGGAACCGAGGACGAAACGTCGGCAGTTCATGCACCGATGACGCGGCTCCAACCCGGAAGCCTAGCTGTTATTAACAACGGCCGCGGAAGCCTGCAACTTAGATATATTCATTGTATTGATAATTTATTTTTAACGAAAATATGCCTTTGAAATCATACATGCGTATAGTGTTTAGGGATTCTTTTTGTTGACAAAAAAAACTTCCAAACGTTCCAGTTTTCAGAAATATCAAAGGTAACAATAAAATTTTCATGTACGTTTGTAACTTTCAGAGTTTTGTATTGTTTTATTTCGCCAGCAGCGAAGCATTTTGTACAGTGAGCAAATTAAATGTTTACTTTCTCATACTTCTACTGAAACATAGGAATTTCTGTTCATGCAAATTTTCGAATTTCAGATTCAACGGAAATACGGGTTTTGGGATCCAAGTAACCAAAAAAAATTTCTGTATGTGCAAGCGTGCGTGCATGCGTAGATGCGTTCCGTTTCCTTATATCTCCGAAATTCCTTCACCGATTTGTATAAGATTTGGTACGATGAAATTTTTCAGTTGCAGGTAGTTCTTTGTCAGGTCTTGAAGTTGAACCGGAAACGAAAATTTGACACGTTGTTTGGTCTAGATCCGTCTATAAACAGTTTTATAAAATGTTGAAACATAGTGAATCTAAAGGCACATCAAATGGTTAAAGAAAATGATACTTTTTAATATCAATAATGCGCTTTCCGAAATTTACGTGATTTTAAATAAGCCTACCAATTACCTCTAGTAAAAAATATATATTTCATTTTTTGCATGTTTTTGATCACTCTCCAAATAAAGTTGTTATAATCATTTTTGGCCGAAATCCTGAGCGCTATATCTAGCTAGCGCCTTTACATGAGTATCCGATCCATATCAACGCCTTGAGTTTGGAACTGGCGGCTTATACCGGGTGTAGATGACTAGATGTAAATTTCAATCACTTATTGGTGCGAATATATTTAAGACGAAAAAATATATGAAAGTACCAGTGAAATGATTATCTGTACTTAATTACTTTAACAATATTTATTTATTTTAATCTTATACGTATTTCGGCATGTTTACATGCCATTGTCAAAGGTTATATGAAAAAGTAAACAGTTAGTGTTGTTATAGCAATAGAACTTGGTGACTTGATCTCGGTAATCGTCTGCAGATGACTTGCTTTCTTATTCCAAAATGTTCAGTAGAGGAGAATTTAAGAGATCAATTTGCTCATTCATTAACGGTAGAGTTTCTAAATGTTTGTGAATTTCAAAAGCTTCAAGTATATCTAATTTACGTTTATCATCACAAAAGTGTAAACATTTTATAGTGTTATTAGATGTCATTGAATGATTGTGTTCTAGTAAGCGTTTAGCGTAATTGGATTTATGTGGGTGTTTGTATTTGTAACAACGTACGTGTTCTTTATACCTAATATCAAAATTTCTAATTGTCTGGCCTATATAAACCGAATTACAATGCGAACAATTTAATTTGTAAATGCCTGATTTTAGCACATCGTCTGTTTTTGATTTTGTATTAAACAAAGTGTTTAAGATGTTTCTAGTTGTTTTAAAACTTACTTTATATACAGATAATCATTAAATATGGACTTTAATAAGTAAAGCTAGAATTTATAAATAAAGTACCAGTGACCTGTTTCGCCCATAGTTTACATGTTCCTACTTCAAAAAAGGTGTTTTTAAAAAACGTCTGAGAGAATGTGTGGCAGTGTGTGTCTTTATGAAAGTGAAAGCTACACATATATTGTTTTAGTTATCATTTTTTAAATCTGATAGAGGATCTTAAGACAAGTACAATTAGTTTTTCGAACTCTGTGACTTCAAAGTAAACTATTTGCCAGATCGGCATCAACTTTGGTTATTGTAATAGCTCTAAAGAACACAATGTTATTATGTTCGAGATTGTTCAGAGCATCAATTTTTCGAAACAAGATTTTTAAAATTTTCTAAAAATTAACTATTGCTTAAAAACCGGCTACACAATTTGGTTGGTGTAAATTTTTCTGTGACGCCTTCTATGAACTTTGTTTACTTAATCAACGGGAGACGACAAAAGATTTCCGTTTAAGCTAAATTGCTCATTAGCGATAGGAGAGCAACCAGACTAAGTGCAGCAATATTGAGGGGGAGTTAACAGTCCTCCTCCGACCCAAATTTTGGCGAACGAATTTGTCCATCCGCACCTCGTTTTATTTAGTTCTATAAGAAATCTTGTTGAAAATCTAGCATAAAGTAACCCCACAACAAATTCAACTTCTAAATACAGTAAGATACGATTAACTAGCAGGTGTTCTCGCGGCAGCGATTAAGTCGCGCATAGTAGACCATCCTGAACAGTCGCTGAAGGCTATAACGTTAGACAAAAATGTATTTTTCCAAACACGGTAAATAACAATATCTAAAGCATAGCAAAGTCTAGGTAAAGCGCTTCGCTCATATGTAATACTGTATCCGACCCCCCCCCCCTCCGGAATTTAAAAACTCGGCCTCTGGGGCCCCTAAACGTAATACCTTGAGTAAAGTAAAATTTTGGAAAATGTTTACGACAAACTATTGTTCAAAAACTGTCCATCCGATTTTGTTAAACGTAGGATAGGTACGCTCTAATTTAGTTTATACCCCAAAGCGCGTTGTTGCAACTGATCTTATGTCATAACTCTTAACCTAGAACTTATTCCTATACTGATAATACTTATACAAATATATTTCAAATCCCTAACTGTCTTGCCATAACAAGACGACTCCCTCAGCTAATTGATTGTTTTCGGCGAATGTTTGTGTTGCAGTCACTAGTGTTGCTAAAATTTAGTTATCATGGCTTACTTGAATTCTGGCTGATAAAAAAAATAAACAGGAAACATTTGTCATTCACTGTATCTATCGCGTAGACATGAGAATCTAGCATAGCACATTTGATATAATTTCTTTCAGTAACAGAAAATTAATATAATAAAAGCATTGCATATAGAACATTATTACAATTCTATTAGAAACGGCATTTGTTTATCGCAAGTTGTGTGAATTCAAATATGAGTGCGATTAATATGATGACAAGTAAAATCAATAATTGGACAAATAACGCGAGCAATATTAATAGGTAAATAAATAAGCAACCAAATAAAAATTAAACCAACGAATTGTAACACTTACAACGGAAACAGAAAACAAAGTTTTTCTATGAAATAATGTCTGCCTGTCTGTTTGTTTTTAATACTAAAACTACGAAGGTCCTCGGATACACAAAACAACGTAAATATATTTTGCTTAAAACGTTGGCAGCTGCAAGAATGAACGATCATGTTTACAATTTCCACACTTCATTGACCCAAGTATTGGGAGCTCCAGTTAAAATAAAAGACGCGAAAATTTACGATTAAAAGAATTACAGCAATCGCAAGTTAATTTATAATACTCGCTGAACCAGTGAACTATGCCCAATGCTTTTCTCTTACCGACAATGGTAGCAAATTTATTGAAAGAGATATAATGATACAAATACAAACTGTGTCGAGATAAAAGACATGTTACTGCGCGGTCACTAAAAGTTAAGACAAAGGAAGGCATTCGGATTTAGGACAGATACGGTACTAAATGCGCGGCCACTAGAAGTAGTGACAGAAGAAAAGCATCCGGATTTAATATAGAATATAGATTAAGACTTCGATCCGTGGCCCACTACGCTAACAACCAACTAAACCAGCGGAAGGCGTAACCCACGCATTCCACTAGTATGATACAAAATAAAAAGCAACAGATAAAATGTAATTATTTTTAAAGTATGAGAAAGTCCAGACGAAGTGCTGAATTTTTTAATTTGTACTTCTAAATATTGTAATATTTATCAACACTTCGGTTCACCTTTTTGTTGTTACGAGTATATACAGGGTGTCCAAAATAAGAGCATCACTCATAAGGGATCTCGTAAACGGTAAGAGATAGAGGTTCGATTAAATGAGAAAAATTATTCAGCATCTCAAGTACTACTATGATCCACATTCCAATCTTACCATTTTTTCTTAATTTTCAGTACAGACTGAAAAAACTAAGATTTTCAGTTTACGCTTTTTGTGTATAATTTGGTTATTATCAAAGATAGCGCAAAGACACTTTTTCACACAGATTTCAAATCTGAAATAAAAAATTTCATTGAATCATAGTGGTGCTTAATTGACATGCTAAACCATAGTCATCTAGTTTGCTATTATAACGAAAAATGTAAACTGTCATCTACTGCACTGCATAGGACAACCGCAATTACATTTCTACGCTTTGCACTAAATCAGCTGTCAATACGCTCTTCGCGAATGAAAAATTTTGAACGGCGGTCGCTTCTATTCTAGAATCTGGAACGAAGTCGTCCATAAACTTTGTAAATATTGACGTAATGTCCGCATACAGCGTCTAACGGTACAATCCTCCAGCTTGATTCATTTCCCGAGTATATTGGCCCACTTCTGTAATTGCGATACAGTTGAATCATGCACTTTTGATATCGGTTGCCGTTTGGCGAGTTGGAAACGTTGGTTTAATAACGTGAAACCGAAAGAAAATCATTTCGTAATCAATCATTTAACCACTTGAGAGATTGCAACAGGGTTAATCTACCGAATCCTTTCTGTCAAAATGATGACCTTGAAATAATTTTCGGGTTTATTATTCCGCTGCGGTGGGTTGTTCAAGAACACGTTTCTTCTTCTTCCTCTTAATATCTCAAATTAATTTAACACATTCTAAAATTTTAGGTTTGGTCAGCTGTCATTTTGTAAGAAACAATTTTATCTCAAAATTTCAATTTAACCGCGGAAAATATTTTCCTTCTAAATTGATTTTTGTTGGACAACTTCAGATATTAAGTATTGTAGGAGCAAAAATAAACACCAAGTCTGGCTATGAAAGTTTCAACAGTTGTCTTTGATCGACCCACAATTTGCTTTAACTGTCATTAATGCCAGCGTATTGACATTTAAGGGTCAAACAAAGACATGCTATTAAACTTCCAGAGCCGGACCTGAAGACGTTTATTTAGCTCCTACGATAAATTTCCGAAACGTTCATACATGTAATAAGTGAAAACGAATAAATCTGTATTTTATCTCTTGTTTAAATTTTAGTAGATTCATTTGTTGAATTTTCTTTATTTCCTTTGATTACACACTTGCACGAATTTGGATAAATTCTTATTAAAATAATCCGTTAGATGATTTGATTGCTAAAGCAGCTGTAAAGCTGCCAGCAAACATGAGCAGACATACAGACGTTTATTCCAATATAAGATCACAGATTTACTGGTTGTAATCATTCGAGCGAATAAAGCCTGCCAGAAGGGGAATACATGAGAGAAGGATTAGAATTCACGGTGGTCACCACTTTACATTATTTGACAGAATTAGACCAAGATCTTTGAAAAAGGTGAATGTAATAACACTTAAATTGAAATTGGAAACTAATAAGAATTATCTTTGCGCAGTTTAAATCCTACTGCATTCTTAAAGATTGATTCATTTTCTTTTTGAGTACTGGGATAAAAACATATCACATTAATTACCGCATACCTAACTAGGAACAGTTTTCAGTTGTAGGGTATTTACATATAAAACCATGCTAAACCCTCATTGCAAGAAGGACAACTAAACCACCTGCTGGGTAGAAATTTTCATCTCATCTCTTACGCACTACGTGTTTCGCATCTACTGCTATGCTAACTATGTTACGACGTAATTTTCCTTTTTATTAAAATGTCGATGTTTTGATGGTTCTAATTCCACAGGAATAAACAACAACAGACAACGGAAGGAACAATTCATTTTTCAAAATTAGGGAAGAAGGGGAGAAATTAACCTCCCTAAATAATGCTGCACCTAAAAATTAAGTTCTGAATCTTGTTCTACTGTCAGTCATATGCAATTTTAGCTTAAACATAAAATTTTTATCATTTTCCGTTTATCAAAGAGAGAGGCATGAAATTTTGTTTTTTGTTTGTATAGGGCTATTACGATAAGTTATTTGAACCCGATCTGTCGCCCCGTTTTTGAGTAATAAGGCGCTAAAGTAAAAATTTTCAATAAAACGTAGCGGCCGCTATTTTGAAGCTCGAATGCTCGGCAAAAACGCGTTCGCCCTAAAGTCTTCTATTAGATGTCGTTTTTAAACTTATAAATTTAGTTTCGGAAAAAAATGCTACCAAAAGAAACTTGCGCTGCGGGTTACCCACCCATCCACGGATAGACATTTTTTAAAAACCCTTTTTGGGTTCCCCGATGTCCAAAACATGTATTTACGTCCAAATATCAATTTCGAACATTTTCATGATATCTATGCTGAAATTATAGGAAAGTAAAAATGGCTGGTCTACCTTATTGACATTGAATGAATGTGCATAAAGGGTGGCATAAGCTTCAGGAGCGTAGCGGTATAAAGGCCAAAGGGGCTCCACTACCTCCTATTAGACAAGTCTACCCGGAGTGAAAGACCTCGACACCTTCGGGTATAAGAGGGGAAACAAACAAACAAACAAATATTTTCAAAACTTCTTACAATTTTCAAAATTTCAAATTACTTCAAAATTTTCAATAATTATCAAACTAAAACTCAAATTTTTTAAAAAACTACTTAAAAAATTATAATTTTACAAAGATTCAAATTATTTAAAAAAAATCAGAAATTTTTGAATTTTAAATTTTTTTTAGATATTTCAAGTTTTCAAAATCTTCAACAATTATCAAAATGAAAAAAATGCACGTAATTTTTTTAAATTTTAAATTTTTTTTACTTTTTTCCAAATTTTTAAAAACTTCAGAATTATCAAAAATTATCGAATTTTTAAGTATTGACATTTTTCCAAAATTTTCAAAATTTGAAAATTTACCTAATTTCAAAAATTCTCAAAATTTTCAAGAAACTGAAATTTTTCAAAAATATTCATAGCTTCAAAATATCATTAATTTTAAAAATTTTTCAACATTTTCTAAAATTTTTGCAATTTTTAAAAACTCGAAATTTTTAAAATGTTAAGACTGTTTGTCTGCATAAGTACCTAATAATTAAAAATATGTATCTATAATATAAATTATCTTTTACGTAATTTTCAATTACAGTTTTTTTGGTAAATAAACTGAGTTAAAAAAATAATATCTACTGGGCACTTTTTTTATAAATATTTGATAATGTTTGCAACGTGTGGCATTGTATAATATAATAATAATTGATAAAATATAATTAGTTGACGTTTGTATTGTTCAAATTGTACTACATTACGGAAGGTATTTGTCAATTTAGCGAAACATTTTGTTTCGGTGCATGTCCTGCTCCAGTACGTTCCTATGAACTGCATAATCTCTGTAGTTGACAATAATCACTACTAAACTATCAAATTATAAATTGCATGTTATGCAGTTCAATATGACTTTCAATTTCAAAAATCACTCTAATGGGATTCTTTTTTAATCATATCGTATAAAGCATAATAATTATTACGAATTTGAATGAAGAGAAAATATAAAGAAAATGCATTATATCGATTTGTGCTAGTTTAAACATACACGTATTCCGCGTCACTGTCAAAATTAACAAAAAGGTTAGATTCGCTGGATTATTATGTGATGGAGAAAATTGTCACTTTAAATTAATTACTTGTAGTAATAATTTTAAGCACCTTAACTACATGGTAGTTAAGAAGGCGCCAAAAAACCTTTTGTAGGCATAATTTGTTTACATTCGCAAATTTCATTAATTCTTAATCTCCAACTGTGATTGCTGGACATTCTATACTCAACTGTACAAATGACTTTGTTTACAACCTCTAGGTATTACTCTATCTTAGTCGATGTCGATAGTTAAGACTTAAATGTTTCATGTTAATTCCACCGCTATAAAGGCAACGTGTAATTAACGTGTTGTGTACTACAGAACAGTAGATCAAAAGCTTATTTTCATGTTGCTATTATGGTATTTTAAAGCTATATATTTTCGAAATAATTATATGTGCCGTAGCAATTATAAAAAGCAGTAAAAATCATAGCCTATTTAAAGCATACGCTCAGTTCAAGTAATAATAAAAATTGATAAACAAATCAGGAACAAAAATCAATTTCTAAACGAATGTACAGAATGATTTCTAAACGCATAATTTTCCAAAAACAGTATAACTTTTATTTACAGTGATGTAAAATAACAGGCTCTTAATTTTTTGTTAATATACCATGCGATAACAGAACATGGCGCATCCATTTTTTTCCTTTATTTAGTAAAATAAGCAAATGAAATTTTAGTACATTTCATAGACCATAAAAACGCATTATATGTATTAAAAATTGAATGTACCAGTGTATACATCAGATTTATCGTTAATCAGTCAACACAGATATGATTATTCAAGAACTTACTACAAAATTCAGCGGCTTTTGGTAAATTGCTTTTCCTGTTTTTTCAATATTTCACCAGTCGTTGTGTCAAACTCATAATCTTGTGTGCAACAAATATACGATTTCGTTATTTTTAACTAAAGTTTTAAACTATATGTAGATCTGTCGGCATCGGACACGACTCGTTAGCATAGAATTCCAAACATGCAAAGTGCGTTTTCAGATTTACTGGACCCTGCTTTACACAGATACGGAGGGCATTATGTGTTAGATCCCGCGCAATATTAAACTTCTCCAGGTCTAACTTAGGATAACTTGGTAACGGCTCGAAAGGATCTTACCTTGAGAGTATCCAGAACTTTACACTTTATCCTACATGTTAGTTCAAAAAATTAAGTTTAGTTTAAGTTCTTATTTAGCGTGTTTGACGAATAAATATAATGTTTATAATTGAGTATTCAACAAAGCCTATGAAAAGAAAATTAAAATTCTCTGCGTACACACCCTAAAAAATGCGCTGCGTTTAGGTAAAAGTCGTGCGATACCTGCGAAATGAATAGATAAGGTATGCTTTTTTCTATCAATCGGCGACCACAACAAGATTTTGACTTTAACACATCCGCATAAATTTGGCATCGAAACAGCCCTAGGGGCAAACAATATTATTTCAATGTCAAAATTTTTTAAACGCGGTAATTGAAAAAACTAATATACAATACAATGCTTTAATATTTTGTGAACCACAACACCTATATCTATCCAGTCGTCACGTCGAAGCAATCCATTAAATGTGAAAATAACTCAAAATGGATTTTTTGGTCCAAGCTATTTATTTTAGCGTCAAAATAATGGTTCTAAATTTTCGACTTCAGACGAGCCCTGCAACCCTTTTAGATTTAAAAAATGGGTGCAAAAAACAGTTTTCTAAAAACAGCAAGTTTCCCGTGCATCCAATCTTAATAATAGACAAATAAAAGTACATAAAATTCCCTACAAAACTAAAAAAAATAATGTCCTAGCTTAAACAGTTTTTTCTTTCGCAATTTTTAGCCAAAAAAAAAACGTTCTTTTCAGATTTAACAAAATTGTTCATTTCTTGATTAAGTGATTATTTTACCAAAAACTGGTCCATAGATGAATGAAAGCACACTCAATTTTCTGTAATTCTAAAAAAAAAACCATTACTCTAACCTTAACAGGTCCGAAGTTATGACCTCTCAAAGTAAACCATTTTGATGCGTTTTTTGTGCAATTTCACATAGCTCAAGTTTTGGTTTCATCATAATTTAAGATCACCCGAAGAGACTACAAAAGATAGTCAAAACCTTGTGGTATTAATAAACAAATCTGAACAAAGTTTATTAATCATTGACCCAAAAACCCAACAAAAATATAACTTATTAAATCAATTCGAGATCAAAATCAAACAAAATTAATTGGCTCCTTATTGGATATCCGAAAGACTAAAAAAAATCCGAATCAACTGCTAATTGGTATGCAATTTAATTTTTAGATGCAGTTATACCAGAGGGAGCGGAGGGCAATTCCTGCCCGCCCGCCCTCCCCCGTTGTTTGTTTCACGAACGTCATTTGACAAGCAATTTTCTTTTCTTTCAGTTTGATGACACAAACATGCCACTGTTCGTGACGATACAGCACTGTTGCTTACTATTGTTCAACACCAACTTCGGCATCAATTTTGCCCTTTACTGCATAAGCGGGCAAAATTTTCGAAAAGCTATTCGATCGATGTTGTGCCGAAGAAGACGACTACGTCGAACTGAAACGGCAGCTTTCACAGGTACGTAATTTAATTATCAAAACTATTTACCTTTTTAATAATGTTCTAAAGATAGCGTTCGTTCCATATTATACAGAATGTCTATTTTATCATGTAACCCCTTGACTCTTCGGAGTAGGCAACACACGTTGCATGTCATAGGTTACTTCAATATTAAAATATGACTTTTTTTAAAATAATAATTGTACCCAGTTCAGCAAATAACTGCTACGCATGGCAGTGTGTTGTAATTTAATTGTAACCGTCTTTACTGAGATGGGCGGGCTTCTGGGCTCCTCACTAGCTCTTGCGAATTGTGATATTATCACTATCTTGTTAATTAAAGTTTAACTGATTGATGTTTATTTAATCACTGTGCATCAGGGAGAGTTGCTATCACAATAAAAAAAATCTTATTCGCCATGAGAACGTGGCAGACATTAAAATAGCGAACCGTAATTCCACCACTCAAAAGTAACGATTGCGCATACGAAACGGACCAGGAAAAGTGTAACTTACTTGCTAACACTCTAGAGAGGATCTTTACCCCTTCCTTGGAGGATGTTGATGAAGACCTTCTAAACAAAGTACGCACTCAAGTAGCAAGGAGATTGCCTAAAACCGTTGATGATATTCAGCCCACGTCTCTTGGGGAAATTAAAGCTATAATTAAGAAACTGCCATTATGAAATCGCCAGAACCAGATAAAATACCCAATATAGTATTAAAAAATCTAACAAAAAAGGCACTGGCATTTATCTCAACAATTTATGATAATTGCCTCAGACTCAGATATTTCCCCAAAGACTGACAGTTTTCACATACACTGCCTTTTAACAAACCTGGAAAAGACAAAAAAAATCGTGAAAATTACAGACCCATAAACCTATTATTTACTCTGTCCAAACTTCTGGAAAAAATCATATATAAAAGACTAAATGATTTTGTAACTAGCCAAAATATTACACCAACAGTACAATTTGGGTTTAGGAAAAGCCATTTACCAATCACCAATTACACAGAATCACAGAAATAATGGAAAAGGGTATGAAGGTAAACAATATACTACAATAGCATTCTTAGATCTGGCACGAGCATTTGATGGGGTATGGATAGAAAGCCTATTATATAAACTAATTCGCCTGGAAACGCCAAGTTACCCAACTAAAATACTAGCAGCGTATCTCAGCGAAAGAACATTTGCGGTCAGAATTAATTAAACTTTATCAATTACAAAAAATATACAGGCCGGAGTACCACAGGAGAGTATTTTAGGACCACTGCTGTTTAACATCTATGATAGCTCAACATGCTGCCTGGCAATGACTGCAATGTTTGCCGATGATACAGCCATTGCTGCCCATCATCAAATATTCACGCTTAGACGTATTAATAATCGTCCTAACTTAAGAATCAACCAAACTTCAGTAGCTTGAAATGCAAAAGATTCGGCTGCTAAATACCTGGGGTGTTTATCTAAATACAAAATTAACCTGGGGATACCATATAAATAAAAAAAAACAACCAATTTCACGTCAGAGTTCCATTGTTTTACCCTTTAATAAACAGAAAATCAACACTGCAAATTAAATATACACTGTGTCTATAAAGTAACCCCCCCCCCCCCCCCCCCCCATCTAACTTTTGAACGACTTGATATTTCACCACAGAATTTGGTGTGCTGTAATAGGTAATTAAATACTATTTTTCAGCCCATATTTAAATTTTGTATCATCCAAAATGGCGACTGGCGCCATTTTGAATTTTTTTTAATGGAGAGAGAGGTCGAGTAACACCCCCTTGGAAAGGTCTTTTAATTCTGCGTCTGATCCTAGAGTTTCAAAGAAAAATATTCAGCCATAACAAAATGACAATGTTTGAAGATAAAGAAGTCTATTTAAAAAATAAGTTTCTGGAGTGATATTTCTGCAAACTTCTGTAATGCGTTGCGCCGTTGGTTCTGTACACTCGATTTCAGATATCCCCATAGAAAAAAATCTAAGGAAGTTAAATCTGGGGAGAGAGCCGGCTATTCTACAGGCCCCCGCCTACCAATCCATCTTCCAAGAAAAGGTCCGTTGAGAAAGTTAGAAACAGGCCTATAATAATGAGGCGGCGCACCGTCTTGTTGGAACATAACACAACCATGGTTTGTAAAAAACTCTTTAAGAATATTAGCAAGTGCAACAGTGCTAAATAGTTTAACTTCGGTAGAAAAAACATTCATACCAGACTTAAGCGAAAACTAACCCAAGATATAGTTCCGACATCAGACAAAAGTGACAGTGATTAAAATATAACTTTATAAGTGAGAACAACACTTTGCTGTGGATACAAAAACGCAACCTCGTTTGACATGTACATGTACAAGAATATACCCACAGCAAACTGTTGTTTCTTATTTATAAAGTTATATTTTATAATAGTAAAGCTGCCTATTACCTGCAATGTGTGTTGCCTACCTTGCAGACTCAAGGGTTACATGATAAAATCGGCACCTTGTATTATTCGTTTATCAAGAATGCTCACTTATTTATCAAAAATTGTAATTTTTTTATTTAATGTTTTAACTGAACTTTGCTGTATCGAAGCGGCTGCTCCTACGCCAGAAAATTATAAAGTTTGGATATCGCAAGTTAATATCGATCAACACCCAGTTCTGCACGTTACCTATATTTTTCATTTAAGTCGGCTAAATTATAATGAAACACAAACAACACCTTCAGATAAAATACACACAGAATACAGAAAATGCTGTATTATATGAAAACAACCGTGAAATAATTTTAAACTGATCGCTTGATCAGAGAGGTCAAACAGAAATGAAGTAAGGTGTTTAGGAATACAAACTCAATGCAATTTTTATAGTGACAAATCAAGTCTTTTGAATACAAATTTTGTCCGAAATTTCATTATATGGTAAGAAAAAGGTAAGACTTTAATTGAAAATAAATTCAGGCGAATTGAAAAGAAAGAAATCCTAATTGGCTCGTGAAACCAAGACCCTTCAATGTAATTACGCTGAAATTTGAAAAATAAATGTATTTTTTGACTAAAATTAGCTTTAAAAAAACACCCACTAGTACATTAACGCTTTGCTATTAGAGGTTTAAAAAACCAACTATAGCTATAGAAGTTAAATGTCGAGTATTTGTCGACGAGATATTTCTTCGCGCTTTCATTAAGTCTGTTCAGGCTTTCCTGTTTTCTACAAATGCCAGCGTCGTCTCACAAAGGTTGTTTGTTTAACCCAGTTGAGATAAAGAAATTGTAGAAATTTTCCACCTTTCGGAAATTGAGAGCTCTAAATAAGTACATGCTACTTGTACATCGGAATTATGTAGAATATTCAAATAAAGTTCTATTAATTGCGCAGTTTAGTATTTTACCGTAATTGCTCATATTTAACATTTTTCAACAATTACCAAGTGAGCACTGCAAATTATTTTAAATATGTGTAAGATCTATTTTGCAAACGCGCATGATAAATGTCAGTTGTAAACCGTCTGGTAGATGCAGCAGCTTGTTAGTTTGTTATTGTTATTAATTCTTAGCCTATTTTGAAGCATAAGCGTAAATATTTAATATACGATAAACAGAATCAACTCGGTTCATTGCTTCTCATAGCAGCACAGTAAACCCGTATTTGTTTTAAAATTTATAAAATCGTTTGTAATGTAAATTCGTGATGCAGTTGCAGTTGTATTAGGACAATATTATTTCTTACCTCTAATAAAGAAACGAAAATGCAGTTTAAACATGTAGAATTTTTTAATTTTCACTAGAATAAATTAATATATTTACTGTTTATTTGTTCCGACGTCGACCTTCATTGGTATTTGAAATGTCCAGTCTAAACCACTACTGAGCATTTCTGTTTTGTTTGTACTGCAGAAGTCAAATATTATTACAACTTAAAGTTTATCAATAGTAAACCATAAATAACCAAAATAGAGCAACAGCGGTGACAGCAAGATACATAATTGCCGAAAACACCCAATAAACTGAGTCGAGTTGCAAGAGGCCGCCGTAGTCTTATGGTGATAAATTTTGTCGAGAAGCAAGATCTCCGCGTTGTTGTTATGGTAAGACAATTAGGGAGTTTTATAAAGATCTAATTTCCCACAAAAATAACGTCTTAGCTCAAACAGTTTACCAGATATGATGGCCTCTTAAAGGTGATCCGTTTTTCGCGACTTTTGGCCAAAAAAAACATACTTTTCAGATTTTATTAAATTGCTTATTTCCTGATTATGAAAGTAGACTCAATTCTGAGTAAAATTAAAAAAACAACGATGTCATACATTATTTTAAAATGCTGAGCAAATTAGTAGATAGTGTCAAGTAAATCCTCATTTCAAGCTAAAGTATTTGTGTCAATTTACACTTTCGCGTATTAAAAAATCAGTACTTCAGTCAGTACAATGGCAAAAAGACGAATGCAACACAAGAGGAAGATAGTTGTTCCACAAACTTTATTTTATTTCCTTTTAAATCCTACAAAACCTCATTTTTTGAAAAGAGCTACGATATTTTATTTATAATTATTAAGGAATTATTGCAAAAGAAAGCAACCGCCATAGTATGTTTGTACTTTTTTATCTGCAATTATTATAAATGTGCAATATTGTGAAACATCTCTAGCAAATTTTGCCTTCTTCATAGGCGCAACTAATGTCTGGTAAAATTCAAGTGGACGAACACGATCTGATAGAGGACCCGAGAAAAATGTAGTCAATGCTGCAATTTTAGAATTCACAAATTTGAAGGAACTTAGGAAATGCAATATAAATATAAATTGCGTGAATTTTCATGTAACAAAATTAAATAATTAGCAATTTTCATAAAATGTTGGCAAAACATTGACAGCTAGCTTCGTTTAACTGCAAATACGCTATTATTTTCGCCGCTGTTTCGATAAAGCATTGCATAATCGTAACAATGTTTGTCCACAATTTGTCCCAAGACTATCCGAACAAAGGCTATAACATAGGGAAACTGAAAATCTCGTATAAAATCTGCCTGAAAACGCCTGCCAATTTTAGACATCACAACGATGAAAAACGCATATTTTTTATTACTCGGTAGAAATATTAGTTTCGGTTTAAATACGGCTTTAATTAATTAATTTACGATTGCAATAAACAAGTTCGGCTTGTGCCTCCAAAATTACGCTTCACCGCAGACGTGTCTGCATAGCGCAGCTATCAAACGGGCGTTGCACGCTCCCGACACAACAATGGTACCTAAAGTGCAGCGATTCAAATTCCGCTCATCCCCCATTTTTTTTTCTATTTATCTGTTTGATTTAATACCAGCTGAATATAACTCTTGCGCTGTTTTTGTTTAAAAACAAATTGCTAAATTACACAATACATAATGTTTAACTAAATCGTCATCTATGCATTATAAACTATTTGAAAAATTGACAAATAAAGAACTCAAAATGAAAATTCAGCTATTTCACAACTGTTGCATCATAGATCATGATGATGTACGATTTTAAACGTTTTAAATGAAATTATATCTTTCAGCTGATTTGAAAATTTGCAGTTTAATATTTCTCACTTTCCCAATATTTATTAAAAACATTAATTTTACAGATACAAGTAACTATGAGTCAACAGTGTGAAACTATCTGAAATAGTATTTAACTTTTTTAATTGTCAAATACGTTATTATGTAAAGATATGGCTCAACAAAGATTTAATTAAATATATTCTCTTGTTTACTTTAAAAAAAATTTTAACAATCAAAGAAAAAAAACTTTATACCACTCTTATAAAATAAAATAATCAGTAATTAAAAAAATAGTAAAAAAATTGGCGGTGAGCGGGATTTCCATCGCTGCACTTTCGGTAGGTACCGTTGTTGTGAAACGAGCGTGCAACGCACGTTTGCTAACTACGCTATGAAGACGCGCATGCGAAAAGACGTAATTTCGGAGTTAAAAACCGAACTTCTTTACTGCCAACGTAAATGAAATAATTTATGCGGTAATTAAACCGGAAGCTTTACAACATTTCTACCGACTGATATAAAAATATTCGTTCTCTTTCTACATCGTTACGATGTCTAAAATTGACGGGAGCATTTCAGGGTGATATTATACAAGATTTTCAATTTTTCCATGTTATCTGCCTATGTTCGGCTAGTCTTAGGCACACATTGTATATATTTTTAAATTATTTAAATCGTTGATAATTTCCAATTTGTTAAATACAATGTACTATACCAGATACTATTATTACTATTAATAAAATATGTTTTCTGTAATAGCCTTACATAGCTAATGATTTAAATAATATAAACCCAAAACGAATAAACTTCTAATATAAATACGAACAAGGTTATCAAATTATTCATTTCTGATTACCCACTACTTGCACAACATATTTAACAACAAAGCAAAAAATTTTCAATGCAACAATACTCTAGGACAGCGCTTCTCAAACTGTGGGGCGCGCCCCCCCGGGGGGGCGCCAAAGCTGTACAGGGGGGGGGGCGTCGAATAAATAAACAAGACAGAATTATGCAGATCAGGTGTTAATGCTGTACCATCTTATATCTTATATTATGCGGGGGGCGCAGAATTATTCAAGGTAAAAAAGGGGGGCGCGAAATACGAAAGTTTGAGAACCGCTGCTCTAGGAGACAGTTTATTTCAGACAACAAAATATATAAATATATAACTAGATATTTTCTTGAATGCACGGAATGTAAAGCAGCTTCTATATTATAGAAAAATTTGTAAGTTTCAGAAAGCAGAACCCAGTCAAGTGGATCATCTATTACGAGGAAAAGAAGAGCGCCGTTAACTGAAGGACAAGAACTGACGACGTTGCACATATATAATTAGTATGTGTTTTGAATTAGTATATGTATTTATGTACATGTTAATTTTAAATTAAAACGATTAAGTGCAGAAAAACCGCTATCGTAGTTATATATCGATGTTATAACGGAATGGGAATAAAATGTAATTACTAATTACAGTTTTGTGTTTTACTTTACAACACTTTCAGTTTAGGAAAGTATTGCATTCGGGAAAATTGTCCGCTTGAAGATTATTAACAAAAAAAAAACGTATTGAGATTCAAAGAACTCAAAAAAAGTATTTTAGAAAAATTCTGTCTGTAGATAGGCCCGTTTCCTAATAGCTCTCGAAATTTCATTGCAAAAATAAGTTAAAAAAACAATTCCAAAGCGAGTTTAATGTTTTTTTTAAATACTAAACAATAAGCTAATCAATACTTTTTCCGCGCTCTCTAGCTTCAAAATTACAACTGACACGAATTTTAAATAAAAATGTAGATTTGAAGGTGACGGAAGTCTAATATAAAAATACAGCTACCGACAACTATACAATAATCTTGAACAATTTTCAATTTTATGCATATCTTTTTTAACACTTATTTAATACATGTTCAAATGACCTGACATTTTTTTTTCTTGTAAATGAGGGAATTTTGGGAAACTTTTCGCCGTATTTCAATGTAAATTAAATTAAACTGTGGAATTTAACAGAATCACAACAAAAGTGTATAATCCTTTTTTTGGTGCAAATCGGTGTGTTTTACATTTTCAGAACATTTCCGCTACAATCAAATGGTTTAGTTAAATAAGCTTGTTAAATATGACGAATTGACAAAATGCAGCAGCCTGAACAACACGCCAGAAAATTTTAGTGGAATAGGTAAGAGCATAGGCGCCGGGTTTTTGAATTCTCAGGGGGGGCTTAATAGAAATGCGTCGGAAGCGAAATTTTTGAATTTTTCAAGGTCAAACCGTCTTAAATTAAAAGTTAGGAATTTGTGTAAATTATATTGCCTTGGAAAAATAGGTTTCGTGGGCACAAGTTTTTGATTTTTTGATGTTTTTGCTTTATTTGTTAAAAAATGCGGTATTGCTTATTGCATACTGATTTTGTAGGAATTTAACAGAAATAAGCTATGTTGTACTCCAATGGTTTTGAAACGCGTTATTTTAAGTACTTATTTTCATAAAAAAACATGAACAGTAAATCTAATTAGAAACATAAAGTAACAAGAAGAACAGTACTACACAAAAGCAAAGAAAGTATTTCGTCTCACTTCTGTCTTGGCGATAAATAAATTTACAATTTTGTTTATATTTAAATCTGTATTTTGGTTTCTGTGAATATGAAGTAGAGCCAAATCATTAAGTCTTTTTTGTGAGATAGTTGACCTTAAATATGTCTTTAACCTTAGTAAAGCAGAAAACGACCGCCCTGCGCTATACTGAGATACAGGAATCGTTAATGCTACTTTAATAAATTTAACAAATTCCGGCAAAAGGTCGCGTATTACATTTGCACCATCCGATTTTTTAAACGCAAAAAATATCAAGAGGGGCTGCTCCCCCCCCCCCTGATAATTTTCTGGGGGGGTTGAGCCCCGGAGCCCCCCCGTATTCGGCGCCTATGGGTAAGAGAGGCCTAAAGGTCACCTAAATGAATTTTTAAAGTTACCATTATACGGATACCAAATTTCATATCAATCTGACAACTGCTTATTGAGTAATCAAATCATAATGTCAAAATTATCAAAAAATCGTGGAAACCGCCAATTGGAGCTACGAGTTAGAAATAAGCATTCCATTTGTTTTAAACTCTTAATGTTCTCTACTATGCTCTGCTTATATCTGTAATAACAATAATATTATTAGACAGAGTAGAACGAAATAATTGAAAATGTTTTAAAAACACCAAAAATAATTATTTTTATCTCCCTCGCTATAAAGGAAGGTATTATGATCGTCATTGGAGCAAATCCGTTCATTCAGCGAAGTTTTTTCTGCTTTGCGTTTATGGGACAATATACGAGAATTAAGTATACAATCGTGTACTTAATAAAAAAAAACTTTTATTTATTTTACTACATAAAGTTTAATGCAAATTGTAGGAGTACATACAATGCGAACAAGCGAATGCAGACTGAAGACTAACTCATTATAATTCTAAAATAAGCTTGCATACTTTATTATCGTAAAAGAAGCGGTTTAGGATTACAGTGCTTATCATACTAGTTAGAAATATGTAACTCCTCCATTGCAAGATTTTTGTATAGATTTACAAAAACAATCTATATAAAAAAATTAGAATTTTCATTAAAATCAAGAGCGAATTTGAACGAGTGGAATAACTTCACGAGGTTCATTTAAATTCGTCTTTTCATTAAGTGATTTTTGTATTACATGCTTATGAATTAATTGAGTGAAGGAGTCACGTTTACAATAGGTATATAAAATAACAAGAATTATTATGATTATAATTATTATGATTAATATAAAAGATCCAATACCTAAACTGGTGCCAATCGGGGCATTGTTAATACTTAACAATGTTTCTTTTTGATGGCCTATTTTAAGTTGATCTTGTTCTAGTTTATGCATATTTATATGCGTTAAGTCAATAGTGGATAGATTTATTGATTTTTGATCGTTTCGAGTTTTGTCAATAGATGGTATATCTAAGGATATATCATATCTATTAGTGGATTCTAAATTAAATAACATATCATTATTATTGATTTGAACAACACATTCTGGGCTAATATTAATTAGTATAGATTCATCGATTGACTTTCTATTTTGAAATGTTCCACATTTAATATCAAAAAGTAGTTTGTTAGGAGAACTAATAATCCAAGAAGATTTTGTTATGGGTATTATTTTAATGGTTTTAAGTTCAAATAAATATGGTGTGCAAGTTTGATTGTTATGAAATGACAATAATTGTGTTTCACACAATTTTTCGTTGGGGATCGTAAAATGATTAATTCGGTCACAAAAATAATGATTAGATATGGGTATACATTGATACAAATCGATTGGTATACTATATTGATTATTAAACAAAATAGTATTATAAGTTGGAATGATCATTTGAAATTGTTCGTTTCCTAAGGATGCGGGAAAAGGAATTAATTGAATTAACCGATATTCAATATTTTTGATCAATGGTATCTCATAAATAAATGTAAAGGTAGAGCCTTTTTGATAGACTTTAAGTTTTATTAGTGTTTCATATAAGTGAAGATTTTCAAGCTTTACAGGATAGGGTAGACATAATCGTTTGTTAGTATTTGTCTGAAGAGATTGTAGACTGGTGGTTAGGTTGTTTAATGTATCAATTAAATCATCATTTTCAATTAAGGAAAGGTGAATTTGATGATTTTGGGCAAACGTTAGGGAATTTTCTAACTCTTCTAAAGTTGTTATTAAAAGTTGTAATGAAAAGATAGATTGAGTTAATAAATTTAGTACAGCTACTTTTTCATGAACAAGGCTTATACTTTCATTAATTTGTCCAAACATTTTATTAAGATTTTCATTTAATAGGTCTTGATTTTTAGACAATTGCTTTATGTTTTCAGAGAACACATTTATTGTGTCATTTAGTATTTGTGCTTGTTCTAGTAATATAATTTTCTGCTTTTCTGAATTTTGAGTTAAATTATCAATTAGTTTTTCGTATCTTTTTCCATCATCTGCATCTAAATTTCCAGTTATAAATTTAATTACACTACCTAAACCATCAATGATGCTTCTTTTATGTTTAATAGTAGGGAATAGCTGAGCAATTAATTGATCGCTTTTCTTTAAATACTGTTGTAGAATTAATAATTGGTTGTAGTAATCAGAAATGGTATTTTTATTTTTAAAGGGTGATTTAGAGAGTTTATTGATGATGTCAATAATGTTTCGTCTTAAAGTGTCATAGTTTTCTAATATAGGAGAATAATCTAAAATTTTTATCAATGTCCAATCACTTTCTTTTAAATATGCATTTCCCTTGATTAATGGGTATAATCCTGGGTTATTTTTCAAGGTTTGAATGTTTACATCTCCAAGGACGATTGTCCAGGTGAACAGGATGAGGATTTTTCTGTAACAACAGGAAGTAAATCGTTAGCATGTCTTTTTAATATCGATTTTGTTTTACTGCTTGCCAAGTCGTAGGTATCATGTTCATGTATTTTAATGATAGTATAAGGTCCTTTAAATTTGGGTTCTTTTTTATTTCTTTTTAAGGTTTTTATATAAACTTTATCATTAATTTTAAATATATGTTTTTCTCGAGATTTATTTAATTTTTCATTACGTTTTTCTTTCGTCTCTTCTTGTTTTTCGGATAAATTATGATAAATGTCGTTCATTCTGTTTTTATGATCATTTACGTAACTTTCTAGGAAAGTTTTAGTATAATCTAAATCAAAAGGGTTTTTGCATTCGGTATGTCCAAATAAGATTTCAAATGGGGTATACTTTAAATTAGAATGTATAGTATTATTGTATGCTAAAACTGCATAAGGGATTTTTCTTTCTTCTGGGAAATCTTTTAATAATCTGTATCGTTCAATTAGATTAGAATGTAATCTTTCTACGGGTGAGTTTGAAGTATGATTATAAGGTGTAGTTACATGGAGTTTTATTTGGTGTAAATTGGCGAAACTTCTTAAGGGTTGTTTATCGAATTCATTATCTACTACAAGTATTTGGGGTGTAGTGTAGGTGGTGATATAATAAAATAGTCTGTCAGTAATATCTACAAGATTACTGGATCTTAATGAATAAGCTTGTGCAAATTTAGAGAAAGAATCAATAAGTGTTAAGTATTTTAGATTATTAATTTGAAATATATCCATATGTAGAGTGTGGAAAGGTTTATTTAATGTAGGTGTTGTCTGTAATGGTTGTTTTAAAGGTTGTCTGTTATATTTTTGTGTTTTACACATCTCACAATTATTTATATAATTTTGAATTTCTTTGGACATTGTTTTCCAATAATATTTTCTTTTTAAATGTTCTAGAGTTTCATTTATTCCTCTATGATTGCTTTCATGATATTTTTGAATAATTTCCGTTCTATTTTCAGGGTTAGTTACATAAGTAACTTGTGTAATGCATTTGTGAAATTTTGGTGTATTTTCATTAGAATTGGAAATAATATATTTGGAAAAATCTCGATATAGATTTTCATTAGAGAAATGGCAGTAATAATGGGTATTTGGTTCACAATGTTCGATTAATAATTCATTAAATTTGTCAATCTTATTAGATTGGTTAAGAAACACTGAGAAATGTTGATTATCGTCGTATTTAGTTACTTTAATTAATTTTGGTAAAATTGCTTCTACAAATTCTATTTGTTTAGAATGATATTGTAGGGGTTTCTCGCAAATATCTATAGTGGGTGTTGATTCTAATTGTGTGTGAATAGTGTCTACTAGAGAATCATTTTCATTGGGTATATAATTTGTTTCTTTTTCTATGAGTGGATTAAATAGAGGTATTTCGAAATCTTGAAAGTCAGGGGTATCTGATCTTTCAGGTAGAATACTCATATTAAAAGGATCTGAATTTGGTTCGGGTGTTCTTAAACTTTCTACGTCATGTATGATGTCATCAATGTCATTAATTATGTTATCATCGATTATAGTGGGATGTATCTGAATTCGGGATAGAGCGTCAGCGACTTTATTGGTTTTACCCGGTAAATATTTTATTTCAAAAGTGAATTCCTCGAGCTTAAGTGCCCATCTTGTTAATTTTGAATTTGGTTCTTTCAAATTTCTAAGCCAAACTAATGGTCTGTGATCGGTATATAATATAAATTTAGTACCAAATAAATAAGGTCGAAAATTTTTAGTTGCCCAGACAATTGCAAGTAATTCTCTTTCAATTGTTGAATAACGCTGTTCTGTTTCATTTAATGTTCTAGAGGCATAGCAAATTGGTTTTGAATTTTGGGACAACACAGCTCCTAAAGCAACTTTCGAAGCATCTGTTGTTAATTCAAATTGTTGTTCAAAATCTGGATATTGTAGTAAGGGTTCATTAGTTAGAATTGTTTTTAAATAATCAAAGGATTCAACAAAATTTTTGTCATGAATAATTTTATTATCTTTCTTTAAACAGGTAGTTAAAAATTTTGTAATTTTAGAAAAATCTTTTATAAATTTTCTGTAATATCCAAGGAGTCCTAGAAATGATTTTATTTCAGTCCTAGTTTTTGGAATAGGAAATTTTGTTATAGCTTCAATTTTGTCCGGATTGGGTTTTATTCCATTAGGGGTAATGATATGACCTAAGTATTTAACTGATTGTTGTAAAAATTCTGATTTATCTAATTGTATTTTTAAATTTGTTTGTCGACACTTTTCAAAAATATTCTTTAACCTATTTATATGTTCTTGAAGAGAAGTGGAGAATATTATTACATCATCTAGATAGACCATGCATTGTGAAGGGGTTAAACCTGTGAGGGCTGTATTAATCATTCTTTGAAATGCAGCAGGTGCATTCTTGAGTCCAAAGGGCATACGTTTAAATTGGTAATGTCCTTCTTCTGTTGAGAAAGCGGTTTTTTCTCTATCTTTATGTTCAATTTTTATTTGATGAAATCCGCTAGCCAAATCTAAAGTTGTAAAATAATTTGATTTTCCTAATTTATCTAGAACTGTTTCTATATTAGGAAGAGGGAATTTATCTTCTATAGTGTGTTCATTAAGTTTCCTATAATCGATCACTATTCTAAATTTTCTTTTGCCTGATGCGTCTAATTTCTTTGGAACTATCCAAATTGGGAAATTATAGGGTGATTCGGAGGGCTCGATTATATTTTCTTTTAGCATTTTGTCTATTTGGGTTTTAACTTCTAATCTATGGCAATGTGGATACCTATAAGTTTTAGTGAAGATAGGTATATCTGTTTTTGTTCTTATATGATGTTTAGTTATATTAGTAGATGTTAAAGGTATTTCGGGGTGATAGAAAACATCTTTGTAGTCATAGCATAATCCTGTGAGTAATGTTTTCTCTTCAGAATTTAAGTGATCTATTCTTAAATTATTTTTTAAATTTTGGGTTAATTTTTTTTTTATAGATTCATATTCATTGACATTATGATGATTAATTTGAATAGATTCTGGTTTTAATTCTTCGTAGTGTTCTAAAAAGAATGGTTGATCAATTGTTATCGATTGATCTTTATCAGAAGTATTTATTATTGAAGTCATAAAATAATTATTGTGTAATTTTACAATAGCTGAAGGCATAATGAGGTCGTTATTGAATTTAATTCTTTTAGATAATTTAATACCATTATTTCCTATAGCAGGTAGCTTAACATACTTTTCAGTTCTTGGTTCCAAATTTATTTGCATTATTGTTTTGTTTGAAATTGGTTTCAGAAAATTACAATAGTTACGTTTTTGTTCATTTTGTTTATTTAAAGTTTCATTATAAAAGAAAGGAATAACTGTTTTTTCTGTTTGTATATGTTGCCATTTATAATCTATATTAGCAGGTAATTTTGAAAGTAAATCTGAACCTATAAGTCCTATATATGATGGATGGAAATCAAACAAATATACTTGATGATTACCTTCTTCATTGAAAAGAGCTAAAATTGGTACATCAGCAACGTATTGATGTTGTGTGGTACCGTGACATGTAGTAATTTCAAAATTTGATTCATAAATTGTTTCGGGAAAATTATCATATACAAATTTAGGATTCAAAATAGTCTTAGAGCTTCCAGTATCTATTAATAATTTTTCTTTTGTATTAGGTAATAGGATATAGGGTAGAGAAGGTGAGGGATTTATTGAAAATGAATCGATTCCGAGGCCATTAATTAAAAATTTCCGGCTTGCTCGGAATGTTCGTAATTATTATAGAATGAGTCAGGGTTGTCTTGAATTTCATCATAACAATTATCTTCCGCAGAAGAAGGTTCGTGCTGATAAACTTCTGTATAATCAGCACATTCGTAGTCGGGTAATTCAACGTGGGAATGACCGTATTCATTATCTGGCATGGAACCTTCCAGTAATTGATTGTGAAAAAGTTCTTGAGAAGTGAAATTTCTAGATTGATTAACTTTAAAGTTATTAGTATTATTGAAATTGGGTCTTTGAACAGGAGGACCCATTTGTTGAGTAGCAGGTCTTTTCTGAATATTAGAGGTTTCCATAGGTGTTGGTTTATAATTTGATTGAAAATTTCTTTGAGGTTTGAAAACATTCTGTCCTGGTTTACCATATCGGGGCTGAAATCCAGGGAATTGCTGTGGGGGAATATTAGGATTTTGTTGATTTGATTTATATGCTTGTGGGAAATTATTTTGAAGTTGTGTTTGATTATAGCGAGATGGATATTGATTATATTGATTAGGATTAAATCGAGGTTGAAACGGAAATTGATTTTGGAAATGTTTTTGTGGCTGTAAATTCTGTGATTCTCGTTTTTGTAAATTTGTATGTGGATTAATATTTTGTTTACTAAAGTTATGCGAGGTATTACTTTGTTTATTAAAATTTTGAAAATATCTTATATCTATTTCGGTTTTAACAAAGGTGAGGGCATTTTCTAAAGTTAAGGGGTTTCTACTCCTAATAAATGAACCTAATGGTTCCAACAGACCACCAATATAGGCAGTTAATGTTAAATTTCTAGCTTCTAGGGCTTTATAATTTTTTATAATTAATGCTTCATTTGAAAGAGCGATTTTTGAGTGTAATATTGCAAGCAAAGATCTACATCTATTATAATAATCAATAGGTGATTCTTTATTAGATTGTCTTAATCGAGATAATTCTATTTGTAAATTCAGCTCGGATCTTTGATCTCCAAAGTTTTCGATTAAAATAGTTTTTAGTTCAACCCATGTATTAATAATTTGACCTGTGACAACTTCAAGGGCTGCACCTTTTAATCTATTTCTTGCTGCTGATAGTAATAATTTATTAATGTAGGCATTGGGATTATTTTCCTGCCAGAATTGGCTAATAATATCCTCAGCTGCTCTGATATATTCTGATAATTCAGATGGTACGCCTTCATATTTAGGTATTTCATTCAAAAGACTCGTATGAAATCCTGGGGGGTATAATTGTGCTTGAGCTACAGGTGGGTCCATAGTTAAATTTACAAAGGATAAATTCGCAAAAGTATTAACTAATTCGTTAAGCTCTAAAGAGTTCTCGATATCGTAGTCAGGGTATTCGGATTCACTAAAAGAACTTTCTGAATTGGAATCAGCCAGTGTTATTTCACTTTTATTTAAAAACAATATTAAGGTTAATAATTATTATAATTAACAGGGTTCCTACTCATGGAACGTTAGTCAGAATGGTAAAATTAAGTACCCTATTAGTACACCAAACTTTCTCGCTTACAACGTTCCAATATGAACTTATAAATTAAAATGCAATAATTAATTATTAAATTATCCAATGGCTTGTCTCCTTCTGAGGAAATCAAGATATTTGAACAATTTATATAATTAAATGCTCTTAAATTAGTTATTAAATCTAATTTTAGTATTTATTTGTTTAAATTTCAAATTTAGTTCACTTTTCACTTTAATAGAATATAAATTTCTTACGTTATTTTCATTTCCTGGGTCACTTGTGTATGGTTTGACAAGTGAACCTATTATCCTCGATGGATAGATGTCTGCGATAGACGGATGTCTGCGATAGACAGATACCTGAAGAGTTGCCTTGGGTCTGATGGACGATTTTTGTTCCGATAGACTCGAGCTCCTTCTCGGGATGTAGATTTCTTTCAGCTTGGCTTCGACGATGCTTGTTCTCTGCCAAACTTCTGGATCTCTGATTGTGGTGAATTTTCGGAATACGTAATTAAGAGTTAATACTCAAGGAACACAATAGATTTTTGATTTTTGAAAATTCTAATTGCGCCCTTTACGTATCCTACCGACTGCGCCAATTAAGTATACAATCGTGTACTTAATAAAAAAAAACTTTTATTTATTTTACTACATAAAGTTTAATGAAAATTGTAGGAGTACATACAATGCGAACAAGCGAATGCAGACTGAAGACTAACTCATTATAATTCTAAAATAAGCTTGCATACTTTATTATCGTAAAAGAAGCGGTTTAGGATTACAGTGCTTATCATACTAGTTAGAAATATGTAACTCGAGTTATGCCTAAAAGAAAGGAATATTTTCAACCTGAACATTTTACTAATAAGCAGGTTTTAGGGCCTTGAGAGACCGATAAAGCAGACGTTGCAGCGGTGTCTGTGTTTCTGCGCGTCTATGAATATTTGTCTGTCTGTGTTTGTATACACTTAACAGTCCACATGCCTTGACGCAGAAACCCAAATGTGGCTCAAAGATTGG
Source organism: Ctenicera cuprea (assembly GCA_958336395.1). Taxonomy (NCBI): domain Eukaryota; kingdom Metazoa; phylum Arthropoda; class Insecta; order Coleoptera; family Elateridae; genus Ctenicera; species Ctenicera cuprea. The sequence goes on along the minus strand of OY284492.1, from coordinate 53,075,906 downwards.
TAATTCCACTTGATGAAACCGCAAAATAATGAAATTGGTCCGCCAAAGAAAGAGAGATGGGAGAAGCGCTTTACTTCAAAATAGATGCGCTCTGAAGAGAACCTTAGATTCGTATTCTACGCATGTCAAATGGCCGATCATCAAAAACGAAATCTCCCCACCATCAATTTTTTTATTTTCTTAAATTTACGAATTTCGGCTTCAAATCGGTATGAGCATGTTAAATGACAATAGGAACAACTCTCCATTAGGAGTAATCGCCAAAAATGTATAGAACATAAAAATTCCATTTTGAGATTTCAATGAATAAACATTGATTAGAGTGGCGGTAGCTCTGGGGTTTGGCGCTTAGCCTCTAACGCTCAAGATCTGGGGTTCGATTCCCCGCCGCAGCCAAATGCAGCAATAAAATTTTATGTCGCTACCCGCCACTCACATTCTCCAATTAATGCCTAAGACCTATTTAGTCGTTCGGATTCGACGTTAAACTGTAGGCCCCCCGTACTCCACCTTAGCGCTAAGGAGAGTACGCGGCATAGAAGAGTGCCGGTGCCCAGAAGTGGGACGTAAAAGCTGATTACGAAACACTAGTTGCAGCTATAAAACAAAATATTATAAAACTGAGCGACTGCATTAAAAAATTGAGAGAGGGGGGGGGGAAGGTGTTCTATTATAATATAGACACGATATTTTTCTGTGGTTTTAATTTGATGTCACATACGAAGTAGAGTGCTATTTAGGATTTTAAAGATGAGTAAGTAGGCTGCGGATGAAAGGATGAATTGCTATCCATCATCGTAGAAGATAAATACTACCCCGTCAACTGGCCATTTTCAGAAATATACCCCTATAAATACACAAAAACTTAGCCAATTACAATATTGTTTGAGAAATGCAAATATGCCAAATCAAAGACACACTGTAATAATGTGATTTATTGAATTTCGTTAAAACTGCGGCAATTCCTCTAATTCGACGTTAATTCGTTAAATCGGCATCAGCATATAATTAACAAGAAAATTTCGAGGTAAACCTATTTCTGTTTAGGACATATCATATAGAAATTATTTCCAGTTTCAATTCAATTCTACTTTTAACTGAATAAGCCCACAACACAATTTCATTAATTTAAAAGTAATGTAACTAATATCAAAATAATTTTAATAATTACAAATCAATTCCACCGCCGCCCATTTTTCTCGAAATAACCCAACAAATCGCAGTATAAACTGTTCGGTCAAAGGCTTTGAAATGTCAGCACTCGACTTTCATCAAAAATTTCTATTTAAAAAAATATATAATGCATCAAAACTTTTCAAACCATTCTCATATTCGGTAAACAATGTAAGCGAAAAAAAAACCTTCTACAATATAAATATATGGCAATTATTTTTTTTAAATTTTTAATAAATGTTAGTTTTTATGTCATTGCGTAGCAACATATTGCTGCTAACCAATATCGTTATTTTATTGTAAATTAAACCATTCTTAACTTCGACAGGTTTTTGATTTTAGCGTTATACGTATTTCGGCATGTTGACATGTCATTTTTAGAGGCAATATTAAAAGTAAAGAGTTGGTGTGGCTATAGGAACAATAAATCTTCATAACTTGATCTTGATTTTCTACATCTGCGTTCAGATGACTTGATTTATCATTCCAAAATGTACAATAATGGTGATTTGAGGAGATCAATTTGCCCATTCATTAAAGGTGCAGTTTTTAAATGTTTGTGAATTTCAAAAGCTTCTAATGTATCTAGTTTACGTTTATCAACACAAAAGTGTAAGAAATTTAAGTTAGATATACTAGATGCATTTGAAATTCACAAACATTATAAATCTGCACCTTTAATGAATGAGCAAATTGATCTCTTAAATTCACCATTACTGGACGTTTTGTAATGAGAAATAAAGTCATCTGGACGTAAATATAGAAAAACAAGATCGAGTTATGAAGATTTATTGTTCCTATAGCAACATTAACTGTTTACTTTTAATTTTGCCTCTAAAAATGACATGTCAACATGCCGAAATACGTATAAGACTTAAATAAAAAAACCTGTTGAAGTTATCAGTTATTTTATTTATAATACATTAATATGAACTTCAACGAAGTAAAGGCAGAATTTATTAATAAAATATTGTTATTAAATATTATTATTTTAATCGGTGTCCTATCGAATACTAATGTTTTCTACTGCCTTAGTGCTCACTTAAGCTCAACATTCGAGCGCATTGCTCTTTACCATCGTTTTGTCAGCAGGCAGCTTCTGAAAAAAATTAATATTCACCGCCGCCAAGCCGCTTAAAAAATTGCCTTACATTTTTCTCCTACACGCAAAAATGCCCGTAGCAAGTAATTAAAATTGTCGCGAAACCCAATACACAAATCACTTTATCAAAACAGATAATGAACTTAAAATTCATTAACTTACCCAAATCGCCTTCAGCTAACGGACCCACGGCTCCAAAAAATCGCTTATCTAAAAGCTGCAGTAGCTGCAAAGCCGTATCTCTGACGACGGGCCTTGGACAACCAGTGTTCATCAACGTCACATTGATGACGGCCGTGTAATGATCACAAGGATATTCTCTGCAAGTAAATGGAAAATGAAAAGCTACGGACAAGTAGCCATCAAAGCAGAAAGGATGTTCTTGATTAAACGGGACATATTTTATATTCGAACACATACAACATTTTTAGAACTAATTAAACTAAATTACATTAGTGTGTTTAAAATGTAATTCGATACAAATTGTGATATGTACAAAATTCATGTAGAAACATAACATAGAAAATTAACGGCGACAGTTAATTAAGTTTTGCTGTTTTTCTAACTCAGTTTAATTATAGAATTTCACTTGTAAATTAGTTAACTTGAACGTAAACTCTAAAATTATTTTAATAAATAAACATAGTGGAAATTGGAAACGACGTGTTCAATTTTCAGAATGTACATGTAGATAAGGCAGCTGTTCAAGGAAAAAGCTAATGAAAATTTAAAAAGGTGTACAAAAACGAAAAAGATTGTTTTACATTAAAGAACACAAAGTATAAAAAAATTTCATTCAGAAAATATAGGGGAGATGATTAAGCCCTCCAAACATTGCTGCATATATAAACTAGGTTTAGAAATTTATTTTAAATCAGCGACGAAGAGTAAACTACATATTAAATCCCTAACTGTCTTACCATAACAACACGACGGGATCTTGCACTCCACTCAGTTTATTGATTGTTTTTAGCAATTATTTATAATTACTGCCCCCGCTATTGCTATAATTTGGTTATTTACGGTTTACTAACGATAAGGCAAACTTAAATAAAATTGTAATAAAATTAGCCTTCAGACAAGACAGAAATGCTTTGTAGTTGTTTACACTGGATGTTTCAAATACCAATGAAGGTCGACGTCGGAACAAATAAACAGTAATATGTTCTCAATTTATTATAATAAAATTTAAAAAATTCTGCATGTTTAAAACTGATACATTTTGTTTTTTTTTATTAGAGATAAGAAATAATATTGCTTTTTAAAAACTTGAAAAATGTTTCAAGTTGATCAAAACAATTTCAAAATTTTGATCATTTTCAAGATCTCCAAAAATTTCCATTTTCATGTTTTTAAACAAATATAAAAAATTGCTTAAGAACTGGCCACACAATTGTTCTAAATTTTGTAATCCATATGAGCGGTGTTCCAACCCGCTTGTTTCGCTGTGACGCCATCTATGAATTTTCGAAAAACGAACATTCATGCCTATTTAATTCGTATACAGGGGACGATAGATAAACCCATTGCTCATGGGCAATAGCAGAATAAGAAACAACTTAATTTATAAGTGCAGCAATACTTAAATATTAATTTCCCCCCTCCCATCCAACTTTAAGCTGACGAATTTTGTCTTTGGTTTTTGATTTTATTTAATCCCGAAAAACTTTAAAAATGTTCCTAACATTTATTGAACTTTTTAAAATGTTACGCAAGTTTTGAAAATGTTCAGACTTTTTTTAGATTTTTGACAAGGTTGTGAAAATTAAGAAAGTTGTAAAATTTTTACATTCTATATATTATACCATGTTTATTGGAGTAATTTAAAATTTTGCTTTTGTTTAATTTCAGAAAATTTTTGATTTTGAAAATAATTAAAATTTTAAAAAGTTTGTAAAATTTGCAATATTTGAAAAATTTTAAAAATTTCCAAAATTTTGAAAATTCGCTAAATGATCGCGAAATGATTCTCTTATACTTTGAGTATAGAAAACATTAAAATTTTCGAAATTGAGTTTTTGACGGAAGTACATGTTTTGTACGGCGTGTGGTACACCGTAACTAGAATGTGGAGGTATATATATGAAAAATTGACCGACTAAGTAAGCTTTTAAGAAAAACCTAAACCGGAAGCGGAAAACATGTTTTTGGGTAGCATTTTTCTCGGAAACCGAATATTTTAAATCTGATAGAAGACAAAATCCAACGATTGTTTTTGAGAACTTTCTAGCTTTAAAATGACCGCCACTAAGGTTTTTTGACAATTTTACCTTCAACGCCGTATTACTCAAAAACGACTTGGCACATCGAAATCAAATTTAGTATTGTAATAGTTTTAGAGAGACAACGTTAACATGTATAAGGTTTTTAAAAAAAAACTATAAAAAAATATTGCTTAATAACTGGCCATACGATTTTTTTATAAATTATGTAAGCTAATAGAGCTGGAGATGAGCTGAAATGTGGTTAGTGTCCTGGTCCACTAGTTTCTTTGAAACGCCTTCCATAAATTTTAAAAAATTCTGACTTCAACGCTTATTTACTTAAAAATGAGATTGGGATAAAATTTGATATTAAAAAGCCCTAGGCGTCTGCAGTGTTATAAGCTAAGAGAACTTTTGAAACAACTAAAACCGTGAAAAATAATCAAACTTTTGGTCTAGAGCTGACCCCAAACGATTATTTTTATATTTTATAACGCCTCCTATGAATTTTCTACAATCAAAATTTTTTAATAAATGGAAAACGTTAAAAATTTCTGTTAAGGCAAAATTGCTCATGAGTGATAGTAGAATAAGATTCACAACATAATTTTTAGGTGCGGCGTAATATTAATGTGCGTTTATTTTCTACTGCCACTGTTGTGGGGCTACAATGTTGGGAATATAACTTTTGGACATAGGAAAAGTTTCTCAAGTATGGGAAAGTAGCAATAAAATTGTAAAAATACATCGATTTAAATGTCATTAAACAAAGATTTTTTTACCTCTGTAAATTCATAAGAAAATTTTCAAAAACTTAAAACCAAATAAATATTTAATTATGCATCTTTGCATTAAATGTTTTCGCCACCAGCTTAATGGTGTAAAATTAAAATCTGGTTCGTATTAAAAAAATAAGTTTGTTATATCTCGCAAAGTAGATCAACCGCAAAATCTGAAATCCGCTTCTAAAAATCTACATAATATTTCTCTATTTGAGCTAACGTATACCTATTCTAGTTGTTGATATAGCAATAGTAGTACCTCTAATGACTAGAGCTGGGACAAAAATCGATAGCTTATCTAACAATCGATTATTTTAGAATCGATTCTTGACAAAAAAATGTGTGCCGAGCACGCCAGTTCTAAGTGTGTTCTCACTGAAAACGTTTTTCCTTTAATCCTTAAGACAAGCTTTTTACTGCAAAAGACAGTACCTGCATTAGCAAAAATTGGCTAGGAAAACCCCGGCCACTTTTCTTGCGGCGGTCAAGAGATGGCGCTTTAGTAAAGAAAAATTAAATTAAAATACTGGCAACAAAGCAGAATTCAAGACGTTTTGGTTGTTTGGGCGTATTTAATAACTAAAACGTCTTGGATTCTGAGTTGTTGCCAGTATTTTAATTTAATTTTTCTTTACTAAAGCGCCATCTCTTGACCGCCGCAAGAAAAGTGGCCGGGATCTTTTAATTATCAACCTCGAGCTTTGAGAGTGCTACCGACAAAGTATCCTTTATTCCTTCTTCGGCCTGCGTAAACGCGTGCAATCCATTTTGTGACCATTGACGTACTGACGCGACGCACTGATGCTGGAATATAGAAGCTTGCCAGGAAATATAGCAGCGCCTATGCATCCGTTAAATGACTTCCGTTATGGTGCCTGATCCCATGATCGCATGTTACACCCACTAGTAAAGAAGTTTCACCTCAAAAATCGAAGTATTGTTTATTTTTTAATCGATTTTAAAATTATATCAATTTTTTTCGTGTCAATTTTAAGTCTAAAATCGATTTTGACATATTACCGAGAATCGATTCTAAAATTTCAAAAAATCCCAGCCCCAGCATACTGGAATGGTAGTATTGGGACCGGTGAAAACCATCAAATTGGCAACATAGCAATACACCTTAAGACAGAAAAAAATTTACAACTTACCTTGCACTGAATATGGTAGCTAAAGCTAAGAAGCATCCATCAGCAACGGCTTGTGTTCCTGTGTAACAACGATCAACAACCCAATCCAAAAGATGCCCAATATCAGGGTTGCATTCCAAAAGCAGGACTACAGTTTCGCGTGCCAAATAATAAACCTGAAAAAAATATACAAGCCATGTAATTTAAAAAATGTAATCTCCTCCGGAAATTTTTAAAATTAAAATAAAATTTTTGATTAAAATTGGAAATTAAAGTAATTTGGTCTTCTGATCGTGAATATTCTGGAAGTCTGTTTGTGAAGTTTCCCTATTTTCTCAAAAACACGAACTCCAGAATGTTCGATGCAAAAACTAAAGCCGTAACTGCGGAACTCCTACGACTGTAATTCGATAATATACTTCAGTATATTAATTATAATTATATATTGGTAACAAAATAATTATAATTTCATTAGCGAGTAGTTTAATAAACTGGAGCTTCTACAAGCTTCCGGCATTAAATTCTATCAAGGTTCGATTTAAATTACTACAAAGCTCTAGCAATTAGAATACCTAAACTTATATGTACCTATTGAATGAATATTGCAGGTTGAACCGTTATTATTACTTTTAGGCTTGTGTGATATATTTGCGTTTAATATCAAGTAGCGAAACCGGTGGACTACGTCCCACGTTTTTTTGGTATACTTCTTTTAAAACAACAATAAATACGCCGCGCCGAAATATTGCACATATACTTAATGTGTTCAGCAGTATTTTATATCACAAATATACAAGGAGTTGCGATTATGAACAAGCTTTCCGTAAATTTGTTTGTTTCCTGAATTAATAAGCGCGCATATATTGCGCCCCTTTTCTTCTCTTATTTGTATGTATTAGATGCTGCATACAGGGTGAATCAACAGCATCACGGTGATCGATATCTTTACTATTTGAAACACACAAAAATGTTTCGAATAAATGTTTTGGGGGACTAAAAATAACAAATTTAAAATTTATTTTATGTATACAGGGAGTTCCATATAAGAGTGGCAAGATCCGGTATATTTTTGCATATTCCTATTCGCACTTTAATTGCCTTTCTGAGTATGTTTTGCTTTTAAAATTGCATCGCGGCGTTGCCAAGTTATTCCACTTTTTTTGGAAAAATTGACATTTGCTCACTAAGAAAATCTGCACGAACCGTACTTCTCAAGATTAAACAAACTTTGTCTGTTAAACCATAGTCAAGACCTTGCGCCATCATTCAGATATTTTAAAGTTAAATTTCGTTATACAGGGTGTTTGTCGCAGTAGTGCAAAAATTTCCAAATTTAATAGGTCATAACTCGTTTTCCTTTTTTAAATACAACACCCTGTATATTTTTAGATAGTTGTATAGCGATCTCTTCGCTCTATAAGTTTCATTAAATAATAGTTATACTTAAATCCAACGGTTTTCGAGATAATGACATTCTAAGCAAAAAATCAGATAATTTCTAGAAATCCAGGCTTCATAGAAGAAAGTGACACTTGTTTGTTTTTTGTTTTTGCAAGTTGCATCGGCTCACAAAGTAAATAAAAATGGCATGGGCAGTTTTTGAGGAGTTATTTTTAGAAAATTTCCAAAATTTTGAAAGTCCTACGTTTTTACAATTTTCATATTTATTTCCAAAAACATTTTTACAACACATCATTATACTTACGAAGGGTTATTAAATATTATCATAATTTCTATTGATTGGATATTTTGTTTTTGAGTAATCGGGCACTGAAGTCCAAATTTTGAAAGATTCGTAGCGGCCTTCATTTTGAAGATACAGCATTCGGAAACAAGCATTTGTTTTTCTTAAAAGCTTATTTACCCGATAAATTTTTGATACACCCCCATATTCCAAAGCTTATTGAAATCGAACCATCCATTTGGGGGTAAAGAAGCGCAATCGCCCAACCAACCAATAGACATTTTTTTTAAACTACTTTTATGGGTTCCTGCTGGTTTAAAACCTTAAATTCGACAATTTTCATGAAATCAATACTGAAAGTATAGGAAAGTACTTATAAATAAAAACCAAAAGCGTCATCACAACGAATTCCAAAGCTACACTTCAAACTAACAAATAGAAATTATTCAAATATTCCATTAGTATTGCGAATACGAAGTATTCGAAGATCTATTATTGTTGTTTGATAGGTCATTCATAAAACAAAATATTACTCAAGCATAAACGCGTCTTAGGGCACGCACTTCACAAGCAACTAATCCCTATGCCTAATATTGGAATTGGAATGTGTTTGTATAATAAGCAGCAGAGATGTACACGTGATTACGAGCAGATTTGCAAGATCACAAAATCCAACTATTTCAGAATATTTTGATTGCCCCATTGGTATTTAATAAAAACATACATAAAAAAGTTTTACTACGGTATTTAAAATTCTTTTTAAAGTAAAAGCGTAAAAGCAGTGGGAATTTTTTTAAGAATCATGGGGCTGTGCGTAAGCATAACTCCATGATTTCCGTCCCACTCCCTTACCCGGGCTGAGCGCACTTACGGCTATTCACAGGTGTAACATGCCCCACCCTGAAAAGACATGCAACCCAACATACACACCACACACAACGTTCATGTGGGCACGCCAAGTTTAGCTTGGTCAGAAAATTATTCCGGCGTGCAGAGGATTCGAACTTACTGCCGTTGGGAATCTAGCTCTAGAGCCTGAAACTGTAACCATTAGACCACCCGCTGACCCAAAAGCAGTTAGTAGTGGTGCGTCGCGGCGTCGTTTCGATAAAAAATTATACCATTAAAATCATGGCCATATATTATCTAGTTGTTGCTCTAAAACATTTCTCAAGGTATATTTCTAATTTTGTTAGCTGCATGTATATGTTAAAATCTACAAATAAAAAAGTTTGTCGCTTAGTAAAACGTTTGCTACATCGAAAGCAAAGTCATATTCGTAATTTCTTTGGACAAAATATTTTTTTTCAGAAATTAAAACAGCGCCAATGTATCTGCTTTTATACAAACAAAATCAGGTCGATATGCCTAGTACTTCTTAAGATATTACGTGTTAACAAACGCTTAATTTAAAAAATTGGCTATCTGGGCATTTTTTTATTAATAGAAAAAGTTTGGTGCCGCTTAAAAAGGTCGTAAATAGCCATTTTGTATATAAAATAACATACTTAACAAGAATATGTCGGTATGACCTAGTTTTATACAAAACAATTTTTATGAAGAAAGCGACTTTTACCGTTTACTTAGTTTACATGGAAATTTCATCAATTGCTAATTTATTTTCATATACAATAGTATATTAAGCTACAAGGGTGGTAAGTGAAGCATACCAGGTCGTGGGTAATGTGTGTAGGATCGAGACTTGTCGAGGTCCTCAAATTACCCGTGACCTATAAGCGAACTCTACACGCGCGTGGCTATAGTATTTTTTGCACAATAGATGAGTTACCGCCATAAGTACCTAATAGATAAAATAACAGCCCTAGGGCTGTAACAACAACTTACTAACGCTAGTAAATAAACAAAAAAGTCCGATCGTGCAAAAATGTTATTAATGTTTCAAAAGTCAATATTTAAATTGAAAATGATTATTGTTTTGTTTTGGTAGAAAAGAATTATACGATTCGAAAGTAATTCAATCTTCAATCAAATATATAATAAATCATATCTCGCCCTAGATGTTCGTAGGCTGGCAAAGCAAAGCAACAAAATACACTCGTTTTGAGTTGTGAGGCTGTGATGGTCCAACTACAGTTTGATCGTTTCAGTTTGCATCTAGACGACCTCATTCCCATTAGTTTCGTTTTTCATCACTTCCGTGAACATCACTTTCCTCTCACATTCGCGTGGTTACTCCTACCCGAGCTCCTTCCGACAAAGAAACTTCACTTCACGAAGAAATGTGTGCACGCAAGTTCTAAGTGAAACTTGTTTATGTGTTCTCACTGAAAGCGTTTTTCCCTTTAAACCTTAAGTCATTTATTAGCCCTTCACTGCAAAGACGGCACCTGCACTACCAAAATTTGCATTTGTGTTGAAGAAGGTGTAAAATGATGTACGAAATGTAGATGTAAAAATATATTGGAAGAAAATTTTGAATCAGGATCTTGTCCGTTTGTAGTTCCCACCTCAACATTAATTTATTTTGTAGCATTTATAGCATTTATTTACAGCTGAATGTTTACTGTAATATTAAATAATTGCTGTTCTGCAGGATTACGTTTCTTAAACAAATATTCGTATTACGTGAATAATTTCAATTACAGCAAGTTAACGTTATAAGTGCAATTTTTGTTCTTCCAACGCCATGCAAACTGTATTCGTACATCATTTTCGCACTCATGCTATAGATTTTCACAATATGAACAAACCCAACTGTAAGAGCTCTAACGAGGTTAGTTTTGAAACTCGACTATACATTGTACCAGACCTTAGATTGCAACTAAGTTTTGATGTAACAAAAAATAAAATTGACATCACGAAAGAAAAAGATATCGGTATGTGAAAGTAATAAAACTAGTAAGTAGAGTCCGTAAAAGCGTACAACAATTTGTTTTAAATTAATGGACTACATGTTAAAAAATCAAGTTCTTTTAATTAACAACCTAGAGCTTTAAGAGTGCTTCCAACGTAGTTTCCTTTATGCCTTTTTCGGCCTGCGTAAAAGCCTGCAACCCACTTCGTGACCATCTACGTACTGACGCGCCGATGCTAGAAACTAGCCGGAAAATTGGCCGCGTCTGTGCATCCGTTACATTACTTCCGTTATGGTGCTTGACCCACGATCGCATGTCACACCCGCCGGCTAAAAAGTTTCAGTTCAAAAAAACAATAAAATGCGAACTATTTGTAATTAATCAAAAAGCTTATTGCATTACACAATCTGCTCTAGTGTGGACTGTTTCCCAGGAAATCTGCGAAAAGGACGAAAACAATTGTTCGGAATTACGGTAACCGACCAATCTTGGATTGCTTAAAGGATTGCCCATAATTTTAAATTACAGTTTTGAGGAAGGTTGGGGTAGGTTGCATGGTTTTTAGCGCTTCAATAAATAAAAGTAAGTTGCCCACAAGCGGGCATATTTTTTCATCATTTCCTGCATTTTGCATGTGCTTTTTATCATTCACTCACTTTATACAAATGCGAAGAGAGGGGTAACATCAACAGTTTATCTCCACGCCAAGTTGTCCTATGTCCTAATTATCATACGCCAAATTGTCGCACGCGATCATTTGTCGCGCGATTCATCGTCCTTTAGCGGAGTAGATCCAGAGTTTGAATTGGCCACTACTACACTGCCGGCTCCCTTAAATAAATTAAAACCCATTCGCTGCTAATAGGTGACATATGTCCCCGTAGTTTTGATAAATTCTGCTAGTTGACTATATACGTTTATTAGGATTGTTATCTGTCCCAGTAGTAGTAATAAAAGTACTTTTAAAAAATAAGATTAATACCGCATATACGTCGCAAGAAACGTCATAAACATGCGTGTGTAACTGCGCAGGCAAAACTTAAGAAATGTTTAGTTCTAACTCCATTCATCTTCACGTAACTATGGCGCTATTTTACCTATTATATACAGCCCGGATTACACATATTTAAATATTTGGGACACAGGTGTCCCAGTAGTAGTTTATAGTGGGTTAAATTTGTACCCAGTAATTAATATAATTTTCACGAAACGGAAGTTGACAGTAGCAGAGTTGGAAGAATTAGCTCGGAATGTATCAGACAGTGAAAAGTCATTCGACGAACCCTTCCAGGACAGTTGTGACTGCTTCGTTGTCTGAGGAATTCAGCGTAGAAGCACCTACTGAAAATGTGTTAGATGATGAAAAGTCTATTAATAAAGATATTGAAAACGTTGAACGACTTGAAAATAACAATAACAATAGAGAAAATTAAAACTTGCAAAATCTACTACTATTTAGTTTCCAAGAATGAAGATTCAAAATGAAACGTCATATAGTGTACTGCTGAATATAAATCGTAGTTGTTTCGAGTTAGACGTATTTTTAAAAAGTTTTACAAACACATGTTTCTTGTAATTGCTCAACATACTAATGAACAGCTAGAAATTCTACAAGAGACTAGAAAAACGAAAATGCTACTTACGGACCCTTACGAGATCATGATTGTTATCGTTTGCTACATGATAATGTCGTTTTTTTATTTTAATTATTAAAGTCACCGGATCGGCACACTGGGGCCATACACAGTAGGTTTTAAATTAAGTTTTCATTGCATAACTAATATCACAATAACAAGATAGGGTTAATAAACACTAACTGGATAATTAAAATTGGTTAGTTCAATGTATTAATCACTGTCACTTAGAAGCACATCTTGGGGTAGTCTTGGTTTTAGACGAAGGTTGATGGATCGCTGTCCAAGCGTGTAGTGATTGGTGGCTGGGCAAGACCCTAGGTTGTTGAAAAACTTTTTGGTGGTGGCTTTTATAAAATCCTGGATGTGAATCATGTTCAATTCGTGGTGAAGTTGGTCGTTGCGTATAAACCATGGTGCATTTGTTGCCAGCCTGAGAACTTTATTTTGTAGTACCTGTAATTTGTTTATGTGGTTATGTGGTTTAGGCTACTTTACGAGTTACTCCGTGATACCAATTGGAATGTCCTACACACGTGTACTAATGTTAATGCGGCTGTGGACAAATTCTATGAAATTTTCTACGCTATTATTGAGAGATCCGTTCCCCAAATTACACGCAAAACAAAAAACAAAAATAGGTACCCGTTATGGTTCACCAAAGAAATAATTTCAGATATCAAGAAAAAAAATTATCATCATCGACATAGAAGCGAGTCTGATTACCATCTGCAAGAGTTTAGACGTCTTCGAATAATGACTAAGCGTAAGGTGTTGTTGGCCCACAAAAACTATATTCATTCTGTTGAAAATAGTATAAATGTTAATGTAAATGAGTTTTGGAATTACGTCAAAAATAAAAAGAAAGATAGTGAAACTAACCAGGTGTACTATTATCAAGGTAGAACTGGTCTTAATTGTGTTGATGCCTCCAAATGCTTCGCCGATTATTTTAGTTCAGTATACAAACCTGGGTCACATTACGACATCAACACAATATTATCCGAATCCAATCAACCTGCATTGGACATTCTTAACATTGATGCTGTTAAAATTGAAGAAGTAGCTAAAGAGCTAAAAACCTTAAAACCAAAGAAATCGACAGGACCGGACTTAATACCGTCTTATATATTTAAAGCATGCTGGGAAATTCTGCAGTACCCGCTTACGTTACTATATAATTTTGCTTTGAAATCTAACACATTCCCTGATAAATTTAAAATAGCCAGGGTTACACCTATACATAAATCTGGAGATAAGGGTGATGTTGAAAATTACAGGCCCATCTCAATTTTATCTGCACCAGCTAAAGTGTTCGAAAAGATACTGTATAAAAAGATTTTTTACCATGTAAAAAATAGTATAGTCATTGAGCAGCATGGTTTTTTTGAAGGTAGATCAGTCGACACTAACTTAATAACATTTACTAATTTTGTCAGTGAAACTCTTGATTCCGGAGGACAGGTGGATGTAGTATACACCGATTTCGCCAAAGCTTTCGATACAGTTAATCATGATATTTTACTAAAAAAATTATGCGAATTTGGTGCATCTAATACATTAATTTGTTTTTTAAAGTCATATCTACAAAATAGGTACCAATTTGTAAGTTTGTTTGGTTGCAACTCAGATCGATATCTAACACCATCAGGAGTACCACAGAGTAGCAATCTGGGGCCGTTAATGTTTCTTATCCTTATTAATGATTTACCTTTCGGTGTTAAATATTCTCATAGTTTACTGTTTGCAGATGATCTGAAAATTTTTAAAAAAATCAGTAATAACAGTGATGTAGAGCAGCTTCAGAATGACATACATGCATTAGTAGAATGGAGTAATAGAAATAAACTTTATTTCAACATAGAAAAATGTAAAGTAATGACGTATTCTTTAAATAAATTACAAATACTTTCAAACTATGCGATGCATGGGAATATTCTCCGGCGAGAATATCAGGTTAAGGATTTAGGAGTATTCTTTAATCCTAATTTAAAATGGGATAAACACGTTGATTATATAGTTAATTCCTCATTGAAAAACTTAGGTTTTTTAATGAGGAACACTTTTAATTTTGCAACAACCAAACCTATAGTAATACTATATAATTCGATCGTTAGATCAAAACTTGAATATGCGTCTAAAGTATGGAATTCTTCTATTTTAACAAACCAAAAAAAAATTGAAACAGTACAAAACAAATTTCTGAAATACCTGTATTTTAAAAAATATGGGCGTTATCCTGAATATGGATCTTTCCATAATATCAGGCGCGAATTTCAAATTTTTAAATTACATCAACGGAGAGAAATAGTTGAGTTGTTTTTTTTGTTTAAACTTATTAATAATAATAGAATGGATTGTCCCGGATTGCTGCCTCTTGTAAGATTGTACGTTCCTGCGTATCGAACAAGGCCGCGGTGTGTACTACATGTGCCGTCTCATCGCACTAATTTACGAATGTACTCACCTATGATAAGAATGCCTATGCTCACAAATTCATTCGTTAGTGAATCAGATGTTAATATTTTCAACGCTTCATTTCATAGTTTTAAAACGGTGGTGCTCAAATTCTATAAAAATAAATTTTTGCAATAAACACCTAGGGCCAAGTTACTAAGTTACTAGTTACTAGATATAGGTTACTTTAGTTTAGATTAGTTTTAAATATAAGTATAATTGTTTCTTCTGTTTTTTTCTCTCACTTTTTTTTGTGTTTAATTAATTATTATTTCAATGAAACCGGATAGTGTAATTGGGCGTATGCCCGTTCTATCCCTATATTTTAAATAAATCCCTATATTTTATTGGACGCAGTTCCCCATACTACACATGCGTACATAAGAGCCGCTCGTAAAACGGATTTATATATTAACATGGCGCATTCTATTTTTAGTGGGGTGTTTCTATTCAGTATTGGATAGAGAAGTTTCATCTTGTTATGGCAGTCATTAATTTTGGTGTTAATATGAATTCCCCATGTCAGTCTTTGGTCCAGGTTAACTCCTAGGTATTTCACGGCTCTGTCTTTTGGGTTCCATGGAATTGGATTTCCATTTACAATGATCAGATTTGGATTGTTGTATCTTCTAAGGGTAAAGATTTTGGCGATGCATTTTGTAGGGTTTAAGGTGATATTCCATCTGTTAAACCAGTTCTGTAGCTCATCTGTTGCTCTTTGGAGAGTTGATATTGCGCCATTTAAGTCGTGATCTTGAGTGATGATTGCCTTATCGTCAGCAAACATGGCCAGCGAATATACTGGGGGGACAGGAATATCATGCATAGCTATATTAAACAACAGAGGGCCGAGAACAGATCCTTGAGGGACCCCTGCTTTAATGTCCTTAGTTTCAGAAATGGTTGCATTTACTCTGCTTGCAAACGTTCTTTTAGTAAGAAAATTCGAAGTTATATTGATGATGTACTCAGGGATTTTCAGTTGGATCATTTTATGGAGTAGGCCGTTGTGCCAGACTCGGTCAAAAGCCTGAGCAACATCAAGGAACAATACGGTAGTGTATTTCTTGTCTTCAAAGCCTTTAGTGATAATTTCATTAATTCTGACAAGCTGATGTACTGTTGAGTATTTGGGTCTAAAGCCAAACTGGAATGGTGGAAGTATGGAGAGCTGGGATATGTAATCATTAAGACGGCTGTAGATTATTTTTTCAAGTACTTTAGATAAAGTACAGAGGAGACTTATAGGACGATACGATGTTGGGTTATCTTTACATTTTCCAGGTTTATGAAAGTGCAGCACATGTGCGTGTTTCCATTTCTTAGGAAAGTATCCGATAGATAGGCAAGCATTGAATAGGGAGGCGAGGTATGATAAACATTTAGGCGAGAGTTTCTTAAGAATAGCGTTTGTTATCATATCGGGGCCAGGAGCTTTTTTATTTGGTAGGTGTTGAATTACTGATGCTATTTCCTCTGGTGTTGTAGTTTGAACATTAGTTGTGTTTAAGGGGAGGTGTTGAGTTACACTTTGATCAATGGAGTTAATAAAGTCAGTGTTTTCATTGCTGATTTTAACAGTTAATACCCCTTCTAGGTAATTGCTTAGTGCCTCGCATTTTTCCTTGTCGCTAGAGTATAGAGAATTGTTTACTCTTAGGATAGGTATCGTTGCTTTATTGTTGGTAATACGTTTGACTACTCTCCACATTGTTGGATCGCCCGTTTCTAGTTCACCTATGAAACGTCTGTAGGATGATATTCTGTGGTTTTCAATTTCCCATTTTATCTGCCGTGTTAATTGCGTAAGAAATAATTTTAGATCGGGTTGTCGGGTTCGTTGCCATAGCCTTCTGATCTGATGTTTTTGTCGTATTAGATTTTGAATATGTAATGGCAGTGCTTGATGATTTACTACTTTATGACTGGTCTTAAGTGAAGCTATTCGAACTGCGTTTTGGATCGATATTGTTAGGTGATTGATGGCACAGTCTATGCCATCGGTGCTGTATAGATTTTGAAATGGTACAAGGTTTTTATTAAGTTGGGATTTAAATATTTCCCAATCAACTGGTCCATTGATTAGCCTTGGTGTACTTTGCGTTAACGATGGTTGTTTATTGAACGTAATAATTACTGGCAGGTGGTCAGAGTCCAATTCTGTCAGTACTTGTTGATATATAGGCTTTGAGACTCGATGCTGCAAACATATGTCGAGGATATCCGGCTGATGGTCGAATCTATATGGATAATACGTTGGTTCTTCAGGACTAAGGATTTGGATAGGATGATCGGCTGCAGCTGAATATAACCTATTGCCATTTGGATTTGTTATTCGGCAACCCCATGATGTGTGCTTGCTGTTGAAATCTCCTAATATTAAGGTTGGGAAGCCGCCATCTAGTATTGATTGCACATCGTGGAACATCAATCGTTTATTGGGAGGTTGATATGCAGCAGCTATTAGTAATTCGCTGTTATCAGCTAATGTTATTTTAATTGCAGAAGCTTCAAGATGTTGTAAGTCTGGAAGAAGAATTTCATGATGCTTTATATTTCTTTTAATCAATACTGCTGCACCGCCAGACGCAATTTGTCCTCCTATTCGATCATATCGATAAGTGCAATACCCAGGGAGCACGAATTTAATTTCCGGTAAAAGATGTGTTTCACTTATGCACATTATGTCTATTTTATGTCTAGCCAAGAAGTCAATAAGAATTCCTTTTTGGTTTAGAATACCATTTGCGTTCCAGTTGGCCATTTGTAGGTGATTGATGCTTCTGGGATTGTTATACGCCATTGGAAAAGATTGAAGTTACAAGTTGAAATAGGAAAGATTTAATTTGTTCCATATAGGGAGTGATGATATTGATAATAAGTTGTATTAAGGAGTTTGATGAGATATTTGGGTTTGGGGGAATTGTATCTGATTGATGATTATTAGTGCTGTGTAGAGGTCCGTTTGGTCTAGCATACGTTCTTGGGAGTTTTGGAAAATTTTGATGTGTGTAATTGAATTGCGGTTGATTTACTGGATTGCTTGTTGGTTGTTGCGGCTGTTTTCGCTTTTGTTTTTCCGCAAGATAATATTCACATCCTTTAAAATTTGCCGGGTGGGTTTTATTACAGTTCACACATTGGGGTTGATCATTTGTTGTTTTGGTGCAGTCTGTATATAAATGACTTCCTAAGCATTTAACACAACGTGGTGGTAATTTACAATAGTTTCTAGTGTGTCCGTAACGCTGGCATCGTTGGCACTGAGGGATGTCTGCCGACTTTCTTCGCGGTTCGACTGCTATTATACAGTGAAATAGTCGATTTATTTTAAATATTTCTTTAGATTTATCATCGGGTTCAAGGAGAACAGCGCACATTGGTATTGGAGATTTTTCTTTGTTATGGAAACGTGTTACACTAATAATTTGGAATGATTTTGATAATTCGTTTTTAATGTCATCTTCTCCTATGGATATTGGCAAGTTTCTAATTATAACTGATAATTTTGTCTCTTCCGGGTTTCGATATGTGTGATATTTTATTTTGTGCAGGTCATAATAAGCTGTCAATTTTCTATAATCATCCGGGCTATCGAGATTAATTTTTAGCATTTGTCCAGCACAGGTGATTGTGAATTCTTGTATAGCAAGGTTTTTAATATCTTTGGAAATCTCTTGGTAATTTGTTGCCTCATGTAGAAAAATTGGAGGTATTTTGACTTTTTTTGTTGTTGTTGTTTCCGTTGATTTGTCTATCGGTGAGATTTGAACACTCAGGGCATGAAATTTGTTTTTGGAGATAAGTTTATCGTGTTCAAATAAATAACGTTTATTGGGCTCGTCCGCGGGAGGAGAAGAAAAGCTCCGTTTGGCGTTTTGTTTAGTTACTTCCATCGGGCTGGACGCGTTAGATCCATGATAAAGTAACGTAGGAGGATTTAGAATTGAGTTGTTATCTTTGGTATCCGTCATAATATGACGTTGATAATGTAACTATAGGAATAGTCTGGGTAAGTTCGTGGCAAGCCGTCCGACGGCTGCCGTGGAGTTTCACTGTCGATGTTATTAACCAACGCTTGTGTTATAAAATAAAATGTTAATGATTTAACCACTATCGCGAAGTCCAAGAATGGCTTGTAAACGAAAAACTGGTAAAAACTAACACATGCACTCACGGTCACGGTTCAAATCGAACTCTCGATAATGTCGTACAATAGTACAAAAGTACCTAATGCTTATCATCACTATCGGTCTAGCAATCGGTTTATGGTAAATGAAGCAATAAAACGTGCAATATCCAGAGATTGGTTTCAATTACTAGCTTCTAGGGTAAAAAAGAGAAACGAACAAAAAACAAGTGCAGTGCTTGTAATATATCGTTACTTATTAAATGTTTTAGTCGTTACCATACATAATTTTCATTTGGATTTTTTATTTTATCTGCATATAACACTTGTTCTGTAACAATTTAGAATAAAGGCAATAATATACAACATTGGTTGATTTATGACTATTGGGGCATATGTCCCATAAAAAAAAAGTACTGGAACGTATGTGTCCCAGGCTGTTATTTTTTAATACGTTTTGGGGAAAAAACGTTTTAGAGATATGTCTTATTTCACACCGTATTAAAACAAAATAAAAAAACGAAACTCCAAACCTTAAAAAAATCTTAGCGAACAGGTTACAGGTTAAACAGTAAAAATTATAAAATTTCAAGATTCTGAAACTATTCAACAATATGTTTCATAAACTACCGCACACGCACACGATTACTTTTTAATTTTGCACCTAGTACAGTTAATTGCACATGGACTATAATTGGGTCTTCCCCAATCCTCTAATTTATCTGTGACGTCCTGTATAAACTTTTGAAATTTGAAAAGTTACGAACGGTATGTTCCAAATTTTAGTATGGCTATTTTCCCCTACCTAATTCTTGGTTAACGCATTTTATTTCTTTTGACGAACTTTAATACCATCAAACCACCCTTTTCTATGAAAACTATAAACAAAATGTGCCTTAATTAACTTCTCCAAAACTTCCATTGTCGAAGCCGAGTCTGTTAGCAGGAATCTGCTGGTCTTATACATAGTAGCTGCCGAGGCTAGAGCGTTATAATATAACATACGTATAAAAAGCAAATGCATTTAAAGTATGACAAAATGCAGCTAAAGTATGTGTCTGCAAAGTAAACAATATTACACTTAATATACTCCACTTTTCAAAAACGTATAACACCAATTTAAATTTTACTAAAGGAGAGCGGTTTTAAAAAATTTTTAAAAATTTTAGATATGGACGTCTCAGGCGGACAACGCTCCTAAAACGAGACCGCGGCCAGGTAAGCAAACGAGATAACATATACAAAACCCCCTGCCATGTGGGCTTTTGTGTATTTTATTTCACGCATAGTTTTATGTGGCGCTTGTCACAACGATTAGGTTAGGTTATAAAGAAGAGTTGAAAGACACAAGAAGGGCGCATATTATCATGCCGAAACTTATGTGGTAATATTAGTCAGCTTTAATCGGTCCTGCTTAAAGGTCTACTACAAAAATGAACTCGGTAAAAAATCTTTTGGGTTTAATAAACATCTTGAGCAGTTTACTCAGAAGGTAAAACTTTAAAAATAAAAAATATGGCTCACTCTTGTTCTTTCTACCTTACAAATCAATCTAGCTGGCAATAGAAAAAATAAATAATATGTGCAAAGTGAGACGTGCTTTCCTTTGTTTTCTCTATAAAATTAATAATGAATTCTTATTCTGTACATCGAATGGTGTTCAAAAAAGATTTAAAACATTTAAGCAAAATATAATTCAATACACCGACAATTTTAAACACTTAGCGATTGACTTTTGTGAATGTGAGAAAAGCGTACGAATTTAATTTATTTATATTAATTACACATGTTCACGAGTCGCCACTGAATGAGAGACGAACAACGTTGAGTGGTTTTATTATCTGCTTAAAAGGTTAAGAGGGTAGGCATTAATGTTTAATATACTTCTAATGGTTTCGGGCCAATAGTTATGGATTTCTAACAACTTCAATGTATTGATGTTTTAATGTGCTTCATTTGTTATAGAGGGTGTTCAAAAAACAATGGGGCGTTTCTTTATTTGAAATTAGACCGACTACGCAAAATGCAAAATTCCAATAGATATTTACATTGTGCAATAAAAAAATAGGCAAAACAGATCGCTGGTACTTTCACATACTTTTTACGTTTTAAGTATTCTCGCGCCAATAAATAACCAAATAACATTGTTTTAACAAATATTAAAAAATAAAATATATTAAAAAATTAATAAAAGATAACGCCCCAGCAGTGATTTGAACTTGCAACAGCAATGTCGCATACCGTATAAGAATAGTAAGCTACAATACCTTCGGCTAAACCGCAAGGGAGTGCGGTAACCGCCCGCCCTACGGCTGATTAGATGCGCTACGGACCAAAAACCCGCTATAAACACTTTATTTGAAAAGTTATTAACAATATGCAAAGAATAAAAAATATATTTTTTAACTAGAGCTAGTAACTTCGGGAAAACACGTTGTTAATAAAAAGTATAATTTTTTTCTCAATTTTTCAATTTTTAAAATAGTTTGAACTGCTTCAAATGGTCTATTGAACTGATTAAAGTTTACAACGATTGTTGTTCGCGTTTTTAAATGTATAATTTATTAATTTAAAATTTTTCAAAAATTCCTAGAGCTCTATCGGCTCGGAAAATGGTATGAGCAGTTTTTAGGGAATAATTTTTTGAAAATGTCCAAAATTTTGAGAAGCTTGAATTTTTAAAATTTTTATATTTCGAAAAAAATACATCACTTGGTTGCACGTATTAAAGGTGATTAAATAATATGATGATTTTCATCGGTTGGATGTTAAAGGAAACGAACGCAGATGAAAAGAGGATCCCAAAAACCATAAGAGGATACAATCCTAAAGGCCGACGAAACATCGGCAGACCAAAAAAGCGTTGGTGAGACGGAACAGGTCAAGGACCTATACCGTAAATGAATACGACGACGACAACGACGACGAACGCACCCACCCACCCTCCCTCCGAATTCTGTTTCTTGTGCTAAATGTCAATAAATAAAATTTTAGAAACTTCGGTCTTTTGACTAGAAAAACACGTTTGTGCTTGCGGTATCTCATATGGCTGAGGATTATAGGGTCATTTGCAAAGTTAGCGAACGCCTTCCAAAGAAATTTGTTGATGCCACTGATTATCATAAATACGGGCTGTGATTTTGACAAGTTAATTAGGAAGATAACAGAACAAGTGTTTGGTGGAAATCCTACATTTTCAGCAGTTCTATAATAATTGTTGACCAACCAAAATTGTGCAAAGAGCGGGGTTTGTATGTGATTGGAAGTTTGAGAAGAGCCAACCAACCTTAAGGAGTGGTGTTAAAATAATAATAATACCCCGATTTTGAGGGTACAAGAGAATTAATTGATTGATCAGAACACAAAAAGAAAAAATCGAACTGCTAAGCTGGAAGCTCTGTCAATTATATTATTAATAGTTATTTTTCTATTCCCATGTTTTAATTTACTTATATTAAGTGGGCGCTGCCTTTACTATAATGATACCCATTTCGATACAGATTTTCATTATGACATGACCCAAACTGACCAATAGCAGCAAAGCATTGTTTTTGATAACCATGGTTACAAGAGTTGTTGACATTTCTCAGTTAACATCGCAAAACAGTTTTTTTAAAGTATAATGTTCAAATAATTTTTTTAATGAATATTTTCTTAAATTAATTAGTCGTAGAAAAAATTATGTATGCAACTCTTATATAATGGCTGTTAGTACACTCTGAATTACGACACTTACTTGTTTTAAAATCAAAGAAACGAGATAGATTCGATTTGTTCAATACTATGGCAACCAGCCAATTTTCTTATAAAAAAGCTTCAGTTTTGTTTATGTAAATAAAATAAGTTGGGTAATGAATCCATTATCTCACTAGTGAGATAAAGAACTTCGTTACCTAACGCAAATGAATGGCATAATAAGTCCATATCCAAGCAGTCGTAGATAACATGATTTTAATGTGTTAACTACATACAAGTCCGAAGAGTTTAATTAATAACGCTACCTACTCTAGTAACAAATCTACAATCGCTACTCTTTAGGGCTGTTACGGTTAGGCGTCCCGACGCTACTACGGAACGAATCTAAATTAGGCACAGATTTCTAATATAATTACTAGATACACGATTCAAGCTTCTGAATAATGAAATAAGTGAAGCCGGCCGGACATTTTGTAGGAGGTCAAAATGTCCGAAATATGAAACGGTGTACAAGGCCTCTGTGGATTGGCGAAGCCTCTGAAATTGTTTTTTAAAGCTTATTTTGATAAATTATAAAAGAAATATAAATCGTCATCGTTATGGGCGCAATTGTCTACGTTGGCAAGCACACTCAACATAAATAACAGCATCAACATAGAAAATTACTCAATATTGCGTGCATTCCCAACATGTAAAAATGAAGGTTATGAAGGGGAAAAAACCAAAACTTCACTCCAGATACGATTAATAAATATATATTGCAACAATGGTAAAAAATTATGAATTATAAACTTTTAAGTGCATAATATCGATTTTTTTTAAAGGTTGCATAATTATGAGAATAATGGGTGCTTGTCGCGCAATTGAACTGCACTCAATGAATATTGAAGACCTTGGATCGGCTATCCTAGTAACTGTCACGAAAACCAAAACAAAAATTGTTCAGAAATTCACAATAACCGACCATTTTTACCAAAGTTATAAAAAGTATGTTGATTCGACGTCCAACTAATATTGCATCAACTTCATTTTTTTAATTATCAAAATGGTAAATGTACTGCAAGAAAATTGGTGTCAATAAACTGGAAGCAATGGGAAAACAAACAGCTATATTTTTACCGCTACCAAATTCGAAAATGTACACGAGACACACCTTTAGAAGATCATCTGCTATCCTACTTGTTGATGCAAGCAGGGATATACTTCGTTGAAAAGGCATGGTTGGTTGAAGTCCGCATCGATGGAAGAAGGATATATACATAATTCCATGAGGAATATGATGGATACGGCAGATAAAATTTTGCAATCAGTGAAACAAAGTACAAGTACTTATACACAAAAAACATCAACTACAAATAAAAATATTAGTTCAACACCTTCAATAAATTTTACAAATTGTTCTAATATTACTATTAATTTTGTTACTAATAAGTGTGACAAGTAAAAATAAAATTATACAAACTCTAATAATAATGAAACATTATTTTTATAAAACTTATCCAGACCGAACTTCCTATTAAATAGTCGTAAAAAAGTATAGTATTCTACTCGCGTGTATGCCTATTACTCATTCGGAGGAAACTTCATCCTCATGAATAATAAGCATCATTACACGCTCGCTGAATAGTATACTATTTTCTACTTCCGTTACGTAATAGACACTTTATTTCATTAATTTGAGTTAGGTAATGAACTCCATTATTTCATTCAGTGAAATAATGAGATCATTTTTCGAATTAATTTATAAGTGTCACGAAAATATTAAAAATTTATAATGTTAAATACACTTTTTGTAAAAAAATATTGTATGCAACACGTAAGAAAACGGGTGTTCATTTCACACATGTGATTGGAACACTAGCCTAGCGGCTCGTACGATAATTACCCTAATTTCCTCATTTGTTACATAAATAGCTATTATCAGGTAGCTGCCAATCACATAATTGTGGCTAATAGTTTATTTTATAAAGATTGAGCATAATTTACAATGAATAATTTGATAAATTCTCCCGCCAGTTCTGAAGTTCGTTCCGTAACTCGATTTCTTAATGCGAAAGGTTTTGCGCTGCCGAAATCCAACGTGGATTGTGCGATGCTTATGGTCAATCTGTCACGAGCGATAGTAAAGGAAGACAATGGTGTAGGGCATTCAAAGGAGGGCGCTCAAATGTTCATGATGAGGAACGAAATGTTGTGACGGACAATCTTGTCGAGCGTGTAAACTTGAAAATTCGCGAAAATCGTAGGTTAACCATCACAGAACTTTCATCTGAATTTCCTCAAATTTCTCGTACACTTCTTTTTAACATCGTTACTGAAGAATTAGGATATCACTAACTTTGCGGTAACAAACTGATTTAGCGTATGGGCAGGAGATTTCTATGCTGAGAGTATAAACAAGCCGGTGTTTAGATACAACAAATGCACTAAAAACGAACGCGTCTATATTAAAGCAGAGCACCCCTTCCCCACCCCTATTTTTTGAAGTTGTCATCTGGTTTTATGATATTTGGTGTTTTCTAGTTGCAACCAATGTTTATCCGCTGAAATCTCAAAATCGATATTGCTTTTCCTATACACCTTTGGGACTTAGCTGTTTGTCGGCCAAATACTCCAATAAACTGTTCAGGTAAACAACCAAAAGGAAAACTCGCAAGGGTCGAATGAATTAATACTTTCACAAGAAAACGAAAAATGACGAAAATCTCAAAATTTTTCTTATGTAACCCTAAAAACATTGATACTACCATAAAGAAAATGTGATAAGGAACCTAAAAAACGAAATTAAAAATATAGTGTCATTTAAAAAACAAAACCCTTAATGACGTCACTACTTTAAAAGAGAAGAGGGAAATGTTTTGTTCAAGTATACCAAAAAATCCACAACAGTAAATTACTTTTTGACGAGTCAGACGGTTTTTTCGAAAAATCTAAATCATCTACATATAAGCTTGTGTTCATACTTTATTAACACCCTGCATAATAAATTCCTTACAAAACCTCTCATTCCCAGCAGATGAGGTTCTATGTAGGCTTGTTATTTCCGACAAAGTAATTCGGTAAGCCGGATGTCAAGTGACCCTGAGCAGTCCAAAAGAATCAACATTTTTAAGATGATTTATTAGTTACACATATTCTTGCTTTTATAATCGCTGACTCCTTGCGTATTTCAGAGTATACAATGTTGCTACACACACAGTAGCGTAACTTCAATACAGGCACCAATTCATGGGGCGAGTATAAAATATAAAACAATTTCTGATAATTATAGTATCCTACCTTCTCTTCATTGCTCTCCAACATTACATCCAACCAATGATAGAATGGACCATCTTCAGCAAGGCCTGGAGGATCAAAGCACGGCCCACAACACAACAATGCACTCATTGCTTGAAGAGCTGCCAACTGTAAATCAGTACACTTCTTGTATCCCTGTTCCAGATCACCACTTCCTGTTTGTCGGACTAGAGTGCCATATCGTCCAGACCATGTACAGAACAGCATGAAAAGATTTCTGCGCAAATCTCGTTTTAGGAGTGTTTGACAGGTTTCCACTGAAATTTGAAAAATATGATACAATAATTAAAGTTTGATATTGTATTGCAAAACACAGAAACAAGTACACTTACATGTGAAACTTTTAATCATTTTTCTGATGAAATTGCAAAAGTGAAGTGTTATTTCTTTAACGGCACTGGAGTGTTTATCTGGTTCACTTTCAAGATACAGCCTTGCCCCGTCCATATATTCAACAAAAGTTGGATGTAGTGATTGTGTGTCTCTGTCTAGTACACTTGGACTAATCCCAAATGTTCCATACTCTGCTATAAGTTCAAGTACGCGAATTAATTGTAATCTAAGAGCATCGCGTCTACGTCTTCTTCTAACATTTTCTTGTTTGCGATCAACTGCTTCACGAATATATAAAAGAAGCTCCTCCATGAGATCTCTATACATCAAAAAAAAAGTGTAATTAAGTCTACAAACAATAATTACCAGTAACATAATAAACATACTTAAGTGCTTCACTGTTAACTTTCCCAAGGGCTAACACTGCAGTGTCACGTACATCAGTAACCTCACATCGTAACAGAGGTACAACCAACTTATAAAGAGTCAAAGGTGATACATTTACCCCTGGGGTTTTATTATCACTGCGTTCTGCACTTAAACTATCTGGTGATGAGCTATAAAAATAAAGACGCACCATAAGAAAAAATATTAAATATTGATGAATAAATGTGTCGGTTTCATTTTTATATTGTGTAACAAGCTCAAAATTATTTTATAGAGAATTGCCATTCAAATAAAATAAACATAGAAGGTGCATCATATCATTTATTATAACTGCCTTCCCCCCAACAGTCGTACAGTTTGATGCCCATAATAAAATTATAAACTTAGAACAAAGTCTACAAATTAATACCACCAAACTGGTGATACTTGTAGCAGAAGTTCTCTTACTAGTGCATTTTCTACATGTTGCTAGAGTTAAATCAAGTTTATGAACACGACAGTCGGAAAGCTATATTTGATGTCGAATCTAACTTTCAACGCAGATTCAACCATTTCAATTAGTAAGTATAATCTATAATTTTACAACATGCAAAGCACTAGGTGTCGTTAAGTATATTCTTTTCTTAATGCAACATTTGTACAATTATGATGATCATTACACCAGGTCTAAACGAAACATAGCTTACCTCTTTTTTCTCTTTATTTTAAGATAAACAAATGAAAGTTGGAGTATTTATGAATTCCCATTATTAGATGTAAATTTTCAATTTTTTGCACTTTACGTTGCACTGGAAATGATTTCAGATTTCTTATTTTAAATGAAATCTTTTGACATTTTTGGAATCAGAATAAAATATAAGAATGAATTTTTTTTAGAAAAATATTTTTATTTCTTTCTTGAAAAAAGTTCTTCCAAAAATATTTCTCTCTTGAAAAATGTTCTCTCATGCAACATTACTCTTTTGAAAAAACTTCTCTCAAAACTATTATTCTTGAAAACAGCTCCCTCAAAAAATTATTTCTCTCTAGAAAACTGTTCTCTCAAAACAAAATTACTCTCTTGAAAAATGTTCTCTCATAAAAATTTCTTTTGAAAAAGTTACCTCAAAAATTTTTCTCTCTTAAACAATGTTCTCCCAAAACAAAATTAATCTCTTGAAAAACGTTCTTATAAAAAATTTCTTTTGAAAAGGTTCTCTCACAAAAACATTTCGCTGAAAAAATTATCTAAAAAAAATATTTTTCTTAAAAAAAGTTCTCCCATAAAATATTTCTCTCTATAAAAATGTTCCGCAAATCAAAATTACTCGCTTGAAAAATGTTCTCTCATTAAAAAAAATTGTCTCATAAAAATCTTTCTCTTGAAAAAGTTCTCTAAAAAATGTTCATCCCAAAACAAAATTCCTCTCTTAAATAAAGTTCTCTCGTAAAAATATTTCTTTCGCTACCGAAAATTTCTCTCATCAACTGTCCAGCTAATCCGCTACACCTCACTATATTTTTTCTTAAGTTTATTTATCCTGTGCGAAATGTTTCTACAATTAAAACAATTAATAGATTTTTGCGTTAAATACTATTTTCTCGATTCACAAAAGAAGTTCAAATACTCAAAACTTTGAACAACTTTTTTTTTTTTATTTTATGGGATGGAAGAGCCATACCTATATGAGACTGTTGGTGAGTTTCGAAAAGCCACCCTACTGCAAGGAAGGAGGGAGTGACTTAGAAAGTTAAAATGTATGACGATCTGTAATTTTTTATATTCTTTTAATATCCGCATTAAACTATTAAAACCTTAAACCGTAGTTTTTTTCAGATTTTTTGAAAAATGTTTAATACTGTAATTTTGAGTAATAGTGTAGAGTGAAACAGAGACAAAGCACTTTTAACTAATACACTTTGATGTTTTATGTATGAACCATGTTTACTTTTACTGTGTCCGCCTTGCTTTATCTAGTTGGGCGTTCCAGCTTTACATTGAATTGATTACTTCGCTGTTCCAACCACCGGCCAGCAGAGGCCGAAACGTAGTAGCACCATTTCTTTGTGTCGTACACAAACCGTGATTCTGAGGAAAATATGTAGTAGCGAAAGAAATTGTTTACGAGAGAACTTTTTTCAAGAGATAAATATTTTTGGGAAATCAGCTATAAAGTAAAACATTAATTTAAAAATAAAAATCGTAGTATTTAAAGTTACCAAAAACATGTTTTTAAGATAGCTTTTTTTAAAATGGAGCTATATCGGCTTATTTTGGATCAAATTGTGTATCTTAAAAATTTATTCAAAGGGTATATCATACGTAAAATTATATTCTAATTCTAATAATGTCAAAATATACAGGGTCTTCTATTTAAAATAAGAAATCATTTTGGGTCAAACCTTTTCCTTGTGTATACAAAACAGATTATAGAATTCTTCTGTTTTTGTGTAGTATTTCTTCTTTTTCTCAGATCTCCTTAAAGATACCTTAGAAGATTTGAATTAGTTCGTTTTGCTTTTCTTTTTCTGCTTCTTCAGTTTTCATTAGGGCTGGGCAAAGTATCGATACTTACTGAAAGTATCAATACTTTGGATCGTATCGAGCATCGATACCAGCATCCACAAGTAGCAAAATACCAAAAGTATCAAAAGTATTGAAGTATCAAAAGTATCAACTGTATCGTAGAATCGGAAAAATCAAAAGTATCAAAAGTCTCAAACTATCGAAAGTATCAAAATTATTAAAAGTATCAACCACCCATTTTTGCAATCAGGAAAAGCAAACAAACTATTGAATTAAAAATTTAAGTTGTGTTAGGTCCATATCGTTAATATTTGTTTGGACGTGTTTAGAATAATACCTCTCCAATTAACTAAAAGTGTTCTCACTATCTTTTCCAATGCCACATTGAAGAGTATTGTTGCCCTTGTCTTAGATCGGTTCTTATTTGAAGGGATCTGACATCTCAGTCTGTTAGTATTTTATTTCTTGATCCTTCCATTGTGGTTTTGGTCATTTTCATAAATTTGTCAAGAATTCCATATTCTTTCATTAGTTCCTAACAGAGCAGCCTGTCAATTGAATCATACCCCCGTATGTTAAAGTTGATGTTCAATTCGTAGGCTTCCTCCACGAATTGTCGTTTCTAACTTGAACTCACATTGGTAGTGGCACCGAATGTTTTCTGCATATATCGTTAGTCTTCTGTAAATGATTCTGGCCAATATTTTGCACATCATGTTCAACAGGCAAATTCCTCTGTAGCAACTGCAGTTAGTTTTGTCTCCCTTTTTATGTAATGTAATGATCAAACCAATTTTCCACCTCCCTGGCAACGTTTCCTTATCCCATATTTCATCAATTATGTAGTTTGTCTGCTTCCATAGGTGTTGCCCGTCTTTCTTGATGATTTCAGCTGTGACGTATCTTCTCCTAATGCTCTAAAATTCTTGGAGTTTTTCATAGCTTCACTACTCCTCCCTTCGCATTGATAAATTTGCCGGTTATTTTGTCGTTTCCTGGTGTGTTTTCTTAGATTCTCTTTATTATTTCTCTCACTACTACATTAGACAGTGGGTCTATGTTAGGATACAATTATGACTCTCATCTCCAGGCAAAACCAACACACACATCAGAGAACCTGAGCTCCGAACAACTGTAGGGTTGACGACTTACCAATTCTTTACAGCGCCTTTAACATTATCATGCGCCCCATATTGATTCCTCAAGTTTACAAAACGGATATATAGTCTAAAGAAGCAAGATCTAGTTTATATGACGTAATTTCCAAATTAACAACACTTTGCAAGTTCCGGAAAATAGTAAACAAGACACTGATGACCTTCTATAAATTACGACAGTACCCCATCAAAATGTCTTGGTATATGGTCAACTTTGGGAGGTCATATCTTTGGACCTATTAAGGTTAGCATGTTTTTTTTTCAGATTTACAGAGAATTGAGTCTACATTCACTCATCTCTGAATCAGTTTTTCGTAAGATAATCAAGAAATAAACAATTTCATAACATTTTTTGGGCCAAAACTCGCACTTTAGAGAGGCCATATCTGTTTAAGATAGAACACTTTTTTTTTTGGTTGTGTAGAGATTTTAAATACTTTTATTTGTCTAAGAACTACTATTGAGATTGGTTGCACAGGAAACGAGCTGATTTTTTGTACCTATTTCCTAAAATCTAAAAGGGTTGCAGGGCTCAGCCCAAGTCGAAAACTTAGAGCCTTCATTTTTATGCCAAAATAAAGAGTTTAGGCAAAAAAATTCCATTCCTAAGTTTTATTTCCACATCTAATGAATTTTTTTGACGTAATGACTGATAATGGTGTTTTTATTTTAGTCATGACTCTTTTGTTGATAAAACCGATAATTTCACAGATATATGCAAAAAAACCATAAAAGTGCAAACATTTTCCAAGATGGCGGCATTTCCTCACCTGCAATTTGTCAAGACTTTTTACACTTTCAAATTTCAAAACATTCAGTATTGTATCTTTTATTTTTGCTAATTTGACTGGCTTACTAATTCAAAAGAGAAAACAATACATAACAATTGTAAATGTAAATATACCGGGAAACAACATATTAAAATTCAATTTCTCGTTAATAAAGGTGTCAAACCGGCTAAAATTTATGCAGACTCAGCTCACAGTTTCAATAAAGTACACTCAGAAATTTATAGGTATTTGAATACGGTAAATGTTTTAAATATGGCCGTGGAACTGTTTGTGACAATCCGGAAGAGGCGGTTGAATGGCAACAAGCTGCTGTCATTAAACGTGTTGAAGCTTTGATCAATGCAAATCTATCAATAACTATCTCTGGAATAGTGGAGAAAACCAACAATATGTTTAATGGCACTAGGAGAATTTTGTTGCAGCTGAACCTCCTCTTCTTGAATTGTCAGTTATTACAAACAAGTCTCTCAGCCATTTTTAAAACGTGTAGTTCGTTCAAATACCCGTGTACTTTCTAGAAACTGAGCCGAGTCTGCGTAAAATTTAAATTTTTAATTAATTTGACGCCTTCGTTAACGGGAAATAAAAGTTTAATACGCTGTTTTATGGTATAATTGACATTTACATCAGTCATGTTTAATGACAACTGAACGGTTTCCATGATAACAATTATGCATAGCTTTCTATTGCGAGTCGAGTAGGTTTCGTAATATGCATAACAAATAATTGCAAGCATCACTATATTTACGACGTCACTGTGTACCATCCGGTTTTGGCTTAAACGTAGTCATGTTCTATTTTTGTTTGATAAATCCTAGTAATTACTTAAGGAATTTAGCACTATTCAGTATACAATTACGCAATATTAGCAACTTGAAGTATTTCACTTAAGTTTTTATTATCAAAAAAAGCAGTGAATTAAAAGTTTGTGCTCAACAGATTAAAAACTCTACTGTGGCGATTGAAAAAGATTTTAAAATAGTGACACTACACTAGTGCACATAATAAAGATACTTGCTATAACTACAGATAATAATTTATTTGTCACCTGGTACGTTTTGGCTGTTTTCGAATGGCTGAAAGAGGTAATGTAAATCTTCCAGAGGAAACCAACCCCTGTGCCTGCACCAAGTTCTCAAAACTTGTACTAAGATCATTGGTTTCAGTTTCTACTATATTCTCCAGCAAACTTATAAAAAAAAATACCATAAATAAACATATTTAGTTCAATATACAAAATTATCCAACCACCCACAAACACGGCTGCAGGTAAAGACACAAAGTTTGCCTCTAAAAGCAACACAATGTTGCACATCTTAAGCACAAAAACAAAAGCAATGTAAGCAATAAATAATAACTTTTATTAGTATCACACAACATCCACACATTTGTATTCATTGTGATTAATCTTACCTTAAACTTAAATCGGGACTTGCACATCTCACAACTGGATTTGGTACTGGTGGAACAACTCGGAACGCAAAAGTGACATAATTCTTCCAAAGGTGAATGTACATATCACGTTCATTCACAGGCTTTCTAACAGTTGCTGAACTTCTTAATAACGATGCTCTGTTGTCATTTACAGGACTACAAAAAATTAAATTGTTACCCTTTTTACATCAAACAAATATAGTAATAAACTTAAAATTAGTTACAATTTGGTTCAAGATTAAACAAGAAAAAATCTTACGTGGGATCAATAACAGGAAACAATGTATTTACTCTGGTAAATACTACAGGCCAAGTATGACCAATCACAGTTGGACACAAACTCAATATTCGATCCCTTTCCAAAAATCCAAATAAACAAATACTCCAGGGGTCAACGGCATTTAAATTAAAACTGGACCCATTCTTCAAATTTCCATCTTCATGAAATCCTGCCGTCCATGTGCAAGCACTACGATCAGCCAACCACTGCAAATCAATAACCGACGATACAGCTTGAGCAGCTGATTTTTCAGCAGCTGGAAGATGAGGCAAACATTTTTCAAGAACTTGTGGACAGCATCGGTCAATCACATCAATAACTGGTTGATCTTCTGAACAATTCAATGTCTTCAGTAAAATTTTTGTATCTTTCAAAATATGCACTGATAATTTTCGTGGTGATAAGCGAATGTTGCATAACATAACCAACGCATATGCTTCAACAAGATGTAGTACCGAAGAAAGCGGTTCGGATTTTTGGTTATCGGGTTTCTTGGAATTACCTAAATCACGGAAAACTGATTTGGTATGTTCATTTGTATTTGAATCTTTGCCTGAAAAAGATAATTTTTTTAAATATAAGAGATCACAAACACTGGAAAAGTGGTAATGAATGATTACGATTTGAATTAGCATATCCTTCTAAGGACACCGTTTTTAATTGAAATACCACCATCAAAAAGCTGTTCGCATTTATTTCAAATATTTGCAAATTTATAAAAAATTTTAAAATTTGAAACTTTTAAAAATTTCAGCATTTTAAATGTGTTTGAAAATGTTGAAAAGGGCAGAATTTTAAAAATTTCTAAAAAATTCCGATAATTTTCGAAAATATTTCATTTTTGGAAATGAAAATTTCAAATTGTTGCAAATTATTCAGAATACTGAATTTTTTCAAATTTTTGAAAATTGTTGATAATTACTGTTATGTATATAAGTTTATATTATGTTGGGTAATGTACTATTAAAATTTAGTATCAATTTTTGAACAGCTACTGTTTGTGGATATTTTTTTCATTTTTGGAAATTTCAGATATTTGCATATTTATGGAAATCTAAGAAAATATTTGAAAAATCGTGACAATACTTTAGGAAGTAATGGTGGAGTGACAGATAAAGGACTCGCCCTATATAACAGCAATATTACTTACCCAAACGCATACTATTGTTAGCAATAATGTTATTGCAGGTCAAAGTATTTTTCCAAGCAGTTAATAGTTGCAACAACATCCTCAAACCATTATCAACAAGTTGTGGAAATGTATCTAGTACATCACGTGCCAAAAACTGTGTAAAACCCCAGACAACATCTTGCCGCCAATCAGGAAAATCAATCACCAACGTTTGCAAGCTCTGATATGCCAAGCCTCGTAATTCTTCATCCATGTGTACAGTAAGACGTGCTAACAAATCAACCAATTCTGCACCAGTCATTCCATCAGGAATGAGACGTGGTACTGCAGCAACACATGTACGGAATAAATCAATTCTGGGTTTGCGTTCGCCTGTTATCATTTCATCAGGTTCCTTATTCACATTTTGCGTACTGGTCATCATTAAAGGTCGACCATATTGAGCATCAAGTGCTCTTAGAATGTCAACAAAGACTCTTCGCACATGGGGAAAGTAAGCGCTCATCCCTATGCTTCGTGCTGTGTCTTCAGTAAGCATTTTGTTCAGAAATGTTTTTCGTACACGTAAAGTATTACCACTGGGTAACACACCCATCGATCGGGGCATTGGTGGCTCACCCTCTTTCTGCTGTAAGCTATCGGCGACTACTAGGAATGCTCTTAACCCAATACTCATCCGTTCTGGCGTTAAAATAATTTTAATTGGCCGTCCCACTGATAGCAAATCAAATACAATTTCTCGCATTGCAAAATCCAATCGCTCTTGAGCTATAAACTGAATTATCTTGACAAAGATGTTTAAAGGTGTATCTCGAGGTACTACTGCTTTCGAACCCTTAGGGAAAAGAGAATTCACAATGCTCTGTAGACGCGATTGTGTAGCAGAGTTGCTTTCACATTTGATCCGGATCATGTAAACCCATAAAAGACGATAGAGTGATTCTAAAACAATATAATATTACTCAATACGTTATTACAGATAATACCTTCACGAAAAAGTTTGTATTAAACAAAGATTTCTATACAGGTTTAGTAGATACACAACTTCAGTTTTTGAACAATCAAATAGCAAAGCCGGGCAGCCATAGGAGGTCAAAAGGTCAAACTAAAATGCGTCTATACATCTGTTTCAACATTCTTCGATTGACAAGGGCATAGATTAATAACTCCTTAGATCACTGATTTAAATGGTGTAGTAGTTCTGCTCGAAATAGTGACATTAAACTATCCTAGGTGGCAGTTTCCGCAGGTACTGTAAACTTACTCAAGTGAATCCTGGTAGAATAAAAGCAATGAACCACTTAACTGGTCAACTTTGTTGAGGATTAAATCTTGAAGCAGGTAAAAGCACTGAGCAGGGTTTCCTTTCTACCTGTTCAAGTATTATATTAATACATTTTTGAACTATTAAGCTTAAGTAATATTTTAATAAATACGAATATTAAAATTACAGTAAAAATAGTATACGTTATTATTTATATATACATTTATTATGTTTAACGTGATATAAATTTTGATGAGGCATTTCTCAAGAAATTTATATCTTGTTTATTAAAAAAAAAACATCTCAATTTATGACAATAGTAGCTTTATTTAGGAATGTACTATTTATACTTTTAATTAAAAATAGAAAATACATTTCTGAACTAGCAGCCGATTGTTGTTTAACATTGCACAAAAGTCCAGTAATCTAAATTTTAGGATAGAAATATTAGAAATAATTGATTAATTAACTAATCTTATTGCTAGGATGATGTTGCTTAAATATAGCTTAAATATACTATTATAATTATATTATAAACTTCTCATTAAAATGTGGACGGAATCCTGAACAAACATAGGTAGAAGTAAGCTTTCGTAATCTTAAATATGTGACAATTTGCGAATTGTAGAATTCATTTTTACTCCACTTTTATGTTTTCGAATATATTTTGACTCCCAGGTAGTTTGTTTTTGCAAACGTACTAGTAAGCAATAGCGAATTATGAACTCTCTATGTTTTATGCAAGATTCAGTAGCAGTAAGAAAACCAGGAAGTATGTTTGTTACTTGCATTAGCGATCTCTGGTACAAGATATTCATTATTTTTGTCTTGCCCTTTATAGCTGGATACAATGCAGCAAACACCTGTAAAGTAATTTTTACAACCGCATTAGTTAGATCGTTGGGCGCGCAAAGTCTTCCGAAAACAGATACATTGCAGGGATAAGCCTTTTGTTTTATAAGTTCGGTGTCAGTTTTACTCTTTCTAATTTTAGGTTTTGATCGCAGACAGCGAGGTTCTGACAGACCTTTGAGTTCTTTTTCGCATGTGCTGCATTTAAATTTCTGTAGGTATACATTTTTGCAATACGAATCCTGCAGTGTACCGTATAGAGCAGTCTTCTAACGTGATTTCGCGTGTTGCAACACTCTGTATACTTATCTTGCTGATCTCGGTGTCCTCTTTATCCTTATTATATGCATTCGCAGATATCAGGGCATTTGAAGAAGATGGTGGGAGAGGCATTGATAAATCCTTGATGTTAAATACAAATTCTAGTTGATCCTCTTCAGTTTGAATTTACCACTGGTTTTTTTAAATTTGCACAAAAAAAATGTCGGAATAATAATATAAAGCTTCTTGCAGTTGGATTATCATTAAATCCTCCTTTCTGGCGAAATACAGAAAATGTATTTTCTAACGCATCTTGTGTAAGTTGTCGTGCTTTCGCGGTTTCTCGAACTGTCAATATTACAATTTACTTTCGGCTTAGACCGCGTCGTCATTTGGGAGCTACACCCAGCATAATCAGGTAAGGACCGACCTGTAGCTTGTCTGCCTTTACAAGCATTTGCTCTAGAAGTCTGAGCAATATTTGTTCGTAGGCCCTGCCTGCCTAAACAGGGCCGTGTGCTTAGTTTGTTTAAACCTTGGGGCGGACAAGGATTTGATGTATTTTGTTTGTCAAGACAATAATACTTAATCGGCTTATGCCTGTTAGCTGTTTGTGAACCCATACAAACTAACGTTTCGCAAGACATTGCAGCTTGCATCTTCAGAGTGAAAAGAACACTAAATTCAAATCCGGGAAGCGGAGGTAACCTCTTTGAGCCAGTCGAGCAGAACGGCGGAGTTCTGGTTGGCTGTCACCGTTGGGCAAAGACGGATCCGGTGGAGCGTGATCGTGAGATCGATGATGCTTAGGAGTCCTTAGAGGATAAACTACCGGAGCCCAAGCTTTACTGAGTCTAAAACCATCCTCCCTGTTTATGTTGTCAGGTTGTTTCTCAATTTCAATTGCTTCACGTATGATACGAGGGAAGTAATGAGGTACTCTGGCGGGTACCCGAGCATTGTCAAAGTCCATCTTATGCCCAGTTAAACTAGTATGTTCAGCCACCGCAGGTTTTGTGATGCCTTTGTGTTTGCAATCACCTTTGTGCTCTCGCAATCTTAACTCAATGGAACGACCAGTTTGTCCGATGTAGTTTGAGCCACATGAGCAAGGGATGTTGTAGATCCCGGCTGATTTTAAATTTGATATTTGATCCTTTGCGGATCTGAAACCGTTCCCCAAAGTTTCATTAGTCCTAAAGACTGTCTTTATGCTGTACCTTCTAAGAACATGCCCAATCTTATCAGTGATGCCTTTACTGTAAGGTAAAAAAGCTAAGCCTTCCGGAGGTGCCAGTTCCTCCTTAGTCTTGGGCTGTTCCGCATTGCGGATTGCTCTGTGAATTTCTGTGGCTGTATAACCGTTTTGTTGTAACGACATCAAGAGGTGAGTTTTCTCTTGTTGTAGGTGTTCTGCATCTGATATTCGGACTGCTCTGGTTGTAAGAGTTTTTAGCACAGTTGCTTTCTGCATCGGGTGATGATGCGAATTTGCATTTGCACACGGCCCTGTTTAGGCAGGCAGGGCCTATGAACAAATATTGCTCAGACTTCTAGAGCAAATGCTTGTAAAGGCAGACAAGCTACAGGTCGGTCCTTACCCGATTATGCTGGGTGTAGTTCCCAAATGACGACGCGGTCTAAGCCGAAAGTAAATTGTAATTCGTGTTAATAAATACTCAACATTGTATGCTTTTTTTAAATTTTTATGTAGCAACAAACAAGCAGACATTTTTTCTAAACCACTTTTTAGGGTTCTCGGAGGTTCAAAACATGTATTTCCGTTAAAATCTCAAAAACGAAAATCTGCATGAAATCAATACTTCCCTATACTGAAAGTACAGAAAAGTAAAAATATACTACATAAGTACCTACTTTAAATTTATATAAAATAATTTTGCATAGAAATAACAAAATGTTCAGAGTTAGTAATACCACACATCGTTATTACCTGTAGTATTCGTAATTGCGCTTACTAATATAAGTATGCTCAGGTAAACGAAATTTACCTTTTCTGAGATTAGGAATTAGTTAATTGAAGGAAGTTGAAAACACGTTACTTGGCTATAGCCATTTCACTCAACTTAGCGTCGAACGGCAACATACCGCGCAGATAGTAGCGATAGTACATGTCTGTTCCAAACGATGACAGCGACGCGATGCGGGCTGTTCCGGTACTAACCAAATAAGCATAACCATTAGTCAGATATCTAAGGAGTTATTAATCTATGACAAGGGAAATCCGTTAACAAGTGACATAAACAGATTACAAATATCAACAGCAGTATTACATATTTAACAAAAAATATGCAATCATTCTGTAATAATCGCATATTTAACTTATTGTTTTGACACTTACTTAAAAAATGCTAGCATTTTTAACAAGCCACCGCACAACACACTTGTAGCATGCCGCTAAAATTAGGTTTTAAAAATGTCACAAAATTGGCTTTGACCTTCTACAACATGGCGTCTGGCTTAATTACTATGTAGCAGTTGCATAAACCTCAATAGAAATCTGTGATATTAAATAAGAAAACCCTTACATAAAAATTAGAAACATACAGGGTTCGATAACAGTATGAAATACTGATTGTAGAGGTGTAAATGTGTTTTGGTAAATTGTTAGCCACATTTTACCTTTCTTTTTTAATTAATAGTGGCGCTGTGACATCATATTATTTTAAATAAAGTAGGTTTCTTTTTCGATTTCATTTGATAGAAAGTAGGTACTTTTCTCTTTTCAAGTCTTATAAAATATTTCTTACCCTTACATCAAAATATTTCTTAAAAAACTAGAGCTTCTTCTTACAAGTAGGCTGTGAATTCTAAACAGTCTGCAACAATATTACAGTAGTGCCGTTTGAACATACATGTTTTTTTCTTTAAAAATAAGGTACTTAGTCTGTGAAACAATAATTTTGTTAACCGTTTAAACCTTACTAATTATTTGCATCAAATTTGTCATATGAACAAAAAAGGAATATATAGGGTGCGTCAAAGGTATCATTATTAAATATATCAAAAATCCTTCAAAAAGTTTAGAAATTAAGAATTTACTTAAAAATAAATATGATACATTAAAAAAATTATTACAATAATCACAAAATATTGTAAATTTTGCAGTAAAATTATGATACACAGGATTTTAATTTAAAATTTTGACCTTCTAGAAAATGGCCGACAGGCTTCCCTTATTTCATTGGAAGTTGCAGTTGTGTATCTAGTAAAAGCGTATAGTAAAGAGTTCTATTCAGTAACATGACGATTTGGTTATTTTTGTTCTACCCAAAAAATTTACTAAACATCTTAAGAGATTAACTAAAATGTTGCAAGCAGGCTTTGAAAATCATTTGATATCAAAAGTAGAAAACATAATAAATAAACTCTCGTAAAAACACACAATTATTAAATAATTTGTATACAAAGCCTGCTATGTTAACTTTAAAGTCACTGAATTTAATTTATGCTAGCAGCATTTTAGTTTGTTTTTTAAAATTTTTCTTTAAATTTTTGGATAGAACAAAAAAAATTCAAATATTCATACCACTGAAATGGTTGTTAATTGTGTCATAAAATTATTCCATTTTATGAAAATTTGCATACCCTTGAAAATTTTTTTGATAAAATTAATAATCAAGACGTTACAGCCAATGTTCCATACTTTTGGAGCACCCTGTACAATGTACATACGCAATATCAATAAAATAATATTTTACCAAGTTATCTGTTTACTAAGTAAATTTCGAATGTTCATAAAAAAAGAATATATGAATTGGGAGTTAAGATGCAAATGAATGGCCACTCCAGTCCCCTGATTTAACCCCCTAGATTTTGTTTATGAGATCATTTAAACAGTTAAGTCTACCAAAAGCAACCCGATATCTTAGATCTAAAACTGTGAATTAAGGCAAAAAATATTTAAAAAATGGTTGATGAATTCCCCCAAAGCTTTTTACACTGTATTAACGTCCGTTAAAAAGTTAATATGAAAAATTTACATAATTAAGAAGCTTTTTTATTTGTTGGGTGTTAATTCTTCTTCTTTTGTGTAATTTACTTCATTTTGGTTTTGATTATTTACAGATTTATAAACATTACATATTTTACTTAGACTATGCCTTTTTCACGAATTAGATTAATAAAACTGTTGTTTTAGAATACTTTGGGATTCACAGCCTACTAACAGGAAACAGTTTTTCCCGTTTTTATGAAAAATTTTGTTAAGTAAGGGTAGGAAACTTTTATACGGTTAAAATGAGAAAACAAATTATCGAATGAAACCAAAAATACTTATAATGGTAATTAAAAAATTTATTATAACATCAGAGCACTTACAGTACGTATTGATAGATATAAGAGAAAATATTGATAATGCCAAAATGTGGCAAATAATTTACCAACAAAAACGGATGTTCGTCGAAGCAGAGCCTAGCCAATGTTTCAGTTATTTTTGCAGATAAAAATAAGCTACCAAAACAAAAGTTGTTTCCTCACTGCTTTTACCAATACACCAGTTAAACAATTAAAGATGAAATACAAAAGTTACAGACATAACTTCTGTGTGATACTAGAAAAATGTTTATATTTATAATTTTTGGGTAATATTACTAATGAAAGTGACATCGTTGTAAAGAGTTTTTCAATATCGACCCCAAATGCTAAAAATATACAGGGTGTTATATTTAAAAAAAAATGCTAGTTATGTCTGTAACTTTTCTATTTCATCTTCAATTGTTTTTCTGGTGTTCTGGTTTTCTGATTAAACGCGCTAGAACTTTGTTTTGGAAGTTTGCTTTTATCTGCAAGAATAACTGAAATATTGGAAAGGGGCTGGTCAGTCAAACACCCTGTATTTTGGTTTTCAGATAACATCAGTATTTACACCTCCACAATTATCTTTTCATTTTTTTACCAGATACTGTATATGATTCAAAAATTTAAAGCATTTGCAATTCCTATTAACATTACATTACTTACCAAGAGCAACACGGCACATTTTAGGATCCCTATTCTTCAGATGTGATAAACACATGGCCAAAAAGTAGTGCCAGTTTTGAAGGAAAAATGCTTTTTGACTCACACAGAGTAAACAGGTGACAAGTGGAAAGAGAGCAAGTCTATGCTTTGATTTCGTACTTGCATCTAATGTTTGAGAATACAACATTTCCACAAAATTTTTTAGGCATGGAACGTTAACTTCATTCTTCACAGTCTAAAAGAAAAAGAAAATTCGGTTATTTGTGGGTCATTTCAAAACCATTCAATATTAACCTTCTAATTTTGTTGGAGTTTTGTACAAGCAATAATTAAACTAAAATAAAAAAATTTTGAGCAATACTCGGTGTTTTGAGAGCTGAAACTTCACAATTACACAATTTTTTTTATATGAACCCATCACGTCAATCTTAATAATTTAAAAAACTTTGCAGTTCAACAACACCACAAGACAAAATGGGCGAAACAGGTTGCTGGTACTTTCCCATACTTTTTACGTTTTAAATATTCTTGCGCCAATAAGTCATTGAAATTTACATCTAGTCATCTATACCTGGTACAGGCCGCCCGCTCCAAACCCCAGCACTGTCACGGCACGGCTACTCAAGTAAGGGCGCTAGCTAAATAATACGCGCACGGCTTCGGACCAAAAATGGTTATAACAACTTTATTTGAAGAGATCAAAAATATGCAAAAAATAAAAAATATATTTTTAACTAAATCTAACTCGTC
This sequence comes from Ctenicera cuprea, assembly GCA_958336395.1. Classification (NCBI taxonomy): domain Eukaryota; kingdom Metazoa; phylum Arthropoda; class Insecta; order Coleoptera; family Elateridae; genus Ctenicera; species Ctenicera cuprea. Next base: position 53,033,675 of record OY284492.1, on the reverse strand, counting down.
ACGTAACTTTCGGAAATTGATGTTAAAAAGTATTGTTTTTTTTCCTAATTTTTATTATAGTTAAAAACTATTTTCTATCCTAATAAACCATTTCAAATAGGCTATCGAACTGTTTCAAGTTTATAACGATTGGCGTTCGCGTTTTAAATAGATCATTATAATCAATTTTAAATTTTTTAAAATTCCTGGAGAGCGTCAGAGTAAAATTTGGGAAATTAGTGAAAAGTTAATTTGTACAGTAGTTAACTGCAAGCAAGCACTTTAGATAATTCCAAAATTTTGAGAAACTAGCACTTTTATGATTTTCATATTTCCAAAAATGTTTTTTCAGCACCTGATTATACTTGTTGCTATTAAATAATATGAAAATTTGTATTGATTGGATATTTAGTTTTTTAATAAATGGGCAATAAGATAAAAATTTTCAAAAATTCGTAGCGGCCCTAGTTTTGAAGATACAGCTAGCAGACAAAAAACATTTGATTTGCATTTAGTATCACTACAACACTATGTTTCAAAATTTTAAAAAAGTTTGTATAAAAAAATGTATACCATAAAAACATGTATAATTTTCGTTTCTGGTTGAAGACCTGACAAAGACTACCTGCAAATTTGATAAAAATCGGTCGAGAAGTTCGGGAGATATAGGGGAACAAATGCACCGCACCCACGCACACACCCACAGACAGATATTTTTTAACAACCACTTTTTTGGTTAGACCTTAGACCCCAAAACTTGCATTTCCGTTAAAATTTTAAAATTCGAAATGTTGATGAAATCATAACTTTCCATACTTCAGTGGAAGTATAGGGGAGTAAAAACAAATAGTATGCAAAAAGTACTTCAAAGGTTTGTCGATACAACCGTGAACCATGCATGAACTTTGAATAATTTGCCATAATATAAAGTGGCATCATTTGCACCCTCTACATTTTAAATGTTACAATCAAAACAAACCAACAAAACTCATAAGATCACGATCCAGCACTACAAATAACTTTGATAAATCAACAGTTTTGAAACTCACAGCAGCAACAGGAACAAGAATTTCAACAAACAATCCAGCAAGTGCATGTTTTATATCCTTATCTTTAACTTCCAAAAAATACTGTGCACATTCTTGCATAAATTGAAAAGAAGCTTCAAATTCTTCAATCGGCACCATTTTAACACGAAAAAATTTCATTCCCATCAACAAGCTGATAATGCTTTGAGTTGTGTGCGTGCTTGGCTCTTTTGAACGTAATTCTTTCAATTCTGCCATAAATCGTTTACGAACTGACATGAATCGTGATTGGGCAAGAGCACCAATAACTTCAGCATACAGATCTGCTATTATATGAATATTTCCAGCGTTTGGACCTGTTTGAGTTCTGTAAAAAAACATTTTAGAGACTGTATATAAATATTAATTTTTACTTACCCTTCACGGTATTTAAAATGCTTAAAAGCTATGTTTTCAATATAAAGAACTAAATCCTCATGTCCTGGATGAAATGACAATTGCCGTAGAACTTCAATCAAAACCAAACAGAAAATAAATTCAACTGCCAAGTCTCGCCTTTCTTGTTGAATATCTGCTTCACTCCGTTCTACAGTTTCAGGTGCACTTCCAGATACAATATACATAATACTGCAAATGAAATGTGTTTTCAAATATGTAACAGCACAGCAATATACAGGGTGAGTCATTTAAGTGTCACCCCACTATTATTTCCTAAACTATTGAGAATTTCAAATCAACTACTAATTTTAAGATCATAGTACTTTAACCGCTTTGTGCTGGCTCTAGCACGGGAGCCTCGTATATCTGGATAGGCCTTAAGGCACCAGTAAAATAATGAATATACCCAGCATTATGTGATTATCCAATAGAAAAGTAGACAAAGCGTGACCAGCCGCCAATGTTGCCCCGCCTATTTTACATAATGGTATCCGGGCTTAAAAATATGCCGCGGTATATACCACCAAAACGTCATGATATATACACTTGCATCACCGGCTGTAGCGAATGGTACCACGTGATACACTCGTGTGCATCAACAGTGCAAAACATTAACACTGTTATATCTAGAATTAAATGTAGATGATAATATACAAAGTGTTACATTTAAAACAATAAAGTAATGTGCTGTACAGGCTTGACTAAACACCCAGTATAATTGGTAATAATTTTGGATAATGCAGCCATTAATTATCAACAACTTATATTAAGAACAAATTTGATAATCTCAATAGGTTAGGAAATGATAGTGAGGCGGCACTTACCTGACTCACCCTGTGTTAACTAACCTTTTCGCTTTTTGATCAATCTTTTTTTGTTCGATTCCTGATACTTCCGACATTTGACGTTCATACCACGAAAAAAGAGCTCTCAATAGTGAGGGTAAACAATGTTCAGCAACAGAACCAAATGCACTTAATAGTTGATCGAATTGAGGGTCTTCTCCTCGCTGTAGTGTTTTAGAGAGCGGTTTTTCCTAAAATTTAAATTTAAAAATGTGACAGATTTTAATTCTTGACCTGAACCAAACCGCAGTTTAGTCTAAATCAATCACAAAATGAGAAAAAGCTGTCGGACTACCGCCACGTGACCCTACTCGCAATTATTTAACTATTTAAAATATTTCAAAAATTTAAAAAAGATTTTAAATTTTGAAAATATCTACTCATAATTTTCATATTTTAAATGATCCAAAAATTTTCAACTTTTTAAAATTAATTGCCTTGAATTTTTTTTTTAATTTTAAAAATATGCGGAAATTTTTTGAAAGTTATAAAAATTTTAAAAATTACATAATTTTTGGTAATTTTTCTGGTAAAATTTGAAAATATTTGAAAATTTTCAATATCCGTAAATTTTAAAAAATTTTAGAAATTTTAAATTTACCAAAAATTTTTATAATTTTCTGAAGTTTTGATAATTTTCAGACATCTTAAAAATTTTAAAAATTACAAAATATTTGGTAAGTTTTTTAGAAAAATCTAATAATATTTGAAAATTTTAAATATTTGTATATTTCAAAAAATGTAGGAATTTTAAAAATGCTGACTATTTTAGAAATTTTAAATTTCTAGAATCTGAAAATTATTTAAATTTTGTTAATTTTTGGTATTTTGAAGTTTCGAAAATTTCACGATTTTTAAATACATATCTGGAAAATTTGAAACAATAAAATATTTTAAATTATTGGAAATTTAAACAATTTTATATATATTTGAAAATTTTAAAAACTAAATCAACTTTCAGAAAATGTGAAAATTTTTAAATACTTTAAAATTTTGAATATCTGCAAATTTCAAAAATTTTAGGAATTTTAAACTAATTGAAAATTTTAAATTAATGTTTTCCAAAAAATCTTATAATTTTTTGAAATATTGAAAATTTGTAGTTATTAAATTTTTTTTTAATATTTGAAAATTTGTAAAATTCTGTGAATTTTTGTAATTTGAAAGGTATTGTTCATTTCATAATTTTTTAATGTTTAAATTGTTTGAAAAATTTGAAAACTCCCTTACTTCTAGCTATACTCCATAAATAGCAGTGAGTAGGGTAAAAAGATTTTCAAAATTAAAAAATTCAGATTTCAACAAATTTGAACTATTCTAAACAATTTTCAAGTTATTTTGCACTCATATTGAACATCAATTGTTTGCTGATTGTAAGCAAAAATATTTATCAGACAAATTTTGCATGCAATAAAATTTTGTTTTGATATTGATGTAGAACAACACAAACAGGTTCTAACCGATGGTTCAGTCATAACGCCTTCAATCTTTTTCTCGGCTTGCACTGTAAAATCAGCAAAGAGGCTGCGCATAACAAATTCTCCTGGTCTAATATCCATGTCAATAGTAAGACCCGATGCTTGATGTCCACGTTCCTTATGAGCACCCCATGGTAGTAAAGTTCCACGACTAGTAGAGCTGCTTGTAGTACTGATACTGCTGTACTTATTTTCTGCTTCTAAACATACAAAAGTTCTACTTGAAGCAATTCTAAAAACATTTATTTAAATTACAAACCTTGAATCCCACCAGTGGATAAAATGGCTGGGTTGGAGCATTCTGTTGTATTCGCTAAAGAACTTAAATGAACGGTTGGCCCGGAAAAAGGAAATTTCTCTATTGGGCCGGATATAGATGTATGACCACTGTGAGTGTCAGATCCTGAACAAACACTGTGTGATGAATCCAGGTCCGAATCGTGTCCGCTTGATAGCATATCTGATATAGACAATAAAAATATTAAACATTGCCATCTCACTAAATCAACATACTTGTATATTCATATTTTTATACATATATACATATACATTTTATATTATCTCATCTAGTTCTTTATCTAAATCAACAACACAAAAACAATGTTCATTAATAAGCAAATGGTGTTCGATTAGCAGCATAGGTGTAATAAAGGTTCCTCTATGATATCAGCATTAAATATTTACCAACCTGTCATGCTATCATGTCCAGAAGAATGTTCAATGCTGTTATCAGTCATGATTATTTATCTGCTGCAAATCCTGTTGATATTAAAAAAAAATACATAAATCATAACAGTAAAATTTTTGAGGTTAGATATGGAAGCTTACCTTTTTCTACATACTTTATAGTATGTATAAAAAACAAAGCAAACCCTAATTCACATATATACTTTAATTTATATTTTCATAGCTGGTAAGGACACTCAGTCAATACACCAAAAATACTTCGCCCTTTTTCTGTTTGACAAGCCCTAGGTTTGACATTAAACATTATTATTTACTTTTTGTTTAGTTGTATTTTGTTGGTCACTTGATACGCATTGGTAGCACTGTTAATTACACTAGACAGAATCGGATTTGAAAATATGGAGCCAACACCGTGTGTGTTTTGTGAGTGATGTAAAAAAGATGCATGGATAGCTAATATAGTGATGTATAAAGACCAGCAGAAAATTAAAGACGAGTAAGTACTGTTTTATTTTAATCAAATGTGTATGTAGTAACAATTAACTAGTGAAAACACAGTTAAGAAGCTGAGAAATACTTATATGAATTATTTTCAAATAAAAGTTCCTATATTCTGAGTATTCTACATGGTTCTACAAAACGCAGTACATTTAATGAAAAAAGGCCCATTGAATCCGTATAAAACAATAAACAACCTTGATTTTTTTAATGCCGGTCTTTTTTCGTCGTTTCTGTATAGGTAAAAACATTCTAGGGTTACATAAGAAAATTTATGAGAAAAACGCAAATCAAGATGATTTCCATCCAGGGTATTTAATTATTATACCTGCAATTTTCTTTAAATTTGAATTTACAGTGTACGATGAAAAATATTACCTCTGTATTTTTTATTTTTCAAATAGACGTTTAATTAACTGCAAAACTAATTCTTGAATTTTGTATTTTACGGAGTGATCGAAAATGTTTGAAGGTCACGTGACCACGATCTGGTCGCATTATTATCAAAAATGCGTTTCGATGTGTCCGCGAACCTGTTGTTTATCAATACTTACATCCCTGGAATCCATTAGCGTACGCGCATTCAACCTGTCAAATGTCCTAATAATAACAGTTATTGTTTTCTTTTGTGTTATTGTTCTCGTTTTTGTAATCCCCACGTTATAACAGTTTTTTTCAAAACTCAAAGTTTGTATTCGTTCCCTTTATTAGGTAAGACAATAAAATTACAAAGTTTATTTTAAATGAGGGTGATAACAGGTGTGTAATTTTAGGTTAATATGGTGTTTACAATAGATCCGGAGAACGTGACCAAAATGGTGTTTGGCAGTACTCTTATCCCTCCTGTTTCAATCAGTTCCAAGAGCATTTTCCCAACGAAGCAGTTCACTATGAAATTTTTAGTCAACACGTTCGTCGTATTATTCAACGGTACCACGAAACAGGCAGCGTCTGCAAAGGAAAGTCTACGGGCAGGTCATCTGTACTTACCGAAGACACTGTACATGATATTCAGGAACGAATGGATGCAAGTCCCAACAAATCGTTAAGATGTTTATCTGCTCAAACAGGTAATGAGCATAATGTTGTTTTTGTAATTGATTTATCTATGTTAGTTTCAGGTCTTTCATACGGATCGTGTCAGAAGGCTTGCAAAAAAATACTTCATATGCACCCGTACAAAGTGTCGGTGGTGCAAGAGTTGCTACCAGCAGATTTTGGAAAGCGTCGACAATACTGTACATGGTTTAATGAAAACTTCAACAATGATGACATTTTGGATCTGACATTTTTCAGTGATGAAGCCTGGTTTCATTTAAGTGGCTACGTAAAGTCGCAAAATTATCGTACGTGGTCAACTGAAAATCCCCATGTATATCGGGAGACCTCATTGCATCCCCTTAAAATTGGGGTTTGGATTGCAATGTCGAGAAGAAGAATAATTGCCGTGAATGAAATCACACCAAGACAGTTAGTAGCCGTTTTTGAAAATATGAAGCGCAGGGTCAATGTTTGTTTAGACAATGATGGAGGGCATTTCGAGCAGTTATTGTAACAACTGTCTTACAAAGAATTTGATTTTTGTATTCATTTAAATTGTGTCATTGAAAAATGTGTTTTTTATTAATTTAAACTGTTATTAAATTGTTAAATTGAGTAATTATTGTAAGCAACAATCAAGAAAAATGTGTTTTTTTTATTAATTAAACTGTGTTATTAAATTACGTTATTAAATTGTCTTGTTTTTTAACCTATAGGTTAACTTTTGGAATATAAAAATTTACTAACATAAATCGTAATTTACAACAAGAAAAGTCTTTAAAAGTCCCTAACAGTAATTATTTCTCTAAAAAAATGGTGCACCAACATTCATATAAAGAACACGCCACCCATTTTTAAATTTCCCGCGCTATTTAAATTACTATTGCACGCCAATGGAATTAGTCAAGATCACATTACGTAGTAAGCGGACAAGATCAAATCAGTATGAAGCGGCACGTTCAATCATTTTCGATCGCACCGTAGAACGCGTTTAAAAAATCGCAGTATACATCTTTAAGGTATCGGAACTTACATCGCGTTACCATACCATAATGAAGTTGTGTTACGGTATTTTTGCACTAGCTGTTATTTTTTATTTTCGTTTTAATCTAACTTTTCTGTTCTGTGTTTGTATTTAGGATGGAACAGATAAGAGAATAAAATCGTAAGTATCTATTAAGCGATCAAAGTCACTATTTTCTTGTTAAAATCAGTTATGAACCCTGGAGAGGGAGGTTCAGTGTAGAAAGTTTTCCCCTTTTGTGTCAAATAAAAATGATGACATCACGCATTTTCAGCAATTTATTTTAGTTAGGGTAAAAACAGATTTATAGAACGTAGAACTCATCCTCAAAGTTTTTACCAACAAAACATATTTTTTGAATTTCAAAACTTCACTTACATGGCATAAACAGACTCAGAATTTTATCCTAATTCGAATATGCATGTTTTTCCATATTTGAGTTAGGATCGAAACATTCAAATAAGTATACCCATAAACATGGGTCCGGAACTGCTCCTTTGCGGAGTTACAGCCTCCTGAAGAGGTTAGTTTGAATTGTTAAAAATTTCCATTTCCGAACCGATAACAGTAAGGAAGCATTTCCGGACGAATTTTTATAGGAAATTTTGTATCGTTTTCATGTGTAGAACTTGCTCTCAAAGTTTGTGTAAACTATTTTGAAACCTTGAGAAACCACTTAGACCCTCGCTTAGAGCTTCATAGTAACTCGATTTTACAAAAACATTGAATTATCTTGATAACTGTTAAATATAGCGACTTTCAACAAGAGCACCGTTTTTGTATATTTTTGTATGGAGAATAAGATTTTCTAGACAAAACTTCAAAAATTGTAAAGATCTAAAATATTGGGAAGCAAATATTACGTGACACCCCATACGAGACACCTCTGGTGCACTTATTCAAACAAAAATAAGTAAAAATAGCAAACTACATCGTATAAAATTTCAAAATTTTAGTGCAACTATTGCAAAAGTTAGGACAAAAAGTGATTAGACTGTTCTTTCTTCAGAAGCCTGTAACTCTCGTTAACGCATCAAAACAAATTTCAAAACTTGTACATTAAAATCTTCAGAATTTAAGTTTAAACTTAAATGTTTGAGTTTTCTGTAGGACTCCTTTAGTGGTGTTTCAAATTGCAGTTCTGCTAAATGTCAGAATTCTTATAAAACCCTCGCTGGCAGTTTCTTCTTAATTTAAATTAATTTCAATATTTGAATAAAATTTATTCTAGTAGGTAATAATAAACAACATGCCTCAAAACTTCAATGCTATCTTTATCATTATCAGCTTATCAGTTTCGTGTTTCGTTTTTATGTAACATGTGGCAGATCACATCATGAAATCACATAACAAATCCAGTTTTTTACCTTGCAGGTGCGCAGGTTAGGTTATAACAAAGCTCTGTGATTGGTTCATTTTCCTCTCCCCCTGCTTACTTTTATTAGTTTGCGCGCAATGTGCGCTGAATGTTGGTTATGTTTTAATTCTTTTAATTATATGTTAATTGTATTACTTTGTGAAAACTTCAAAATTGTACAGAAATTGTAGGCAGTTTTAAACGTGTGTAGGTACTTACATAATTTTACTTTATAAAAATGTTTTGTAAATGCTTTAAAGTGAGTGGGTGTTTAGCTTTTAATTTGAAATGGTGAAAATTCATTAAAACAATACTATAATTATGGACGAATTATATTATTTTTCGAAATGATGATACCGTAAACTGATGAACATAAAAAAAACACGTTGCCTGATTAATTTAAGAGTTAGTGACTTTAGATTTTAGTATCATTTTTGTATGATCCCGAAGATGATATATTTGATTGGATTTTGCCAATTTGTATCTCTTTTACAGCTTGTATTGGGGGGAGACAGAATTTTTTCCTTTTCCAATGCATCAGGAACTCATATATCTGATAAAAGTAGAAATGAATGCTTTCTCCTGCAAACATGACTTCTTATAGGTAAGGTATAGTTATTTAAGTATCAAGGAATGTAAGGACGTAATAACATCCGAGGTAGGCGAATACGAGCTGAGGCGGAGCCGAAGCTTGTCGCCTGCCGAGGACGTTATTAGTCGATACATTCCGTGTTACTTATTAAATTTTTCACGCTACCGGCAATGTAAGTAGGGCTACAGGTAGAAATTTAATCTTATTTTTAAAAGTTCGTTTTGACAGCTGTCATCGGAATTATTTTTTAAAAGCCCCATTATTCTAAGTTGCCTGTGCTTGTTACCATATCAACGAACAGTTAAAATCAACATTATTTTCCTAGGGATGTAAGTGACACTATTAAGTTCCGTCATCAAGGGTAACTAGTACACGAATGTTATCAGCCATTTACGATCCCTGTAGCTATGGATGTAAGGCCTACTTACATTGCCGGTAGCGTGAAATAGTTATTTAAGTATCAAGGAATGTAAGGACGTAATAACATCCGAGGTAGGCGAATACGAGCTGAGGCGGAGCCGAAGCTTGTCGCCTGCCGAGGATGTTATTAGTCGATACATTCCGTGTTACTTATTAAATTTTTCACGCTACCGGCAATGTAAGTAGGGCTACAGGTAGAAATTTAATCTTATTTTTAAAAGTTCGTTTTGACAGCTGTCATCGGAATTATTTTTTAAAAGCCCCATTATTCTAAGTTGCCTGTGCTTGTTACCATATCAACGAACAGTTAAAATCAACATTATTTTCCTAGGGATGTAAGTGACACTATTAAGTTCCGTCATCAAGGGTAACTAGTACACGAATGTTATCAGCCATTTACGATCCCTGTAGCTATGGATGTAAGGCCTACTTACATTGCCGGTAGCGTGAAATAGTTATTTAAGTATCAAGGAATGTAAGGACGTAATAACATCCGAGGTAGGCGAATACGAGCTGAGGCGGAGCCGAAGCTTGTCGCCTGCCGAGGATGTTATTAGTCGATACATTCCGTGTTACTTATTAAATTTTTCACGCTACCGGCAATGTAAGTAGGGCTACAGGTAGAAATTTAATCTTATTTTTAAAAGTTCGTTTTGACAGCTGTCATCGGAATTATTTTTTAAAAGCCCCATTATTCTAAGTTGCCTGTGCTTGTTACCATATCAACGAACAGTTAAAATCAACATTATTTTCCTAGGGATGTAAGTGACACTATTAAGTTCCGTCATCAAGGGTAACTAGTACACGAATGTTATCAGCCATTTACGATCCCTGTAGCTATGGATGTAAGGCCTACTTACATTGCCGGTAGCGTGAAATAGTTATTTAAGTATCAAGGAATGTAAGGACGTAATAACATCCGAGGTAGGCGAATACGAGCTGAGGCGGAGCCGAAGCTTGTCGCCTGCCGAGGATGTTATTAGTCGATACATTCCGTGTTACTTATTAAATTTTTCACGCTACCGGCAATGTAAGTAGGCCTACAGGTAGAAATTTAATCTTATTTTTAAAAGTTCGTTTTGACAGCTGTCATCGGAATTATTTTTTAAAAGCTCCATTATTCTAAACTGTCTGTGTTTGTTACCATATCAACGAACAGTTAAAATCAACATTATTTTCCTAGGAATGTAAGTGACACTATTAAGTTCCGTCGTCAAGGGTAACTAGTACACGAATGTTATCAGCCACTTACGATCCCTGTAGCTATGGATGTAAGGCCTACTTACACTGCCGGTAGCGTGAAAATAACTATTAAATATAACTGCATCTTTTTGTGATATTTTTGTTTTCCGTCAACCTCCGCACACCCAGCCACCTTGACTTAATTTCGTGAAAAAGCGATCGATGCTTTGTGTGCGCTCGTTGGAAAGCTTGCAAAAAACGCCATTTAAATCTATTATCGTAAATGAACTGAGATCGTTGGTTTTTGAGTTTTAGCGAATGAAAGAAAAAATGCGCACTTTTTTCAAATCGTTTGCAAGACGTTAATATCAAGTAACCAAAGATAATAACAATTTATAACAAATGTTATAAGTGTTTCCTTTTAGCATGACTGCTAGTTTTGTCACCACATTACAGCATCATCAAAATTGCAATTCTCTGTCTTTCTAATTATTGAGACAATTTTTTTTCTGTTAAACTTTGCTAAATTAAAAAGCTACAACACGTCATGTTTGGCAAACTAAGTGGAATTAAAAACAATTGAATAATAATTTATAAACAACATGACATGAGCCACCTTATAAATTATTGCTATGGCTTTGGTTACTTGATATTACAATATTAAAAACGTACTTTTTTTCTTTTAATCGCTATAACTTAAAAACCAACCATCTCAGTTCGATTATGATGGTAGATTTGAATGCAGTTTTTTGCAAGCTTTCCAACGAGCCCACACAAAGTATAGGTCGCTTTTTAAATAAAATTAAGTTAAGGTGGCTGGACGTGCGGAGGTTGACGTTGAAAAACAAAAAATATTACATAAAGATGCAGTTTTATTTACATCAATTTAAGTGTTTGAGCATTTTTCCAAAAACCAACGCGCTGCAGAATTACAAATTTTATTCCTTACTCTTGAATAATCCTGTATGTAATTTAATAAGTAATAATAATCGTGTCTAAGCGAGTGTTACAAACAGTGGCGTATCAGTTAAATTTGTTTTGGTGGACTGTCATGCTAGATATTAATATTCAAAATATTACAAAAACTAAAACTAAAACTAAAAAATTCCCCATTAACAGCACTATGATACAAATAAAACTGTTTTATTAAAAAGACTTTAATAAACTAGTTAATTAACTCATCCCTAGCACCAATTATTAATATCGACAGAAAATCAAACAGCCTAAATTTTGAAATTATTCTTAAATCATATTTTTAAAGATCTATACCAACAGGTTTTTGTTATTTAAAAATATACCTTTTGCTTTAGATACTCTTTAGAAAGACCAGCTTAACTGTTAAAATAATTTCACAAACTTTCAGATTTAATACAGCCCTTTAGCATTTTTCAAATTTAACACTTTTTATCACAAATATTCATTTTCAAATATGACTTTAAAAAGTGGTAATTTAAATTTTTTCTCCGATAGTTTTTTAATAATTTAGTTTTGTTAATTTATAATTTTGAATTTTCAGATGTTTATGAAGTCGGAGACTCGGAGGTACTTTGCTGTGTTAAGATGCTGGACCACCGAATTCAGGATCGGATTATCAAGAAGCTGGACGGTCGAAGTTCAAGGAACGGGATTAACGGGGAGCTGGATAAAGGCGCCGGCTTATTAATGGGCTGGACAACTGAGGGACTGGACCAACGTGGGATTTGGAAATAGACAACGCCGACTTCTTAAAGGTAGGTTCCACATCGGTGGAAGGCGTTCCAAGGACCCAAGACATCGTAATGTAAGTTTTTTTCAATTTTCCACAGCAGTATAGCCAGTAATGTTGAAACTCACATTAACAATTTACAAAATATAAAACTGCTAAATTTGAGAATATATACAATAAGATCAACAAGGCCCTAGTCCAGATATTAAGAATATTCTGCACAGTAATTAGATTAAAACAAGATAGTAGATGTCAAAAGTGAAAGTTATGTTTTAATTACTTTTTCACGCCCCCACCCCCTGCGTCTTGTCTTCCAATTAACGTTAAGTAGGTGACGTTAATGCGGCTGCTATGAGAAATTTAAAAACGTCATTATTACTGTGGCAGCGAACTAGGTAAATAGTTAATTAATATTTGATCGGACTTATCGGATTGCCATAATAAATATTCTCAAATTTCTACCCCCCTTGCATAGCAGGTTTCTAGATGGTTGTCATATGCCATAATGCCATATAGAACTGTATAATTTTTGAAAATGCTTGTTATTGTTTTCAATGTATTCAAAATTCTAACCGACATAACCAGTAGCAGATTTTATTTTGTAAATTGTAATGCTTCTTTTACGCTCGTAATATTATGCTCGTTTCGATTGCGGGAGTGCAAGTGTATACGTATAATGACGGCAGAATTTCGTTTTTATAAAAAAAAATACATTTACAACTACATACATCAATTTATTAACTGTTTTATTTAGATGTAGTATGCAGGTAGGTATCTATATTTGATAGCGGTTATATTGCGGATGCGGAGTAGTTATACTGAGCATTTAGGAGCGGCCATTTGTAATAACTGTGGTATTGACCATTACCTAAAAATGCATTAATCACATTTTTGAATTTATTTTGAATAATCCCATATGGAACAGTATATAGGATAGCTCCTGCGGTTTGCCGTTTGAATTTTCGTGAAAATCGGAAAATTTTGTATGTATTACGAGTCTAAAAGAGCATGATCGCAGTTCTTGTATTAATATATGATATTTATTGTTAAATATTTATATCAACATAAAATTTTATGCTTAAATAATTGTTTCATTATCAAGATAATTTTCTCTTTTAAATTGATATGTAATATGATAGTTCTAAATCATTTTTGTTGTTTGGTTGAAGTACCAAAACATTCGAAATTATAAAAATCATTATCATCATCTACTAGTTTTGTTTTTACAAAATAAATACAATGAATTGCAAATGAGTTTTAACTAAATAGTTTCAAGGCATTCCAAATTTGTTGTAGAACTTTCATAATTTGTTGCTTTTGTTGAATTATTTAAAAAATTTAAAAATACAAAACAAATCGAAAATTCAGAAATACGTTTTCGGAGTTTCACGTTTTTGTTTTGTATTTTACCTATCCTTGAACTACAACACTTGGCTTTGCTGCTGTGCACTCTAATAGGACCATTTTAAGAAGTTAAGCATTAGGAAAAGGAACTCTTTTTAGGTTTCAACGTTCTATGGTTTTCAAAATTTTCTGACACAATTTTCAGTTCAGAACGTGAATGGGTGCTTCGTTCTCAAATTTGTACAAGTACAGGATGCACAGAGCGTGATAAGTCAAGGGTGACTGATTAGCCTTGATTGGGTCGGTAATAGTAGATCTTTCCAATATTGGAATGGCCCGCTGGCAACGATAATTAATATAATTATTACATATCTTTGCTATGGGCATATATTAATAACTCCTTTAAGTTATTAATCTATGCTATGGGGTGGTCTACGCGGGTTACTACTGGTCGGCTTGCTACTACCTGCGATGCTATACCTATCACTGCTCTAACCGTTCATGGTGTGTTGAATGTGCTTGGCGATTTTGGGATTTCTCTTTGGCTCTGTAAGTTTCTTGCGGAAGCGGATGACGAGTTATGCCACGGTTTTCTATGGCTACTCACATTTTCCTACGGGTACTTTTCTGAAAAGAGTTCTGCTTCCCTTTTTTAAATATTCTAAACTTTTAGAATTTGAATTCAAACATTTTCATATTTTAATATAAGTTTAAAATGGTCTGTTCTTTATAAACATTTTTGAATGTGCTTTGTTGAATTCGATAAGCCGCAAAAATGCCTGAACATTGGAAGGCATGATTTTTGCAATCGGAATTTGTTCATCTTCCCGAGTTTTCATTATTTTTTACGCTTATGATAGGTTTGTTCCCCCCCCCCCCCCCTTCTTCAGTAGTTACTAATTCTAGCTTTGTATGAAAACTCGGAAGAATGGACATTTCCGATTATCGAGTTTAGCTTATACAGTATTAAAGGATTAATTACTTAAATAATCAATTTTTGTCAATAGATTTGCCGTCAACTATTTCATGTTAAGCAACATAGTAGAATTTTATTACTGTACAGGTATTTTTCTATCGTGTTAAATTAAATCAATTTTGGTATTTATGCTTGGAACGCTACATCTGTCAGTGTGGCCATTTAAAGTCAGATTATTGCATTAATATTCAAATAGTTCTTTTAAACTAAATTAATCCTTTAAATCCTGTATAATAATTATTGTTTACTAATCATGTTTATGGCGCTGTGTTTCCGCTGGCGAGACATCAGTGCACCTTTCTTTACTGCTGCTTTAGAAGAAACATGTCGGTGGCACAACATTACTACATCATAAAGCAAGAAATGATATTTTTCTCTTCGAAGAAAAATGCATTCCTTACTTTTGATTGATGTGGTTACATCGTGTTAAAAAAATGACACACCATAAAATTTTTCGAGTTTTGTTTCATCTGGAGTGACAGGGGGGGGGGAGTGAAAATATTTTGCAGCTGTATATTATGTACTTTTATTTTATAATATTCTGTTTGAGAAGTATTTTTCTTTCGGTTCTTTAAAAGGTGTTTTTTTTTAATTTCCGGATATTTCTTGCGCAGTTTCGTCTCACATTTTAACATTCAGCCGTATTATCCAATACTTACTTGTTTTACATTACTATTTTAGATTGGTAAAATAATTATTTTTTTGCGAATATGTTAAATGCGTAATACTATTTTTTACTTTACCATTTCTTGTTCGTCGCGGTCGTATTTTATTCGTCTGAACGTAGTGTAGTTATGAGTGGTGTTACTGTTAACAAATCTGAAATACTTTTGTTTGTTATGGTAAGTATTAATCGAATATTACATTTTATAATTCGTAAGTACTATTCCATACACATTTGTTAAACGGTTTTTTAAAATTTATTGTTTAGATTAAGTACTTATTAATACTTATTTTTTTAAATTATCACATTAGGTGAGTAATTAATACCAATTTCTTTTCAAAATGATAGTTTATATGCTTAATATTGATTTTTTTTACTTTACTATTTTAGGTAAGTAAGTTAATACTAATTTTCTAAAATATATTACTTACGTAATACTTTTTATTAACTACTTTACCATTTTTAGTTCGTCACGGTCGTATTTTATTCGTTTGGCGGTAGTGTAGTTATGACTTATGACGTGTTACAGGTTGTTAACAAATATAAAAATTTTTGTTTTTATGGTAAGTACTAATTGAATATTACATTTTATAATTGGTGAGTACTATTACATACCCATTTGTTGAACGATTTTTTAAAATTTATTATTTAGGTTAAATACTTTATGAATACTGATTTTTTTCAGAATAGGTGAGTACTTAATACTGATTTCTTTTCAAATTGGTACTTTAGGTGTTAATACTGATTTTTTTACATTACTATTCTAGGTGGGTAAGTTAATGCTCATTTTCAAAAATATGTTAGTTACGTAATACTGTTTTTTTTTACTTATTTAGGGTAAGTACTTATTAATACTGATTTTTTTTCAGATTGATACTTTAGGTGCTTAATACTGATTTTTTTACTTTACTATTTTAGGTAGGTAAGTTAATACTAATTTTCTAAAATATGGTATTTACGTAATACTATTTTTTTACTACTTTACCAGTTTTTGTTCGTCACGGTCGTATTTTATTCGTTTGGCGGTAGTGTAGTTATGACTTATAAGTGGTGTTACAGGCTGTTAACAAATATAAAATATTTTTGTTTTTATGGTAAGTATTAATTGAATTTTACATTTTATAATTGGTGAGTACTATTCCATACCCATTTGTTGAACGATTTTTAAAAATTTATTATTTAGGTTAAATACTTTATCAATACTGATTTTTTTTTCAGATTAGGTCAGTACTTAATACTGATTTTTTTCAAATTGGTGCTTTAGGTGTTAATACTGATTTTTTTACATTACTATTTTAGGTGGGTAAGTTAATGCTAATTTTCAAAAATATGTTAGTTACGTAATACTGTTTTTTCACTTATTTAGGGTAAGTACTTATTATTACTGATTTTTTTTCAGATTTTATATTAGGTGAGTACTTAATACCGATTTCTTTTCAAATTGATACTTTAGGTGCTTAATACTGATTTTTTTACTTACTATTTTAGGTGGGTAAGTTAATACTAATTTTCTAAAATATGGTATTTACGTAATACTATTTTTTTACTACTTTACCAGTTTTTGTTCGTCACGGTCGTATTTTATTCGTTTGGCGGTAGTGTAGTTATGACTTATGAGTGGTGTTACAGGCTGTTAACAAATATAAACATTTTTGTTTTTATGGTAAGTACTAATTGAATATTACATTTTATAGTTGGTGGGTACTATTACATATCCATTTGTTGAACGATTTTTTTTAAATTTATTATTATGTTAAATACTTTATCAATACTGATTTTTTTTCAGTATAGGTGAGTACTTAATACTGATTTCTTTTCAAATTGGTACTTTAGGTGTTAATACTGATTTTTTTACATTACTATTTTAGGTGGGTAAGTTAATGCTAATTTTCAAAAATATGTTAGTTACGTAATACTGTTTTTTTACTTATTTAGGGTAAGTACTTATTAATACTGATTTTTTTTCAGATTTTATATTAGGTGAGTACTTAATACCGATTTCTTTTCAAATTGATACTTTAGGTGCTTAATACTGATTTTTTTACTTACTATTTTAGGTGGGTAAGTTAATACTAATTTTCTAAAATATGGTATTTACGTAATACTATTTTTTTACTACTTTACCAGTTTTTGTTCGTCACGGTCGTATTTTATTCGTTTGGCGGTAGTGTAGTTATGACTTATGAGTGGTGTTACAGGCTGTTAACAAATATAAAATATTTTTGTTTTTATGGTAAGTATTAATTGAATTTTACAGTTTATAATTGGTGGGTACTATTACATATCCATTTGTTGAACGATTTTTAAAAATTTATTATTTAGGTTAAATACTTTATCAATACTGATTTTTTTTTCAGATTAGGTCAGTACTTAATACTGATTTTTTTCAAATTGGTGCTTTAGGTGTTAATACTGATTTTTTTACATTACTATTTTAGGTGGGTAAGTTAATGCTAATTTTCTAAAAGATGTTAGTTACGCAATATTGTTTTTTTACTTATTTAGGTTAAGTACTTATTAATACTGATTTTTTTTCAGATTTTATATTAGGTAAGTACTTAATACCGATTTCTTTTCAAATTGTTACTTTAGGTGCTTAATACTAATGTTTTTACATTACTATTTTCGGTTGTTTGGCTATATTTGCTTCACAAATTTAAAGTAATGTTTGATTTTTCTAACACTCGTGTATTTTATAAAATTGTAATATTTACACAGGCCATTGGATACAGGTTTGAAACCTTATTTAAATTTTTACTTGGTACTTGATCTTGACATTTTCTTTTTTTGAGTAACAAAATTTCTAGTTTCGCACGAATCAAAAAAATTGTCCAATTCCCGTGTGTTAGATAAAAAGATCTAGAATGCCAAATTCTACTATCTAACATAGGTACCATTTTTGTTAAAGTAATAATTTTGATTCCACGTTTAGGTAAAATAAAAAAATTGTTTACTTACTATCTGGCAAAATAAAGTAATAATTTATACTGTAACTAATTCTTAAAATATTCGTTAATCTCCAAGCTCTACTTTTATTTTCACGTTTTCAATGTTTGTAATACAGAAAAATCACTTACAGTTGAATGTTTTGGCTGCTTCTGCTGCAACCCCTATGTTCTTTGCTTCTGCTGCCGCCCCTATGTTCTCTGCTTCTGCTGCCGTGTCGCCCCTATGTTCTCTGCTTCTGCTGCAGCCCCTATGCTCTCAGCTCATTGAGGAATCTGACTGGACCCTAACATTGCAATTATTTTTCTAGGCGGACAGTCTAGGTAAGAATGTTTTACTTATATTTATATATTTAAATAATTTAGAAATGCGATATTTAGTTATTATGATGCCTCAACAAATCAATCTCTGAAAAAAGGCATTGTTTTACTTTAATCTTCTAATATTGCTGTTGCGAAATGTTACGATTAGGATTTATGACATTTCCTAAGTCATCAAAGTAATATTTTAATTTTATTGCAGGTTCCAAATAAAAATCATTTTACTATTCATAACAAAGGGTTGGGAAATAGAATGTGGGTGTAACAGCAGTGCTTTACTAGTACTTAAGCTTTTGGAGTTGGTCAGGCAGAGTAATTATTGGAAGTAATATAATTAAAATAGGTAAATTTAGTTTTTTCATGGATTTTTGTCCTGTACATAATTTAAGTAGAATAGAAATGTATGCATAAAACTTAATTTTAAAATTTTTGAAATAGCACTTTCAACCAACATGCATAAGAAGCCGTACACTAAATATGATCTAAGTATTTAAAAGGGCGCATTGAATACTCAGGTTGCTTTAGTAAGTATGCATTTCTTTTGTGTGATAAAAAGTTGTAGTAATCCCTTTATTGTTAAAATTAATTTAAAAATTTTTATTCTTAATCAAACCGTAAAATCCAGATTTTGATAGTTTTGTGATTAGGTTTCCGTAGATGTCACTATTTTTAATTGATAAATAAATGGTATTTTTACAACAACAGGCTGTGAATTTTTGTTTGACGGCGATTTAATAATGAATTACAAGGATTATTTTGTACTAGGATTAGGAGTAGAACTTTTATGGCTAAATTAATGAAAACTTTTGTTTAACCATGCAAATAAGAAATACTAAGAGTCCACAGTAAGAAATATAATTTAATTTCATGAAGGATTGTCAACTTATTTGTTAGATTATGATGAAAAATGAAGCAATTTCTGTTTCTTTGCATACAAAAATGATTAAGGGAATTAGAAATTTAAATAGGGTTGCAAATAAATGAGGTGAGAAGACACGACTATCTGACACATTCGATGAACTGCTGAATTTGCAAACCAGCTGCTAGAAACCGTCAATTTGGATTTTTAGAAAACTCTTTTTTTAATAATTGGTAAGTTCAATGTAATGCATTAATGATAAGATTTCTTTTTTTTTGTTGTAGTTTACAAATTATAAACTTCAGTTTTCATGTGTTTGTTTATTATTTCTATTTCCTTGTTCGTTACAATTTTCATTTTTCCTACTTTTCTTTCTGTTACTTCCTTGTATTTATTATTTTATCAAAAACTTAGAAAGCGTGGTATGAGTTAAACATACAAGGTCCTTTATAATCTGTATTGATTTAAAACACCTTTTCTTCTATTGTTAAATATTAAACTATCTTTAATTCTATTCTAAATTGGTTTCTGATAACTTGTTTTCAATAATGATTATTAAACTTAGCATTGCTTCTCTTGGATAGATATTCCACGATGACTGGATCTGCCATGAAGCCACCGAGAAATTAATCTGATATAATTATTTTTAAATCAAAAATGTTAATAATTTTTTTCACAATAATTTGATGTTATTTATTGTTTTAATTTTATTATACTAGAAACGTACTTTCTTACGGTAGGTAATTAAAATGTTTTCTTAAAAGTTATTATTTTTGTGTAATTTATATTAGCTTTCATAAAAATCAGCTAAAAAATAATAATTAGCCTGAAAACACAACAAAAAAAAATTAAAAAGAAACGAATACACAAAACATACAATACAATACACTACATACAAAAAATGAAAACATAGAAAACATACATTTCACTTTCATATACAGAATGTTTCCTAAGAACGTGTAGAAAATTCACTGGTATTTCCTTGGCTTATTTTAAGACAAAACGTATATCAACATGTGTCCGCAAGTCCTCCGTTTTCGAAAAATAGGGTGTTGAAATTGAGGGAAAAAATCGTAAATTTTTAAAACCCGCTGAAGTATTAATTTCTAATTTGATGCACACATGCAGCGCTAAGGACTATTGAAAAATGTTTCACCAACACAGAAAAACAGTTGTTGGCGCTGCATGTGCTCACACTAAACTAGAAATTAATATTCCAGCGGGTTTTCAAAATTTTAAAATTTGCGAAGTTTTTCTCTCAACTTTATCACCCTGTATTTAAAAGACGAAGGACTTGCGGACACATGTTGATGGAAACTTTTTGTCTAAAAAATAAACCAAGGGAAATGCCAGTGAATTTTCTACACGTACTTAGGAAAGCCTATACAGGCTGAGTCAAGCTATACGCCTTTTTTTGTAGTGAGTTTATTATTAGGAATTTATTAAAAATTTTTGGTGTGCTTATGTTTCGAAGGGTGCTCTACAACCTGTCAGTTTTTTGATTGGACGTCAAATGTCAAAATAGCGATTTTCAACTGTTTATTTTTAAATGGAATGGTACGACTTTTTTTGGCTTAAACGATGCTGTATGATGTTTACAATATGATCCTTACTGAATGTTTTCCCAATTTTCACGATTCAGCCGTAAAATATGCATTTATTATGTTAGTCTAGTAGGCCGAGGCCTATGATGTATTTGCACAAAACGATTTAATGGTTGTCAGTATGCATAGTGAAATCATTATTTTAATAAACCTAAAAAAACAGAAACTCAGGTATTTAGATTACATTAAATAATAGTTACTTCAATATTGGGATAACATCGAATGAAAACTATAAGACTATAAACTAAACAAAATTTAAATAAGAAACTAATTAGTTTTTAATCAACAAGAAACTCGAAGAAGTAGAAATGTTTACTTACAAGCAATTGTTTTATCAAAAGTTTACTTATTTTACGCAAAAACATGGTGACGCCTGCGTACGTACCGGCCTACTAGACTAACATAATGAATGCTTATTTTACAGCCGAATCATAAAAATTATGAAAAATTCAGTAAGGATCATATTGTAAACATCATACAGCATCGTTTAAGCCAAAAAAAGTCGTACCGTTCCATTTAAAAATAAACAGTTGAAAATCGCTATTTCGACATTTGACGTCCAATCAAAAAACTGACTGCGCCAAGTTGTAGAGCAACATTCGAAACATATGCATACCAAAAATTTTTAATAAATTCCTAATAATAAACTCACTAAAAAAAAAGGCGTATAGCTTGACTCAGCCTGTATAAAACATCTGCCTTGAAAATGTATCTAAAAGTTTAACGCATTATAATATAAAAGTGGACCACAAAAAATAATAACTAAAAGCACTTACAACAAAAGACAAACAAATAAATACAATTTTTAAAATACATTGTAAAGATTGCCCTGCTCGGGGCACCTGAATTGCGGACGGAATAATCCACTACTGTAATACCGCATCCACATCCGAATTGCGGACCAAAAATTTAAGGTAAATTCCTACTCGTAATTGCCACCTGAACTGCGCATCAGCTTAGACGATTAAAATACAGGGTGTCTTAGATAAGGAGTGCATGCATGGGGATCTCGTAAACGGTAAGAGAAAGAGATTCGGTTAAATGAGAAGAATTGTTCAACATCTCAAGTACTACTATGATGCACATTTAAATCCTACAATTTTGGTTTAATTTGCAGTACAGGCTGAAAAAAGTAAAATTTTCAGTTTTCGTTTTTTGTGTATAATTTGAAAGATAGCGCAAAGCGGTTTTAACATTATTAAGACACTTTTTTACACAGATTTCGAATTTAATTTTGTGTAGGTCGTTCAATTTTCAAGATATTGACATTAACTTCGCTTTTTTTAAATACGCGTCAAAGGCGGCCATGTCATCACTGAACAGAGGTTTGATAGGTTTATTTTCACAAATAACGGAGTTATAAGCAAAAAACTGTTTTCTTATAGTAGGCTGAAAATTAATAAAAATAAAAAAAACAAAAAACAAAAGGCTGCATTTGTTTCCATTGATGTTTGATGAGTTTATCTTTCCAAATAATGAAGTTATAAGCGAGACATTGTTTGCTCATGGTAGGCTGTAAAAAAAATTAAAAAGAAAACACCTGAATGTTTCAGGGAATAAAACTATTAAAAGTGTATGTTCGTATAACAATCAAAAGATGTTTAACTTTTAAATACTCCTGCTAAGTAATAAAACGCGAAAAGGAAGATAAATTTAGAATGACAATAAACTCGTGTTAAAATGCAGATATTGCCAAAATAAATTAAATAGTACTCATCTCTGACTATCATACGATCATACATTTTTAATAGTTTTATTCCCTGAAACATTCAGGTGTTTTCTTTTTAATTTTTTTACAGCCTACCACGAACAAATAATTTCTCGCTTATAACTTTATTATTTGGGAAGATAAACTGATCAAACCTTAATGGAAACAAATGCAGCCTTTTGTTTTTTGTTTTCTTGTTTTTTTTGTTAATGTTCAGCCTACTCAAGCAAACAGTTTTTTACAGACTAATATAAAAAAAAGGTTTTTTGCTTATAACTCTGTTATTTGTAAAAATAAACCAATTAAATCTTATATTAGTGAAAAGATGAATGATGACATAGCCGCGTTTGACGCATATTTAAAAAAGCAAAGTTCATGTCAATATCTTGAAAATTTAACGACCTATAAAAATTTTAATTTCAGATTCGATATCTGTGTAAAAAAGTGTCTTAATAATGTCAAAACCGCTTTGCGCTATCTTTGATAATAACCAAATTATACATAAAAAACATAAATTTTAGTTTTTTCAGTCTGTACTGAAAATTAGGAAAAATTTCTAGGATTTGAATGTGGATCATAGTAGTACTTGATATGCTGAACAATTCTTCTCATTTAACCGAATCTCTATCTCTTACCGTTTACGAGATTCCCATGCACGAACTCCTTATCTTGGACATCCTGTATAACGAGTTGTTCATTTATTACTTCTTTAAAATCACAGTTTGCAAAGTTTTTTCTTATTTAAAAAGAATCGTGGGTATGTGCGTGAGCTCAACTGCATGATTCCCGTTCCACCCCTTTCCTTGGGCTGAGCGCACTCAGCGCTATTCACCGGTCAACATGCTCCCCCCCCCCCAAAAAAAAAAACATGCAGACCAAGACTTTAACCATTAGACCACCCGCTGGCCCTCTACAAACTTCTATCTAGTTATTTCGTTAATTTCCAATTGTATAATTTTTGAATGTATAAATGTTTGTTTATCTAACATTTTCTTTCGTATACGCCCTTTTTCATTATTAACTATTGCATTTATTTTGATATATGAGTCTCCTAATCATGCTGCCTGTTAGTATTTTGTTTATATGGAATGCTAGTAAGCACTGCTAAATAAAAGCTAACACAATTCGTCCGCAGTTCAGTACATGGATTAACGGCTCCTTAAGCATTTAGCTAGCTGATTAAATTTGGTCCGCAATTCTAGTGCGCCCGCCCTGCTTTATATATCGGTCAGTCAAAATAGTACATTAGCAATAGAATAAAACACATACAGTTGTAAAAATAACAACCACAACTTCGATTATAAATATTTCAAAATATATGCAAAAGAACCTTGATTGAAAGCATGTACTTTATTAGAAATTACGCACCAATAATGTAGTACTCCTGTTAATTTTGTTTTTTTGTGAAGTTTATGTCACGGTACTCAGTATAAACGCCAAATGTGAACATGAATTCTTAACAGGACGAGATTGGCATTAGCGTCTAGCCCCGTGGCCGACAGCCGATCCTACCTCACATGACTTGCGCACCTCCTCTGCATGCAGCTGCAATGTGTGTAAACCACAAGTTCGTAGTGGCACAGATGGATATGCGGGTGTGTTCGGATGTACTACTTTTTACTGCATAAGTAGTTGTGGGGTCGAATCTCGGTTGGGACGAAATTTTTTTAAATTTATAGTTTTTTTTAAACACTATTGTTGCATTTTGCTGTTTACGTGAGGTTAATTGGTAATAGCAGTTATATTTTCAAAGAAAAAATACGAAGACAAATTTGCATTCACTCACTGATTGACGGCATACTAACACGCAAGTTTGGTAATAAATTAAAAAAAAAGGATTGCTTGTTTTCTATTGAATGCAATTTATTAGCAATGAAAAATCGGCTTTAATAATGCAAATCTCGATGCAAATATCACACTGGTACATATGCGAGCCAATATTAGATGATATTGCGCAATTCAGGATCGGCTGAGGGCCAAGGGGCTAGACGCTAGTGAGATTGGCCCGCTCGAATTGTATTTATTGGGCTTATTTCCCAGAAAAGTCTGCCCGTCCCACTGTAGGTGTGAAGTTCTGAGGCCCGCCGGTCCATGCAGAGTTCTAATTCAGTTCAACCTCGTTGAAAAATAAAAGCACAGCTAAAACTGATAACATTTTATTTATTTATAAACATTATTTTGTACAATTCTAATTAACATTTTCTTTTCGTGTTTTAGTTATCATAAAAAATTAACTAAATCTAAAATTAGGAATTAAGAAATTCTACATATAGTTTCTTAAATCTCCAATTGTTTATTCTTAACATAAAAAAGTCATGAGTAAAACAAGACACTGGCAGCGCGAAAAGAACTAAGTTATTTAAAAATCTTTTTATGATTAGGTATCAAATTTAACTTTATACAATTATAAATCAGACAAAAATATAAGTCAAACTTACAATTAAGTTTACTTATCTATACAGTAAAGGCACTGTTCTTCAGCTGTCTCAGCTTTCGAGTGCCCGTGTGCGCTGCCGATCTTTGCTTCGGTATTTCTCTTTCGCGTTTTCCCTCACGCCTCACACTCCAATACTGTCATGAAGAGATATGCAGCGGCCGCTAGGCGTCTAAATTAATGCAGCAGTATGTATAATTCCTCTGCCATGTTGAGTTTTATTGATTTAAAATCTGATTTTAAAATTTCGGTTTAAGATTTCAATTGGATTCAAAGTAATTATATTTAAATAGAGATTTAAATATGTAAATTGATGCAACAGACAAATATCTTTTGTGTTTGCATTGTGTGAAAATCTACGCCGACTGCAGCAGAAAAACAGTTTGCCATGTTTGGATTTATTGACTTGAAATTTAATTTAAAACTCAAACTTTAAGTAAATTTGGCTGAAATTAAATTACCTATGAATTGGAATTGGAAAGTCTAAATGGATACAAAAAGATACATTTACCATGCTTGGATTTATTGTTTATCTATCTGTATATTAAATCCGCATCTTCATCAACTTTTAGTGGTAAGGGGCTCCCGTCCATTATATAAGGCGAATATTTCATTGTACATCAGACCACTGCAGTTTTCGCTTCGTATAAGGAAATTTGAGATTCTACTCTTTGTTTGTATTATTGTAACATAATCGGCTGGTACCGATAGCGACATTACGAATACATACTCTGACACATATCGGAACCGTTAAGTATGGGAATTCAAGCTCTTTAATCTCGGGCCCCAATGCATTACGAATTTACGTTGCATTTTATTAAGTAGTGCTGCAAAGAACGCTAAGCAATACATTAAATTCGGAAATATGTAAAAGTAAAAGCAGTAATTGGACAAAGAGATATCTTTGCTTTTACATTTGCAAAACAAATACGGTCATGAACCGATTTGATTATGTTATCGTGTTCGCTTGTTAATATCATAGGCATTTTCTACTATCAATTACTGAAATTAACACAGCCACCTACAATATGATTTTCAAGATACAGTTGAACAACCGGGTCAAGATTTTTCTTCAATATTTCAATAATTGATTCATACTTTGTACGAGTTTCAGATGTAGTTGGCCTCTGACAGCTTATTAACAAAATAACTAACACTGAACAATACACAGAATTATCAGGCTGAATAAGATTTTCGTACAGTATATACCAATTTTCTATCACAGTCTTATCTTTGCTACGTACGAAATAACGACCAAAGTAATTTATCCTTTCAGAAAACATTGCAACCGTACCAAATCCATAAATAACTCCTAACGAATCGCATAATCTAGCGATACGTTGACCAATTTGCGGTAACGTTAATTTTTCAACATAAATTAGTGTAAACTGCAATTGTAAGTATTCTGCGAAAGCTTGATGTGATTTAAAGAGACTATTCCAAAGATTTGCAAATTTAATAAGAATTTTGGTATTTTCACAGCCATCATCAATAAATTCGGAACAAAATTTTTTTAAGAAATTTCCAACATAAGTACGAACGCCAGATTTATACCAGTTTGCTAACACGTATTTTCCTACGACTTCAAAATTTGATTTTAAACGTTCTTCTTGTTCTGTGGTGGAATCACAATAGATTATATATTTACAAGTAAATGCATGAACAAGTAATTCCAAAGATCCGCCAGCACCTTTAAAAAAATATTTTTCGATTATATCGTCACAGAATTCTTTGGGAAATAAATTAATTAGATTGGATGTAATCAAACGAAGTAAACTAGCTTTGTTGGATTCCTTATTGCGGTCAGAATCGGGTAACTTATTCAAAATATTCCATGTACATACAATGTACTGAACTATATACTGATGAGGGATTGTCTCTTTCCGCATTAATATTTCCAAAGCTTCCTTATCATTAATATCAACTTCATTTGCGTTTAACTTTACCATTTCCCAAGAATAATCGTCTGCATTCAAAAGAAAAAAATTGAAGATACCCTCGAATATATATCTGCGGATAGAAGCATTTTTTTCAGTTTTCATAAATCTGTTTAACAGATTGTACATTTGTTCTTTATCCAGAAGTCTGAACGCCAGATGCATGGCATGTTTTCTAGTAGACACTGCACGTCCTTCCAGTACATTTAAGAATGGGACAAGTTTGTCTTCATTTACGTTACCACATACAGAGTACAAAGATCTTTGCACCAATTTTAAATAATCACCTTTACAGAACATTAAGATGCTTTCCATTGCTAAGGAAGGTGGGTTAAGGTTTTTAAGGGACATGCAAATATACTGTTGTATGTTGTACACTATTTCATTTTCTTTAGTTTTGGCATCTGCTTGTAAACCTGATGGATAGTAATGGACAATGAAATTTTTAAATTCCTCTTTGGCCATTAAGTACGATAGTCCTGTAATAGCATTCCTGCAAATAGAACGGTTTTCATTTTCCTTAATATACTTTTCGATTTCAGATAAACAAATGGTAATAACTTTTTGAGATTCTTTCAAATGCATGTTCTTCCACCATTTCCAAAAAAAGGAAACATCGCCGGTACGATAGTATTTTGCTTTTAATGCGAAACGGGTAACAACATCGATACTGTGATTTATAGTTAATGGTTCATGTTGTATGAACCACATTATTTTTCTTATTTTACGGGACACAATACCCAAATACAAATTCAACAAGTTTGCTTTTTCTTCTACTAAATTTGACTGTTGCACTAGCCACTTTGTTATTGTTTCATCAACATATGCATCATCAATTAAAGATCTCGTAAAATATAAATTTAACAAGTTTGTTTTTTCTTCTGAGTTTGAATGTTTTACTAGCCATTCTATTATTTTTGCATCAACACTTCCATCCTCAGCACGTCTTGTTAAATATAAATTTAACAACTTTGTTTGTTCTTCATCTGAATTTGAATGTTGCACTGCCCACTTTATTATTGTTTCATCATACATATAATCAGCAGATTTTGTTAAATACAGGTTTAACAAGTGTGTCCTTTCTTCGAAATGGATTTTTAATTTTAAGCACTGTTTTATTACCGTTGCAATAAAGAAAGAACGTTTTTCTTTTATAATACTTCGATGAATGAAACTAACAACGTATGGATATGAAAATATAGAAATCATGTCTTCTGAATGTCGTTTGTTCCAATTATTTAAAGCTTGAACAAAGTACTTCGCGTGTCTATCCAAATTTTCTTCTTTTGAATCTTTTTCATCCACTGCTGCCTCTTCTTCTTCCTGTCCAAATAATTCAGGAATCAATTCTCCGAACGTTAACAAGCACTGTTTTTCATATCGCGATTCTTGTTTAATAATATTCAAAGTGTGGCTATACGTTTTAAGTTTAAGCCATTCAATTAAGTGTTCTTTTACAGGCATATCATGTTTCAAACGAAAATAAATGTGACCTTCAAGGAATTCGTTATTATGGGCAAATGTTTCATTGTTTAAAGTAAAAAGTTGAATTAGTTCGTTAATGGCAGTCCAATGTTCTTCATCTAAATCTTCAAGTACGAAATTGTTTTTAAGTGTCGCCAGAAATGATTTTCGTACTGAAATGTCATCATTACGATGTTTAGTTAACATATACCTGCATATATTTAACAAAGCTATTTTATCCCCGTTGATGTGGCAAGTTTTAATTAAAAGACAGACAAGTTCTGCCCTTGTTTTAATATTTGATGTTAAAGAGATTGTTTTCTTGAAATACGGAACAGACTTTTCTATTTTCATGTAACTATACCATTCGTCATCTGATAGACCATACGGTTTGAATTCAAGTTGCAGTTTTTTCTCCTGCTCGCTAAGTGGAAACAGTTTAAACAATGACAAATTCCTGTAGAATTTTTCATGGTCCCATAACTGACTGCCATAAACCTTTTCAAATGTTGTGAATAACCAACTTACATTTCTCATTTTCATAGGTAATTTGTTTATCATCTGAAAGACTTGGTGATTTGAACCCAATTGTTCTAGTGATGCTGGAAACAAATTGCGATACAGATCCCAAAAATTCCAATTCAAACTTTTCGGAATCTGTTTGTTGTGCAAAAGCCTGTAGTATTTGTTAGGGTTTTCTATAACATCTTGCATATTTGTTTGAATGAATTTATTCGTTTTACGCCATCCCAAGTGCAGAGATAAGCAATATTCTATGCACAACTTGAAAAACAGGTCAGTGTTGTGTTGTGCAAGGTACAGAAAAACACTGTTATATTCGGTACGTACCTTGACATATTTAGTACTTAATAATTTAAAAATCGTTTCAGTAATTTCAGGGTTCCTTTTTGTAATAACTAGAACCTGTCTTGGTGTTAATTTAATTCTTTTAAATTTAATGCAGTTTATAATCACGTCCGGGCTACAAGCAGGAAGCAACTTGGATGCTAAATATAAACCGTACTTCTTCTCAACAGCTTCAAAATAGGCATCCGCTTGTTGGAAGTTCTTCAAGTGGTAAGACAGCTTATTTAAAAGTTTTAATTTCGCATTAAAAGAAATATGTGGAAATATCACTGTTACTAACTCTTCTCCAGCAATATTTTGAAAAGCTTCTTCTAAGAACCAAGAGACCTTTAAAACTCTTTCAATGAGTATTGGATTTTCGCTTTTTAGAACTTCAAGTAGGTCAGGAATTTTTTTGAAGTAAATCAAAGCTTCAACTTTCCATTTTTCTTCAAGAGGAGTTTTTGGATACAACTGGGAACAATTAAGTCTGTTTGATTCAGTTTGTTTAATTTGGTTTAGGAGAAGAAATATATTCTTCCGTCTTTCTCCAATTGTGGCTCCACTTACAGAATGAAACCTTGTAATAAATTCTCCAGTTGTGATCGTCATGGTGAAGATTCTGTAAAAAAATTCAGTATAGAATTTATTAAATACTACAAAATGTGATTAATTTTGTCGCATAGTATGTAACTTCAAAATTTTGCAATTTTTTCTCAGAAACAAAAATATATACGGTTGTCCGACAGTAAGTGTCCCATTTTCAGCTGATACAACATCCAAAAATAAGCAGAAAGTTTCATACAAACGCTTTGTTTTCGAGATACAGGGTGTTAAAGTATCGTAAACAAAGTTTATACCTGGCGTACTTTACATGAGCAATTGTTGTATCTTTACCACTTACAACAGCGAGTGCAAGGAATAACTCTTGCCGATTATCCAGCAAGAGTAAATTTTTCCGTTCCAAATTTTTTGAATGGAATCTTGGCTACCAACAAGGCTGGATTCACGAGAGATGGTATTGCAAAAAATAGGGAAAGGGAGGGGTGCTTCACTTCAATATAGACGCGCTCAAAAAAGAACCTAAGATTTGTATTCTACAAATGTCGAACATGCGTACACGCGACTTTTCTACCGCCCCGCCCCCTAGTGCCACCCCACCAACAATTTCTCGATATTTCAAAAATGTACTACTTTCGGCTTTAAAATCGGTATGAACATGTTGAATGATAATAAGAATAACTTTCCATTAAGAAAACACCTCTGAAAGGTTTCCGTAGTCGTTTACCTGAACAGTTTAATTGAATATTCGTCAAAAATCCGACTATCACCAAATTATGAAAGCGATTTTAGATTTCAACAAATAGCCTTCAGTTAGTAAATACTAAATCCATACATAAAGCACAAAGGTTTTTTTTCTCCGGTTGCTCCAGCGGCTACCGCTTCACCAATTTGGACCATTTTTTTTTAATGAAAGGTCTCTATCCACAGATGGAACATGAAACATTTTTATATTTTTATTCAACGTCGATTTTTCAATAATAATTATTTTAATTTATAATATATATGAAAGTCTGCTAGACGAGTTTCACTTGAGGCGACATCTACACTAACCCCGCTTCTCATTATTGGAACTAATGCATCACGTGACTTAGCATTTCGCCGGTTCTGTCAACGCTCAGTCTGTCAGTGCATTGTGCGCTGGGGTAACACTAGTATTAATAAAATTTCATTTCCAAAATTTTAAAAAATTTCCAAAGATCTCGTTAGAAATAATTTTAAAATTTCCAAAAATTTACAAAATATAAAAAAATGACAAAATTTTAATAATTATTAAGTATTTTAACTTACAAATTCAAAAGTTACCAAATATTTTAAATTTTCGAAAATTTAAAAAATTTCAGAAATTCTCAAAATTTTTAAATTATTACAAAATTTTAAGAATATAAAAAATTTGGAAAATTTTCAATCATTAAAATTTCTTTTAATAAAGGCGACTAATGCCTCTGGCAATTGCCTGTTTACCAGTGCGCTTGCTCTACAGTGCGACATTAACGGCCGTTCTACGGTACTACGTTATACAAATACAGGGTGTGTATAAATTGCTGAAAGAATTACACGTGGCGATGTTGGTCATAAAAGTCGAAAATCTTAATACCAAAATGTTGGACATTTTAAAGGAACGTACATTTGACAACATTGGATCCACACACCACAGGTGTTTTATTATAATGCACCCTAACTAAGGATCATTGAACGTAAAATCCATTGTTAGTAAACGAAACAAGAAAACGAAAATAATAATAATAATAAAAATAATAATTAATACTAATAAGCAACGATGATAGAAAAAGCAAGTCCAATTACAAATTTTGACACTTGTCAAACTTTAACGTTATCAAGACAGAAATAATTTAGAGTCGCATCACTCTTGAATAATTATTGTTTTACAATGCTGCCATATGTATTTTTTACAATAATAAGTTAACGAAGAAATGTTTAAAACACGCTTTTGGGGCTGAAAAACGACATCTATGAAAAAATATTTATTACTATTCTTATTTCTTCTAATTTGCAGCTCTTTCTGTCAACAGATAATGAATTAAAACACTTATTAAAAGAATTCATTTTCAAACATTGAAGATCCCATGCATACCCGGAAGCATGGTACAATATTTTGGTATTAAGATTTTCGACTCAGAATTTTATGACCAACATCGCCACCTGTAGTTCTTTCGCCAATTTATACACACCCTGTATATACTTTTGCAATTACAGTAAGGAGCAATATCTAAAGTATGAGAAAGTCCAAGTTTGCTTTCACTTTCGCCAATATTTACGTTCTCATACTTTCTGTGTAAGAAAGTATTAATTTCATGAAAATGTTCGATTTCGTTCGTTTAATTTTGGTAAGCTGTGGAATGTGCAAGTGTATCAAAATGTCATTAAGGAAAATTTAAGTTTTTAAACAGAGAACGGCAGAGCGGCATGAGATTTTGTTTCACAACAGACCCAAGGGGGCACAATATTACTATATACGGGAGTTTTTGAAAGCATCAAAACTGAAGTAGGAACATTTTTTTTTAATTATAGACATTTAAAAAAAATTTTTTTTCAGCAGCTCGCATACGATTTTTTTACACTGGCTGCGGCAACTAATTTGTTGGAAGCTGATATTTTTTTAAAACTATAAAAGATTAAGCAATACTTTTTATTTTGATTTCATAGGACGGAAGGGGCCATATATCAGGCTAATAGTGAGTTTTTGTAACTTATTAGGGGTTGTAAAGTTACATTTTTCACTCTTATTAAAATTTGGTTGTTTTAATTTTAGTTGCTTATTTTTAGTAGACACATTTAAATAAAAATAAACAATCTCCTTCTGCTTTTACAGAATTTCATCTCCCCATTGGGTTGCATCGTTTTTCCTGAAAAAATAGACTGTACCCATTTTGATGCGCATATTAAAAAAAACAACAAAAAATTACAGATCATTCTCCTTAAAAGTTTTCTCCCCCTCGTTAGAACAGAGGGGCTTTTCAAAACCCACTATTTGCCTACTATACGGCCCCTTCCGTCTCATAATTTAAAAAAAAATGTTGCTCTTTTAGTTTTTGGAGAAATTTCCTTGTAACACTTAAGTTTCCGCACTCTGTATTGTATTATTATACAGAGTGTTAATTAATTGGTGTACGCTACTTTCAGAATCGTTTCCTTTCACCAAAGTGTGAAAAACGTTCTTAATCAACATGGGTCTGGAAATGCATCCCTTCGGAGATACAGGGTGTTAAGTATTTTTTTTTACAAATCACTTATTTTTTAATATTTCATAAATGGTTCGGAATACGTCAATGAAATTTTAGATACCTTTTTCTAAAACAAGCGCCAATAATCTTGCCTTATTCAATTTAACATTCAATAACCAGTGGCGTCGCAGTAGAGTACTAAGCCCCTTGTGGTAAATAAAAAACTCCGAAGCCAGTAGTGTCTTTCAAGTTTAAGAATTTTCACTAAATCTGGAACAAAAATCACTATTTAATTTTTACTAACTGTTTCGGCGTTTGGCCTTCTTCAGAACCGAGGGGTGTCTCACTCACGGCAATAGGTGTACAAATTTTCGGCAGTACTTGGGCAATCACTCGGCAATAACGGCAATCACGGCAAACATTGGGCAAACACGGCAATCATTCGGCAAACAGAGAAATCACTCGGCAATCACGGCAATACAACGGAAATCAATGAAAATAAGTGAACGATTAACGAAAATATGCGGGTGTAATCGAAGCTAGACAAAAGCTAAGTCTTAATTTTGTATTTTTTATTACTATTACAGTACATAGATAATGTGAACTAGTTAAAACCAAGCTTGTTCCCGTTTAGGACGAAATCAAAAAGTACGTAATTCCCAGCTAATTTTTATTTAGCTTGCTTGTGTTTACTACATAATTATTGTTTATTTACTAACAAGTATTAGATGAATAACATATTAAAAAAATAACTTATCAACTCGAATATTACCGATGGCATCAACTTTACTTGTGCAAGGTCACGCAGTTAAAGTGGAAATCCCTACAAGCATCAGAAATGCCATCGTGCAATAGCGTCTAATAAAGATAAATACAAATTTATTTTTGGTTATTATTTATGAGAGTGTACCACTGCACACATAGAAGTAATTACTTGCTTTAAAACAGAAAATTTAGATTCAAGAAAATCTCTGTTTTCAATAACCACAACATATATATTTGCTTAAACGGAGAAAATATTTTTCTAGCAAAAGTTTTCTCGAATCAAGAAAAGTTTCTTCGTAAGGAGAAAAACCATATTTTTACTCCAAAAAAGATTGAACCGTTATATCAAGAAAGTTTTCTTTTTTCGAGATAATTCGTTTTCTTCATGCAATATAACTATTTCCAAAACAAAAATATAGATTTTTTTAGATAGAAGTGTTGCTTACTCAAAAATAAACAATTGTATTCTTTATTGAAATAAAGAATATGCTTATCCTAAGCATTTCGGTATTTTCTCCAAAACGGAATCTTTTCTTGAACTAAGCCATGTGAATTGCTTAATATGTGATGGGTACTTTCTTGTTGTAAGCAAATAATAGTTTCATATGTCACAAAAGCACACAAAATTTGAACATTTTTTATTGAAAAACAGTATTACATAAAAAATTACACTATGAAGAACAGTATTACATAGGTACAACCAACGAAAATAAAAATATTGTATCTGCATACTTAATGCTTTTAAACCAATAATTAGAAATATACCTATAGGATATAGGTACCTATTACCTATAATACACTTTTCTAAAGTAGAACATAGATGAATGCCCTATACAATATAGATTGAAATTATTTATCAACTTAATTTTACAAAATTGTGTGTGCTTTAATGGGAGACTAAAGAGAGATTTCAGCAGAGCCTCTAATTCGAAATCCGGAAATTCTAATCCAAGGGCTCTACCAACATCATGTGCGCCATAAAAGGAAGTATGGCGGTTTTCTGTAGGTATAGCAGTGACACTAGAATAAGAGTCACTCGAAACCACCGAAACTGTTGATGAGTGATCTTCGACAGGCTCTTCACTCGCAACCGAATCTGTATCCGCTTTGTTATCCTAGAAATCAATGGCTTCAAAAAAAAATGTATACTTACAAACAATACTGACAATTTAATTTTGTTTTCAGCTTAAAAAAATCAAATTCAGATAAGCTGGATACATGCTTATTTATAATAATCTATTATGAGCGCGGTCTACTGTACCTACCTTAATAACAATGTTACCACTATATGCAGCAAATTGTCTCAGGAACTTCTTCCTTAATCCCAAAATGGGAATTAAATCGTAAATATCTTTGTATTCCAGGTTATTAAATTGCTCTTCATCAATTTTGTTTTCTAAAAAGATATCAAAACTACTAAAATTAATGTAGCTGTAAATAACACTACAATACAAAGTACTGCTACAGAATTAGGAGTTTCCCCGAACAAAATTTTTGTCCCGAAGATATAAATGCAGTGTGCGCTTACATGAGCTTTACGTCATTTTTTAATGTTGTGTTCATTTAACTACGCTGTCTAACTATCAA
Source organism: Ctenicera cuprea (assembly GCA_958336395.1). NCBI lineage: Eukaryota > Metazoa > Arthropoda > Insecta > Coleoptera > Elateridae > Ctenicera > Ctenicera cuprea. Next base: position 52,998,201 of record OY284492.1, on the reverse strand, counting down.
CATTTATTTACTGCATGTTAAGGCTCTATCTAGTGTTTATTTTATAATTCGTTTTACCTAACAATATTTATTTTCTAGGTAACACTTTCACAAAAAAGTTTAACACAATTTTAGGTAAAATCTGATATCACACGAATTGCAACAATGATGGGTATATGTTCGAAGTTTAGCTTAACATGCAAAAACCGCTGAACACGTCATGCAATAGACTAAACAATAAAATTAAAACTGCCATACCATATATTTACAGTCTGCAATTCGGAGAAATGCGACGTCATTGCATTAGATTTTTGTTTTTCCAACGATTTTATCAAAAATAAAAATCACCTATTTATTTCCCTAGAAATTCAGATAAAGGATGTATGTATTTGATCTAGATTGTATAAGTAATAAATCACCGGAAACGGAAGTTTGAAAATTTTTCGTTTAAAATCAAATGTTAAAGTGCGTACTACTTACTTTCAAAAGTTTCCTCCAACACGTGCAAGTTCCACGACTTCAATTTTTGCTTTACAAAATCATCCATTGTGCATGTCTTAATTTTTCACTAAGTTTTAACACAATACACTTACACTGAACTCACTACATACAGAATGATGCAATGCAAATGAGTTAAATTTTGGGGGGCTTGTTTGTCAGTTGATATCCCCACTTAATCATTCCATCGAGAGGTGTATTGTTTTTTTAACACAAAGTAAGGTGTTTTCTTGATCTGAGTAACTGTAATATCGAAGACAGTCAAGTAAACGTAGCTTGCTATTTCGAGAAATTTATTTTCATATTAAAAAATTGTGTTAAGAAACTAATTTTCTTCCTCGAAGAATCACAATAATTTTCATAGAAATATATTTTGTTAAATCAAAAAATTGGCGCAGTCGATTGAAATAAATTATGTTGAGATAATATTTTTTCTTAATTAAAGAAAACCTTTTTATGTGTGTGTGTGCTTTACTTTGAGGAGTATATAATCATCGTAAGATTTCTTGATCTTCCCTTTCAGACATAAAATGGATTTTTTTGATAAAATTTCAAGTGAATGTCATACCTTGTTACCAAACTATTTAATACAATTGCTAATCTATACCGGATTTGATACCATACATTCCCTAAGTAAGTTCCAAGAGAATGATGTTGAGATGTAAAGGTGTGCAACGGAATACTTACCAAATTTAATATTAGATGGAGAAAAAATAAACAATTTTGCGAAATATATGCCGCGATGGTAATGATATTTCACGTTGCAGAAGGCCACAGAAAATTGGTTGAGCATTGTATAAGAGCAAATAAGCCAGCAAAAAGAAAAATATCCGACAAAACATTAGACTATTGCTACTCAGGTACAGAAAAACTGGGCGAAACAGGGCGCTGGTACTTTCCCTTACTTTAAATATTCTCGCGTTAAGCATTGATGGAAATTTACATCTAATCTAGCCGGTACAAGCCCGCTGCAGACTCAAGACGTTGCTTACTTACGGGCTGCGCGCGCTCCTACGACGAGACGTGAAAGGCGCTAAGATATTTAGAGCGCTCACGAAAATAGTTATAACAGCTTTATTTATACAGTTATCAAAAATTTGCCAAGTATGAAAAACATTTATTTTTATTATTTAAAATCAGGTAACTGTCGGAAAACACGTTGTTGATATTAAAAATTATCGTTTTGTTTTCCTTAATTTTCAAAATACTTGAATATTCTCCTGATCCTAATCAAGTACTTTAAATAGTCCATCGAACTGATAAAAGTTTATAACGATCGGCGTTTGCGTTTTTGTATAAAAAATTAATCCATTTCAAAATTTTTGAAAATTCCCAGAGGGCGTCAGAATGAAATTTTAAAATTAGTAAAAAAACAAGTTTTGTAGTTTATTGCAAGCTCTATCGGCTCAGAAAGTTTAAAATAATGTTGTGGGCAGTTTTTGAAACCATGTTTTTTGAAAATGTCCAAAACTTTGAACCTACCTAGTATATTCACAATTTTCATATTTTCTCAAATATTTTTGCATCACTATTTTTCCTTATCAAGGGCTCTCATATAATAGGATAATTTGTATTGATTGGATATTTTGTTTTTGAGTAATCCGGCATTAAAGTTAAAATTTTCAAAAATTCGTAACGCGCTTCATTTTAAAGATACACCATTTGGAAAAAGAGCATTTGATTTATCTCTAGATGCACCACAACGCTATGTATTAAAAATTTTAACAATGTTTATAAAAAAGTCTATACAAAAAAAACAGGTTTAATTTCCGAGCATGAATTGGAGTAAAATTTGGGAGATTAGTAAAAAAAACGAATTTGTAGTTCATTGTAACCGCTATCGACTAAGAAAGTTAAAAAAATGGTGTGGGCAGTTTTTGAAAAATAATGTTCAAAATGTCCAAAATTTGAGTATATTTACAATTTTTATATTTCCAAAACAATTTTTGCATCGCTTGATTATACATATTAGGGGCTGTTAAATAATGTGACAATTTTATAGATTAGATATTTTGCTTTTGAATAGTCGTGCATTAAAGATACAGCATTCGGAAAAAATCATTTGATTGGTCTTTAGATACACTACAACGCTATGTACCCTATAAAAATAGGGTTCCGGAGATACATGGAAACGAACGCACCCACCGACCCACAAACGGACATTAAAAAAAACCTTTTTTGGTTTCCTTGGACCCCAAAACGCGTATTTCCGTTAAAATTTGAAGTTCGAAAATTTACATGAAATCATAACTTTCCTTACTTCAGCAGAAGTATGGGAAAGTAAAAATAGGAAACAGGATTCAAACGATTCTGATACATCCATCAATAAGGAACAAACAAAACCATCGTCAAAAGCTTTCGGCGTAGACCATATACGAACCGTAGTAATAAATCATGTAAAAAGTGTTTTTGAATTTTCGAAATAGGATGTTTTAAAAGTAGTTGTAAAAAAAGCTGGCGACCTATCTGTAGAAATTGACAGCGATTTCTGCACGCTAAAAGTATCTGTTTCAGGTGCGACTACGCGGCAAAATTTACTACGCCCCAGAAAAGTATGGCAAAAAATGGGTGCTTGAAAGTTTTAACTGGTATTTTAGAGGACATTTCTCTTCTGATAGAAAAAAACGCCGAGACAAAATCCCTTAACTTAAGAGAAAAGTCAAAACCCAAACCAATTTCAGTTCTGAATTTCAATATAATTTATGTTCAGTATAATGCATTAATATATTTGTTTATCTAATGTTCATCCCATATTTTCCACAATATTTTATAAAGCAATTTTAAATATAATATACAGAAGTAACAGATATTAGCATTGTCTTGAGATTTAGATCATACCTAATCACATTATAATTTTTATGGTAATACCAGGTAATGGTTTTACCTACCCACTAAATGTTAATGTTGTTTACATAAAATTGTAATGAGAAATATACAAGATTTCAAGTTGAACACCAAAATATTATAATCGAAAACGAAATTACCTCTTGTTTTTGATGAACGAGGCAAAGTTTAAAATAGGAATAATATAATACTAAAAGTGTCAGCTAAAGAAGGCTGTACAGAATCGGAATAACCATTGATATACATCGAAAATCGCAGTAATAACCGACAATAACGTCCGCAAACAAGGCAATCAGTGGGCAACAACCCGGAAATCACGGCAATCAAGTCGGTAATCACGGCAAACACGGCAATCAAGTCGGCAATCACGGCAAACACGGCAATACGGCAATAAGTGTACACAATTTTACCGAGTGAGACACCCCTCGTTCAGAACTTTATTCTAAAATTAATAAAATGAAAATAAGTTTCAAGGTTAGGTACCGGGTGATCGTAAAAAAATGATTCAGAGCAGGCCATGACCGAAGTGTTAAAGTTGGCAATACTTAATACTTCGGTCATGGCCTGCTCTGAATCATGTTTTTTACGGTCACCCGGTAGAAATGTTTACATGTTTAAATACATACAGGGTTGGGCAAAAGTACGGAACAATGCAAATATCTTTAACACGGCAACCGCGTTTTTGACAAAATTTTCTACGTGAAGGTTCCGATATACGGCGGATACAATGAAGGTATTGGGGGTTTAAAACGACTTCCGGTTTAGCCGGAAATGATACCAACTTTTTATTTTAAATGGAACACCTTGTATATTTTTTGATATATCGATAGAACTCTTCCTTGCGAGTTCAGTAATATAAGGTTTCATGTCTTTATTTTTAATAATTTTAGAGATATTGCACAATAATGTTTCGTAATTATTATCTAGCAGCAGCTCATGAAAACAAAAGAATGCGAGACGCCTAAACAGTATTGTAAAGTTGTCAAATATGCTTGGTTCGCTTTGTGTTGTGTTGATGTTCGATAAAGCTGGGCAGTGTGGCTGCAGTAATCAATTAATTAACCAAATTAATTAAAACTACTGAATTTAAACATCGGAAATGGTTCAAATGGCGAGGACGATATAACATTTCTGTTTAAGCTAAACTGTTCCCAAGTAGAATAAGATAAATATCTAACTTACCGCTGACTACTTACACTCACAAAATGAACCTTGCAACTGTTCATTAACGTATCGGATTGTGAACTACACACACAAATATCGTCCGTTCAAAAAAAAAAGGAGGGAGTCGAGTGGGATATGGTTGCGTTTTGCAATCCCACCCAATATAGCATAAAATGTATCGCATACGCTATACTGGGTGGAATCGCCAATCGGCAGAAATGCCACTCTGCCGTCCACTCCTTTATCTTTTTTGGAACTATTTACATGACCGCATTTTGTGATAAAGTAATGTAATCAGTAATAATGTAATGTTGTATTCTACGAATTGTTTTCGTTTTGCTTATTAGGACTTCCTCTGAAATTTCCTATTCTTGCACCACATTTCAATTATTGCGCAACACTATTTATTTGTCGACTGAAAGAAGACTACAAAGAATCCACACATTCTGAAATAAAGCAATGCGATTTAACATAAATAATTTATGCCCAATCTAATTTAATGTGGAATAAAACGAGCGCATAACACAATGATTCTTCATTAATATCACTGACCTTTTCAACAGAAACTTGACATTATCATGGATGATAGGCAGGGGCGTCGCCACGAATGTTTTGGCTGGGGCACTGTTTTCTAAAAATGTTGCAGCAGGCGGAGTACAAATAAAATTCTTTATCTTTATGTTAAACATTAGATTTACACAGGTATTTTATTTTTTTTCTGCTCATGCTTTAATTTGCTTATTAAGTTTGCGCTACCTATACTACATATAATGATACCCATTTCGATACAGATTTTTATTATGAAATGACCCAAACTGACCAATAGCAGCAAAGCATTGTTTTTGGTAACCACGGTTACAAAAGTTGTTGACATTTCTCGGTTAACGTCGCAAAACACTTCGAGTTTTAGTATTTGCATAAATTTTTTTAATGAATATTTTTTTAATTAACTAGCCGTAGAAAAAATAGTGCATCTAACTCTTATGTAATTTGCTAAGATCGGGCATTTACAAATTAAATTATTTGCATTGTAATTCGGTTTATATAGGCCAGACAATTAGAAATTTTGATATTAGGTATAAAGAACACGTACGTTGTTACAAATACAAACACCCACATAAATCCAATTACGCTAAACACTTACTAGAACACAATCATTCAATGACATCTAATAATACTATAAAATGTTTACAGTTTTGTGATGATAAACGTAAATTAGATATACTAGAAGCTTTAGAATTTCACAAACTGTACCGTTAATGAATGAGCAAATTGATCTCTTAAATTCTCCGCTATTGGATATTTTGGAGTAAGAAATCAAGTCATCTGCAGACGATTACCGAGATCCAAATTCCAAATTCACCAAATTCTATTGCTATAACAACACTAATTGTTTACTTTCTATAACCTTTGACAATGGCATGTAAACATGGCGAAAACATAGAAGGTTAAAATAAATAAATATTGTTAGTAATTAAGTATTTTATATGCGGATAATCATTAAATATGGACTTTAACGAAGTAAAGCTGGAATGTATAAATAAATTTATAAATTTACATAAAAATTAAACATTTACTACGTTTTATTAATAAGTTCTAGCTTTACTTTGTTGAAGTTCATTTTAATATATTGTAAATAAAACAATTCTTAGCGTCTTCAACAGGTTTTTTATTTTAGCCTTATATGCATTTCGACTGTTGACATGTTATTTTCAGAGGCAAGATTAAAAGTAAATAGCTGGTGTTGCTATAGGAACAATAAATCTTCATAACTTAATCTTGATTTCCGATATCTGCGTCCAGATGACTTGATTTCTCAATCCAAAACGTCCAGTAAAGATGAATTTAAAAGATCAATTTGTTCATGCATTAAAGGTGCCGATTTTAAATGGTTATGCTTTTAGTATATCTAATTTACGTTTATCACCTCAAAGTGTAAACATTTTATAGTGTTATTAAATGTCATCAAATGATTGTGTTCTTGTAATTATTTAGCGTAATTGGATTTATGTAGGTGTTTATATTAGTAACAACGTACATCTTCTTTGTACCTAATATCAAAATTTCTAATTGTTTGTGCTATATAAACCTAATTGCAGTGCGAGCAATTTAATTTGTAAATACCTGATTTTAGTAAATTGTCTGTTTTTTCTTTAGCATTAAACAAAGTGTTTAAAATATTTTTGTTGCTTCAAAAGTTATTTGTTTTGTTTTTAATTGGACTATGGTCGTAAAAAAATAAAGATGAACATGATATGTAAAATCAACGAATATTTATTTATGTATTTAAAATTGAGGCGTTGCTGTCGACACTAGTGCGCGAGACCAAACTGCGCGCAGGCATCCCTACTACGAAAATCATTCCCACTACAGCTACTTTACGTGACCCAGAATGTGAAAATTGAAGGTATAAAAACAATATCCCGGGATGAAAAAATCACTTTACAGTCGACAACAACCGGAATGATAACTATTCCAAAAGAAAGACTTGTAATTTACGAGATTCGTGGTAAGTAACCACAACTCGACAGCTAAATTGTAAGATCACTCAACTCCTGGTTCTGATCGCACGTGGAGAGAGACGGTGAGAAAGATAAGCCTGCCCAGATGGTCGAATGGAATAATTATAACAGTGGAACAGTTTGAACATTTATATGACTCTGAACGTGCAGAATTAAAATAAAATAATTTTGTATGTGTTGATTTCAGAATTTACTTTTATTAAAAGCAGGGAATATTTAATTTTAAATAAATGCAGTATTAGTTAATTAAGTTTGAAACCAATAGGATGAAATGAACATATGCTAAAAGGTTTTATTTCAACAAAATCTATAGCAATCGACCCTTGACACAGTGATGTTATGAAGAGTGTGGTGTTCCAATTCCTACAATTTTTCTATATAAAAACTTCAACCCAATAAATCGAACAGTTTGACAATCTTGGGACTTCGTTATAAGAATGGCGCATAGGTAAAAATTCAAATTTGGCGCACTTTGCTTTCTTAAACTTGTTGACGCTTATTCTGCGCACAACGGGTATTTACTAGGGTTTTGTTAATTAGTTAATAGTTTTTAATCTTTAAATTTATTTTAAAATAAAATTAACATTTATGGTTGCGTCGTCTGTTGATAAAATTTATAAGAAGTCTCGAGATAGTTTGAAGATGAAAAGAATTGAATAGAATGCAGACACAAGTCTTCTTTACATCAGCCTTGGTAGTAAGCTACTCAGGCTGAGTGTTACAGCAAATGAATTATTTTTATTTGATCGAGTTCAACAAAACAGCTTTTTTTATTGATGATTGTTTAAAAGACCAGAAAACAGATCATGAAAATATTTTATTTTAAGCTACCCTGGTTGAAGGATAAGTACATACTGCACCGCGCCGCCGTTGGGAATAAACCTTGATTGAAAATCTGGCGGCCAAGTTCCGACCAAAAAAATGTAGCGCTACAGTAGGCAGTATTTGGTGAAACACCCTGTACATTGAATGATTGTGAACTACTCGTTTAAATTATCTTCTAATTTCTGAACTGTCAACAGATGGCCCAAATTTTAATCAGTGCTGTTAATATTTTGCACTGTTGCTGGTTAAAATAATAAATTAAATTGTATATAACACTTTGTGATGATATAATTACCATATATGTGTTGCTAACCTATATCTCTACCGTATTAAACAAGGTTATTGTTGGTAGTACAATAGAATTGCAGAAAAATTAAGTAATTTTATAAAAAATCAATGATAGTGGCAAATAAACAAACATCTTTACTTATTATTCTTAAAAATTTAAAAATACAAACTTTCTAGTGCAAGTTATTTAAACGTTTGTGATTTTAAATAATTAGAGTTATTTATAAGCTGCGTTACAATCGTTCCTGCTACATTATTTGAGGGTACTAACACTAGTAATTTAATTTAGTCAATTAGTTTCAAAACCCTATTGCATTTGTTGTAGATTAAGTATGAAAAATAAAAAAAATACCTCCAAAAATTTTGAAGCAAAAGAAAAATTGTTAACTGAAGATGCTAACCACACGACAAACCCACAACCATCATATGGTAGAATTAAGTACGTAATCATTGTATTGTTAAAGGATTTGAAGTTTTTTACCAATCTACCAAATCGGTGTAGGGTATACAATACTTCGTCGACCAAGAGTTCTTTGAAAATGGAAGAGCAGTAGTCGATACTGTTGTTCAAAATGTGGTTAAAGTTGTAGATCCTCTCTATCTAGTTATACTTTTACATTACATAGATTAGGTTAAGGCCCAAAGAATATTCATTGACAGCTAAAAAGGGCACATACTACATTTATTCTGAATTTATTTTCTTCTCACAGGTTCACTTATTAAAGATCAACATCTGCTTTATTTAGTGACGTCAAATTATATACACCAACAAACATAACATGAATTTTTTTTAGAATGCCTGAATCATTGGGAAAAGTTTCTCACCACAGAATCTGGAGTCGTCTGGTTGTTATTGTCGGTGTAGTTGTATATATCTGGTACTCGTCAAAAAATGGAAAGGAAACAAGTCTTGCTAAGCAAAAGGAAACTTTGCAACAGCGTGGACAAGCTTTTGAATGTGATGAAGAGTATTTGGAAGAAATTGAAGATTTTATTGGTTGTGTACCAAAAAAATGTGGGAGATACGTTTCTGATAAGTTGGTTACTGGAAATGAGGCGGATGTTTTGTTAAAAATTGCTAAACGTGGTAGGTTTATTTAGAAAATACTGAATGCTATTTAGTGACAATAAACCTTGTCAAGTTTAAATTCGTTAAACAAAGCCTCAAATTTTCTTGTTAGTCTCCAAATTTTATTTTCTCGTTTACATTTTCTATGGACTTTTTATTTCTTATTTGAGATTTAAGAGTTTAACTACAATATTTAATTGAATTTACCTAAAAGCATTTCATTTTTGGAATTGCAACCTTAAAATGTTTACAATTCGATAAGTTTCACTTGAAGCTGATATTTAAAGTCCAAATTTTTGTAAAAATATAACTGTAGTTAGAAATCGGAAATTTTCTATGACCCTCATAAGATAAAGGTAACAAATGGATTTTGGGAAATTTCCAAAAATATTATTCAAAAACTGGCGACACGATTTTTTTAAATTTTGAAAAGTGATAGACTTAGAGATAAGCTACAATTTGGTTGGTGTCCCAGTTCGTAAATTTTTCTCCGACGCCTTTTATAAATTTTTGAAAATTTGTGTTTTAACGCCTATTTACTCAAAAACGAGTTATCAGATTGGGATAGAGCTACAATTGAGCTACAATTTGGTTCATGTGCCAGTCCACTAATTTTTTGACGTCTTCTATGAATTTTTGAAAACCGAAAACTCATGCCTCTCTTTTTAATAAACGGGGGACGATAAAAAATATGTTTGAGCTAAGTTGCTCATGAGTAATAATAGAATCAGATTCGCAACTTAATATTTAGGTGCAGCAATAATTAGAGGGGTTAATGTTTCTCCCCTTTCCCTAATTTTGGAAAACAAAGTTGTTCTTCCGTTTTTCGTTGTGTAATCTTGAGGAATCGTTTTTTTAAACATGAAATTTTAGTTGTCCTTCTTGCAATGAGGTATCAGCAGGGTTTTATATTTAAATACCTTACAACTGAATACAGTTCTTAGATAGATGTGCTGTAATTGTTGTGATTAGATATATCAAAGTAATTATTTTGTATAAAAGTATAGGAAAGTCGAAAATTATTGCTAAAGCTATCGACAAAAAAGCAACTGCATTGTTCCCTCATTTGGAGGCTATGCAAGAAAGCTTTTCTAAACCGGTCTTTATCAAATTTTTTTTCGGTAGAATTTAAATTTTAATTTAAAATGTTTACACATTTGTAATTTTATTTACTTTCTGACTGCTTCAGCTTAGCTTAGGTTCCTCACTAAATCAGCAGTTGTTTGATATAACCAATATTATTGGCCTAAGTACATCTCTACGAGCTCTTTTAACTGCAGTCTAAGTCTAAGGAGTCAGGGCGAATTGGTACTTGTATAGAAAAACAAATATTAATTGCATTGTAAATATTTTTGACTTTTAGATATTCACAGAAAAAAACACGTTCTTAGCTTAACCAAAACCCAAAAAAATTTGAAAATTGTCTGTGCTTGGATCAATAAACGGGGGGACGATGAAAGAAACTATGTTTAAGCTGTATGATCTCTCAATAGAAAAATGAAAATATTTATTGAAAACATTTTTTATAATTGTGATTTTGAAAGGAAAAATTTGGTAACTCATTAATTTTTGCAGGTTTTGCACTGGGCGTCTCAGATGGTGGCGCATCTATTTTAGATTTACATTCCGGAGCACTTTCCTATGGACAGAAATTTGTAAATGTTTATTCGTTAGAAGAATCCAAGAAAGTATTTAATGCAGCTGATTTAGCAGTGTACAAAGTAGTTAAGTCAAAAATTCAACATGCCATTGCAGAAATATTCCAAATATCTTCAGAAAGTTTACATCTTACACACCCAACATTCTTTTCTAGACTGACAAATTTAGATCCTAAAACCGAACATGATGAGTATTGGCATGTTCATGTAGATAAAGTAAGTTATATTCTTATTGATTATTTTGTGATAATAAAATAAATACAGCAAGTGCCATTTAACCTTGCAAAAAAAATGACGATAACTTTAAAAGGCGAGAAGCCGTTACACTCTCAAGCAAAAGCAATCCCATAGTTTGAAAGCTAGTATAATATCTAGTTGCTGTTAATTATTTATGTCATTATTATATTAATCCCTCCTCAAAGCAAACTGTTTCTAACCTTATGGAGAACGTGCGCGCACGGCCTTTTAATTTGTCAAAAAATCCACAATTTTTCGTAAACCATAAATAAATTGACTTTCAGTTTTTAGTAGAGTGTACCACACTGTCCAACAGCCAATTAGAGCTAGTTTAAGTTACGACTACCGACGAAACAAAGCGTAAGTAGCCGAATCAAAGCACACTAAAATTTGCAAGGTTAGGTGGCACATGCTGTAGCAATGTTTCCATCAAAATTGATGGGAGGAATTAAAATGCAGCCTTACAAATGAGCAATGACTGAAACAAAAAAGTAAAGGAATTGATGAATGGGTTTTTTACAATAAACAAACTATTTTATATATTTACTCTGTCAACCAAAATTCTATATATCAAATATAATCTTGTATTTTAGGTAACGTACGAATCATTCCATTATACATCCCTCTTGTATTTATCCGATCATGGAGTAGATTTCAATGGAGGTCGTCTAGTATGGTTAGATGGTCCCTTAGGTAAGCCTAGCAACAATGTAACGTTAGAGCCTCGAAAAGGGCGTGTAGCAATGTTTACTTCTGGTGCTGAAAATCTGCACTATGTAGAAAGGGTAACTAAAGGAACAAGATATGCAATTACAGTGTCGTTCACCTGTGATGTTACCAACTCTATTAGAGATCCAGTTGTTCCACATACTTAGTTTTTAACGCCTATGTAAATTATATTGTTTTGTAATTGTGTTAAAAGTATATATATATGTAATTGTTAAAACGTGTTTTATTGTCATTTTATAATAAACAAATTTGAAAGTGCCAGCTAGTTACTGTTATCACTGATTGTTGTTGACCTTGTAATCATAACCAGGATACAAAAATCATGATTTTTAATTTAACTAAATTGATTTAGATGATTTAATCGAATTTTTTTGGTCTTAATCGATTTTTTAAACATATTTTTATTTTAAAAATTTAAATACCTTTGTTTACTTGCATCAACATATTGTCTGCCGAATTAGTGTTCTTGTTAAATATTTTAATAACAAGTGCAGTGGCGGATTATTGCACAGGTGCACGAGACGCTCGCCTGGAGTCTTAAAACAAAGCAAAAGTTTTATTTATTTTTAAATTTTTATTGCTAATCATTTAAACAAACAGTGGCATAATCTACTGCTTATTAGGGTCTAGAGATTGCAATCTAATAAAATTATAAGGCTCGGGTAATGCACGTGATTCTGACGTGTTTGAACGGTACACAAACGTTTTGACGTTTATTTGACAGTTGAAAATACTTTGAGGCTATTTCGTCACATAACTGGAGGGTAACTAAATGCACTAATTACGCATGCTCTGCAAGCGTACTCGGGTAAAAATGCGCAGAGTATGCATAATTAGTGCATTTAGTTACCCTCCAGTCACGCGATGAAATTACTCCAAGGTATTTTCAACTGTCAAACGTTTGTGTACCCTTCAAACACGTGATAATTTGTGTCACATGCCCGAGCCTTATAGTAAATTTATTTTTGTGTAAGTGCGTGCAGCAATTGAAAATTTATTTTAGATATCTAAAGGTAGATCTCAAAGATTAAAATTTTTAGAAACTTTTGAATTCGCGATATTTTTAGTTTAAAAAATGTAAAACGAGACCGTTACGTTAATTAAAACTTAGTTTTATACAATACACGAAATTAAATTTAATAATTAAATGAATTATATTTAGCTATATTTTAGTTTTTATTGGGTATTCTACGGAAAAACAAATGTGCGCTATTAAAAACTTTTGAAAAACTTGTACTTAAATTAAAAATGCGTATCCTACTATAGCACTTTGTCTTAGTATTTCAGACATGTTTGAGTTAAAAAAGTAAACAAATTTTACCAAGGAAGTAAAAGAGGATCCTCTAATACTTCTTTGAATTTTATCGCCAATTCAGACTGTTTACTCTAAGGCACTCCAACTGCTCAATCAAAATACATCGAGCATAATGAATCTCAGAAAGTGGAGGAAGGAAAAAAGTCTTTATTTTAGTGTATTAAAAAAAATTCTATCACTGATGAGGAATTCATCTTTAACGTGAAGTTTTTGTCGTTCGTTATGTTTATTGAAAAAATTAGACGAGATGTATTCCCAAGTCTCAAAAATGTATAGAGGAACCCATTCCTAGCTTTATTTAGTTTTGCAAAACGGTTGATACAATTTTTTTTTAATTCTTTTCGATCTTTAATTTTCAGATATGTTAAGATGTACAAAGTTTGTGTTTAGAAAAGTATGTTCTGTTGATTAATTGGCAACACTTTAATAAACAAAACAAATTATCACAGATTTCGATAAAGGTTCACTAGATCCACGACTCCAGCTTCTCAACAATCAAATAACGAAATAATTAAACCCGGACGGTCATTTTGTAGGTCAAAATGTTAAATTACAATGTAATGTAGGGCGATTACATTAACTTGTTTTTAACTAATGATTGCACTAGAAGCGCATCTTATAGCCCCATTTTTTTAATAAGATATTCACCAAACTTTTCAAAGTTGAAAGTTCTTTTACCTTTCTTCTAACTTTTTTGCGTAGATGTGCTATAGCGACTGAAGCTAGCTTATGGCATTTATTAAAAAAACGGCAAACCCTGTCTCGTTCACCGGCGATTTCTACAACCTATCGCACAACATGCTTGCGGCATGCCATTTAAATTAGATTTTACAGTATTTTATATATTAACGTTGAAGTGCAAAACAGTGCTTGAAGTTGTAAAATGTCACAACACTGACTTTGACCTTCTACAAAATGGCGTCTAGCTTAATTTTTTGTACAACAGTCGTGTGTCCAGTAAACCTATATAGAAATCTGTGCAAATTATAGAGTTATATATAATTTAGTCTTTTTTTCACGTTTTAAATTAAATAAAACATTTTGTATTTATGGTTGTAAAATAATTCGATCAATTTTTTGGGCATATTGCGCAAACTTTCTGCGTGGTAACATATTATCGGCCGGTTGCAGAAACGATTGGTTAACTTTTACAGAGGAATTTAATAAATCGATAATTTTGTTTTAGACCCAAATTTCCAGTTTCAAATAGTCTTCCTTCGTCAAAGTTGAAAATTGCTTGTGCAACCCGATGTACGTCGGTTAGACTGAAAATCCCTTAAGCCTCTCGCCCGACTATTTTTAGCTGTCGAACTGACACTCTTTGTTACTTTGCAACAAGTATTCGTAATATAACCGGCAATTTAAAAGCTCTTGTGGTATTACTACAGAATATTTCGTAAACTAGATGTTCAATTGATTTTCTACAAACGCTATAAAAATGAACAGAGAAGGTAAAAATTCATTTCTCATTTAAGCGACGTTTTGAAGATATAATTACTGAACCTATCGGGATGAACACTGTACAAAATGAAAATCACTTTCAATTCAACTTTTTAAAAGAATATTGTAGAAAGTTTTTTTATTAGTAGCAGAAGTAGCGGAAGATCTAAATACACTGAACAAACTTATTATTAACTGTTTGACTTATTTAGAGTTAAAAATACTCCAGGTTTTAATTACTGTTTTGAAACATACCGTATCTTTCATATCTAAAAGAAGTATTAAGGTGATTGTGAACATACCTTTCATGCGCGGGGATACTTGCTGATATTTTGACGTTTTCCCACATGCTGGATTAATTGAGGTTATATTATAACCTATTTGTTTATTTGTTTTCGTGACCCTATAATACTTACAATATTATAATTTTTCGTGGGGAATTGGGTCTATTTTAATAAATAATCAACGGTTTAACAGTTTACAGCTGTTTCGGCTTTTGGCCTTCTTCAAAACTTTAATTTAAAATTATAATTTTTAGAAATAGGCTGAATTGCCCTTGTCATTTAAAATTAATTTACTTAAGGAACATATTAAAATAATTATGAAATAGATAAATACACATATAGAAAATTTCTTGACATATTACAATATATATTATTGTAATATGTCAAGAAATTTTCTATATGTGTATTTATCTATTTCATAATTATTTTAATATGTTCCTTAAGTAAATTAATTTTAAATGACAAGGGCAATTCAGCCTATTTCTAAAAATTATAATTTTAAATTAAAGTTTTGAAGAAGGCCAAAAGCCGAAACAGCTGTAAACTGTTAAACCGTTGATTATTTATTAAAATAGACCCAATTCCCCACGAAAAATTATAATATTATAACCTATAATTTTAATTCTGCCAATTTTTAATTTATAAAAAAAACGTGATGCCAGACATTCCAGTAACAGTCGGTTTTGGGTAAGAAGCACCAGTATTAAGGTTACAAATGTATGAAACACTTTAATTTACTCGTCTTTACAGAGGAGGAGCAGAATTACTCTTCGAAAACAAGAAAAGTTATTCGGTTTCTCTTCCGGAGAAGGAAAAGGAATGTATGTAAGTAAATGTCGTTTTATTCCATAATTTTAATAATATTGTTTTATTTCTAGGGGTGTTAGGTGATTTAATATTTTGGATTAAGGATAATCTGCTGAAGGAAAGGCCAGAACTTTTCATTCAAGATGATTCCGTGTATGTGTTTTGTAATGAAATAATATAATATTAAAACAAATTTCTGATTACATTACTTATTTGCATAA
This sequence comes from Ctenicera cuprea, assembly GCA_958336395.1. Taxonomy (NCBI): domain Eukaryota; kingdom Metazoa; phylum Arthropoda; class Insecta; order Coleoptera; family Elateridae; genus Ctenicera; species Ctenicera cuprea. The sequence goes on along the minus strand of OY284492.1, from coordinate 52,982,321 downwards.
TTTTTAGGCGCCCTGGAATACTTGTTTTAGTAAATGATGCAGATTGGGAACTTATGGTAAACATATTAACAATAATTATTGTCGCTTCAATTTTAAAACTACCAGTTTGTGCAAACTTGAATTTTAGTCTTAAGCTATGCATTCCTGTGTGAAGCTTTACAAAAAGTTCGTAACATTATGGTTGTCATTTTGTTAATAGTTATGCAATAAGGAATTATTACGTCTAGAGCAAATTTTAAAAGTACACCCTCAATTAAGGTGACTAAATGTCCCATTGTAAAGGTTTTAAACTGGTTGTTTGTTCTGGTGTTAAATTGGCAATAATGTTTTTAAATACAATTGAATAACAATTGGCATCCGACACTCTAAAGGGCAAAAGAATGCACGAAGAAGAAGAATAACAATTGGCAAAATAAAAATATGGAAATAGCGAATTTTAGATCTACATAATTGTCTACAGGTTTATTGTTTAGCAAAATTTCACGAAAAATAATTCTAGACCACTTTTTCATACATCTTGTTCATACATAAATTGATTACCATGTCTAGTAATGTGAATGCATTGCTGCCTGATAAATTATTTTGCAACTTTAAGTATTTAAAGCAGCAAAAAAGATGCAAGATTTTTAGCTAATTAAACTGAGCTGCTTTGGGAAGGATTTAACGGGAAAAGTAACTATAGCTTGTACCAAATTCGTTGCATCTCGGTACAACACAAAAAAATACATTTTGATAAACACAATGATTTAAACACCGTGCGAGTTGAACTATCATAGGTCAAGCAATTGTCTATAGAAAAGTTACCACCCTCTTCACCAGCCTTTATACAGCACAATACAGGGTTGCATTGATTTAAATCAATTGAATTAAATCATTGATTTAAAACAGATTTAAATTGCATTGATTTCTTAAATAAATTCAAGTGGTCTAAATCACTTTTTGAATAATTTTGAAATTAATATTCAAATCGAAATTTTATGTGCATGTACATGTTTTCTACGTTTGAGGTTAAAAAAACGAAGAAATCAAAAAAACTCTGATTTAATTAAATAAAATTCGATTTAAATAAAAAAATATCGATATTTTTAAATTAAAAAAACAAATCGAACAATTACAGAATCAACAGAGTATAATTGGCAATTGGGCGAGGGACAACTGATTCCAATTTACTTTGATGTGACCACCGGCTTAGAAATTCTTCAACAATATATTTGTGATTGTAGTGGTAGAGCATCATCATGTGTGTTAACACAATCGTATCCGTGCCATCATGCCAATTTACTATGCAGTAAAATCTATTGTGCAAAGTGTGACAATACTGGAGAACACGATCAAAAGGAGCATTAGGAGCAATTGTATAAATATTTTTGAAAACAAAAAGTTTATTGACATATAAACTGCTTTTTAGACCAGCATATTGTTTGCCCACATCTGAAGTTTCTCTGAATTTATTGAATGTTTTTGTTATTTAATTTTCATGCCGTTTTTTTTAAATAATAATTTTTATATGAATATGTACATATTATTGAAGGTTGAAGTCCACCGAAAGATTGCAACTATTGCTAAAAATATGTTCCACCACAGTTATTTTGAGTAATTTTAGTCTAAAGTATCCTCACCTGATATACTTTCGATTAGCAGAATGAGTTATCTCAAACTTTGCCAGTTACTCATGTTTTTAGAGGCTTTTTATGGGGTGGGCCTAATATGAAAATGATCATCATTTGAAAGAGAAAAAAATTCGCTTTTCAACGGCATGTTTGAAAATATACCTGTCCTTTTAAAAATTAAAAAAAATAAAAATAGCGTAATTTAAAAACTGCAATGTAATTCAAAAATTTTATTGTAGATTTAGATTAAGCGTTGAACGCTTCGAATAACGTTTTAAACCGTTATCTCTTCATATAAAGAAGTTATAAGGCTGGAGAGCTTTGGCTGGGACACCCTGCACTATAGCTGTTGTTTTCTACTTTCCTATTTATTGCATATTATTAAATTGTCATTGCATAAATGAATTTGACCCAATCGCAGCTAATAATTTTTTTTATAATATGATGGCCAGTGTGAAAATAAAAATTATACTGATTAGGTACACAAACAAATATGTTTTCATAAACTTGTAGGACAACTCGTATTAAATACAGGTGATGTTGTTTCTGTTGGTGGAAATGACGGTCAAATGTCACCTTATTTTCCATTTTTTTTGCTCTATACTTTCACCAATATTCACGTCTCACTGCAGGCGACAAACTAGGTTAAACTGTTGAAGTTTGTATAATTTTTGCTGAGTATCACTACATATTGCCGGATACCGCAAAATACTGCAGAGTATTGTAGAATATTGCCTAGCAGTTCCGAGATTATATGTATCTCTATTTTCAGGTGTTTCTGTAACTTTGTTTTTTATTGCAGGACACCGTTAACTATCAAATTCAACCCAATGATAAAATACTTTTTATATCTACACTTCATGGAGGATGAGTTTTATTTATATTTATGTGGAGTGTTTTAGAAATAATAGTATTTGTTTTAGGAAGTTGCTAGTTGCAAATATTTTATTTTAAGTACTGAATCCTACCTGTTTAGGAATGCGTAATGTCGGAAGATAATTAAATTATCTTAAGAATTCAACTAACTGTTATTATTTCATGAAATGGTTGTATTTACTTATTAAAATACATTGTGTCTACCAACCTGGAAAACCTGAAAAAGGCAGGGAATTTCATTTACTACCTGGAAAACTTAGAAAAGAGAATTATACCAAAAACCTGTAATTTTACTACAATTGGGATTTGTGTTAATCGTTATTATTTTTTAATGTCTCTTTCCTAAAAAATTGATTTTATATTATATTTTTTTATTTTATTTTATTTTAAATTTTTTGCCAGTATATTGTTAACTGTCGTTCATTGTTTGAGATGCTTTTATTGATGGTACGTTTGTAGAATACCTGGAAAACTCGGGAAATTTTAGAATGAAACTTTGGTAGGCACTATGAAATATTTAGTATAGAACTTTCTTGCTTATTTTAGAAATCTGAACTACTTCATAAAATATTTGTTATTGTTTTTGAAACACTATTTTTATGTCTAAATTTTTAAGTTTTCCTACTGTAATATAAATAAAAATGTATGAATAAAACGATTTATATTAACAACTAAGGTGTTTTTCTAAATACATGTGATAAATTGATACATGTATGCCGATGATTATTTCAATGAAAATTGATTAATATTCTTATAATAATTACCTTCAGGTCTGGTGAATTGCAATGAAAACTTGGTTTTAAAGTTTCTCTTTGGAAAGCGTTTATAAAATTGCTAAGTTGTGTGGGCATTATGACATTTCTTTATTTCACTACTTATTTATTCCCTACTGAAAATCACCTCAGTTGCCTCATAAAACCTCATACAAAATGAACCTGGTTGTTTCAAAAACCGCATAAAACCACATACAACCTGATGAAAACATTATCAGGTTATATGAGGTTTCTATATATATTTTCAGTAGGGTTTTGCAAAATTTGTGTGGATATAGCACTAGTGGTGGATTGGTTTATCAGACATGGAGGGATTTCAAAAATTACGTACTTTACGGGTTAGTCAAGAGTAAAGAATAAAAGTAGTATTTCGCAGCACGTTGGCTTATGAAAAAACGCTCGGACACAAATTAATTTATATATAACCAACTTTATGTGATATCTTTTGTTTTCTGACGTCAATTTCCGCATCCCCAGTCCCCATTGGCTTAATTTTTTTAAATAGATACCTATCCTTTGTGTAGGTTCATTAAGAAGCTTGCAAAAAACTGCATTCAAATCTACCATCATAAATGAACTGGGATGATCGGTTTTTAACTTACAGCGATTTAAAGAAAAATGCACCTTTTCCATATTTATTATTGACATTAATATCAAGTAACCACAGATATAACAATTTACAAACAAATGTTGGAAATGTCCTTGATTTATTTAACATTGACCAATCCTTTAAAAATCTTGGACCGAGTTCTGTATAATTTTGGGGGATAAACTATGAACTTCTAATCTAATATGTTGTTTTAGATCTTCAATGTTATCATTTTTATTTTGGTATAGTCTCTCCTTCAAGTAACCCAAAAAAATAATGCAATGGAGTTAAATCTGGAGACCTAGGTAGCCATTCAATTGCAGTCTTTTGGTCAATTCATCGATTAGGAAAGATTATATTTAGATATCGACGAACTTTTATTCCAAAATGAGGAGGTGCTCCATCTTGATCAACTTTATTAGGAAATATATCTGCTAACGCAGGAATTAAATCGGACATCAAAAAATCTAGATACTGTTCAGCAGTTCAAAAAAATATGGCTCCAACACTCGATCGTTAATTATGCCCATCCACACATTAACCTTTTGTGGACGCCGAATATGTGCTTCCAGTATCCAGTGTGGATTTTGTTTTGACCAGAAGCGATAATTGTGCCCCCATTTAGATAAAATGTTACCTCATCGGAAAACACAATGTTGTTGATAAAATATACATTTCTGACACACTTTTCCCTCGGTTCTTCACAAAATTGAAGGCGTTTATCAGGATTATTTTCCAATAACTCTTGAACAACGTAAACTTTATAGGGGTGTTGTAAAAATCTTTACACATAACTTTGGCTAACCTCATTATCTTGGGCTATTGTATGTATTAGTTGACGCATGTGGATTTTCGATAACTGATAATGCTACATACAGTTTTTTGATTTCATCTAGGGCTTTTGATTGTAGATTTGAATGCAGTTTTTTGCAAGCTTTTCAACGAGCCCACATAAAGCATAGGTCGCTATTTAAAAAAATTAAGTAAGGGAGGCTGGGGTGAGGAGGTTGACGTTGAAAACAAAAGATATCGCATAAAGATGCAGTTATGTTTAAATCAATTTAAGATTCCGAGCATTTTTTTAAAAGCCAACGCGTTGCAGAAATACGAATTTTATTCCTTACTTTTAAATAACACCTATACATATATCAGGGCACAATTCTATACAGGATACAAGTTTGGATGGCAGTTAGGTATACCGGGTGTTAAAGAACATGGCGCACTCCCTTTTTTTATTAATATTAACAAATGAAATTTTAGAACGTTTTACAAGCTAAAAAACCGCTAAAAATTCATCTATTTGCAAATGTAATCGCACGTTTTACAGCAATTAAAAAACTTGCAAGGTTATCACTCTTTAGTGTTATGCTTTGTGCATCAAATAATCTGAGATTACATCCGTTTTTACTTATCGGGTTAAATGTATTAGACAACTTACGCAGTCGTCCAAATTACTCGTTTTAGTAGGGTGATGCTTAAGGTGGTACTTTAATATTATATTCTAATTATTAAATATTAGCCATATTGACTACGCAACTTAATGAAAGATAGCGCAAGTTGTAATCTAGAACTATGCGCCGCACCGGTTTGTTTGTATCCGTCCGGGGTATGAGAGATAAACCTTCCAATAACCCAAACATGTAGTGTGAACCTAAATTTGCTTTTCTGCATCAAAATGTAAAGGGGCCGATGTACAAAGGAATATGCGCCTTATATAGTAAAAGCATAAATATGTGGCTTGCAGTATAGCAGGGGACCCTCACCACTAAAAGTTGAGACAGGTGGAAGGGATCTGTATTTACTATACGGACGTTTTGAAAATATAGAACCTACTCATTTTTGAAGTATAGTTAAGGTCCAGGTCATTATTATTATTATCGTTATTGTTATTGTAATAGACTACTGTATGGGTCTGTTCAGGACACAACAGTCTTTAAGGTATTTTAACCTGTTTTTCAAGCTAGCAATAAAAAAGCAAATAATTTCAATGTTTTAGCCTGTTTTCCAACCTAACATCAAAACAGGTTAAAAAACCTTAAAAAGTGTTGTATTCTGAACAACCCCTACAGTTAGTCCTGAACAAATGGGTCTGTTTAGGACAATTTGATTTTTAGGTTTAAAATTATAAAGTTAAAAATATCAATATATTTTGAGCTGTTTTAGCTTCTTTTAAATACCATACCAGTTCTAACTACTGAAATTTCAAGAATTTTGACCGGTTTTTAAGGTATATTAAAAAGTTAAGATTTTAAAGATTTTGACCCGTTTTTTAAGTTTGTACTATATAGGTCTGGTCAGGACAAATCAAAATTTCAAGGCATTTTGGCCTGTTTGTATTAAAAAATTAACTAACTAAATGGAAAACACACAGTTAACTGAAGTTATTTCATTACCAGCTAATAAATTAGGTTTGTTTCTTTTCGAAACGCTAGGAAAGAACTGCAGCAACCCCAGAGACAAAGAAATTATATTAGAAAACAAAAATAATAAAATATGTAAATATCTAACAATTTTTGCGAATTTATTTGAATACCTATACAGGATGTATCAAATTGCGTGTTAACTATGGGGATCTCACTTATTTGAAGAAATACGACGATGGTTAAATCAGAGAAAAGTTGTGGAATTTTATGTCCACTCATAATCTGAAAAGAAATTGGAGCTATCTTGCTTAGTTTCTAAATAAACTGAAAAAACCTGATATTTTGAATTTTCTGTTTTCGGCCATAAGTTATTTGCCATTTATATTACATATTTTTAGTTAACGCATTATTAGGACATTTTTTTATGCTGAATCTAAATTTTTGATCAGGTTTGGTATAACTGTTACCATTGCTCATTTTCGACTGTCAACTTTTTTTTTCTCATGGTCGGCATTTTAAATTTTTTCATATTTGAATAGAGTTTTTAATTCTGATTTCAACGATGTGTCACACTTTGCATTTTGTTTACGTTTTGAGCGTTTTATTATAGAAAATAAAAATTTCATAAGAGTGGCATGGAAAGACCACGTCATTTAATTTATTTTGAAAAAATTTTAGTAGGCCATGAACTGATAGAAGTAAAAAAAAACACTACTTTTATTTACTTTGGCCTGTAGATACATTAGGTACGCGAAAATTTCAGGAAACTTTGTTTTGACGCTAACAAATCAATGAGCGAAATGAATGAAATTTAGGACCACTACCACTATTCACCACCAACAATGACCAATCTACTTAAAATTCATTGTTGGTTTTCGTGTCATTTCGTGCGGTTTCCGCTAGTTTGAACTAGTTACACATTCTAAAATTGTAGTAAGAATAATCTATAAGTAAGAACGAATTTTGAAAGATGAGGATGAACTGTTGGATCGTGCCTACAATGGTAACATTGAAGTTACCACACGTGGCGAGACACCCAGCTCAACCTGTCAAGATAGTGCTGTGTCTACGAGTATACTTTCCAGCATCAAAACCACAGGATCTCCATATAAACGACCTTATTATTCGGTTTAGCGCCATTATCGTTATCCTTTGCATCGCGTAAAACTAATACCTACTAGATAATGTGTGACATATTTTTATTTTTGTTATTTCTTTGCTTATATCTCTTAAAAGATCTTTTTTTACATCAATTTCGCTTATTAAATTTATTTAACGCTATTCGATGGTAAAATAAAATGCAAGGACACAGTAGTAAGTATTCATGTAATGTAGTGAAGAAATTTTAAAATACTTTGATGTTTATTTGGTGTCTATATTTGTTTTAAGTTTAAACAAAAATAAAAATCAGAAAAACCCTGCTCCTGGAATTTAAAATGCAAAAAAATGCCGTGTTTGTGACGCTATTGTGACGTAACCGCTTTTTGAGTTCGTTTTTCGCCAAAGGCCTTTTAGAATACTCCAAATATTTAATCATATACCGGGTGTTCCATTTGTACAAATATAACTCTGTTACGTTACGGCTTGATGGAACCTAGGGGAATCCCTAACTGTTTCACCATAACATGGCGAAGAGATTCACATTTCAAATATTTAAAAAAAAATTAAAATGTGTGCCAATAGGGTAGATATAATACGGCACTAACAGTATTTGGGTATGTGTAATAGTAAATGAAGGATCTTACGCCGACGGACGACACATTTCAAATATTAGTTTAGAATTTAAACTTGGCAGTCTTGTTCTACTGTTACTGTTATGAGGAATTCTATATATTAAATCCCTAACTGTCTCACCATAAAACGGCGACGAGATTCACATTTTGACATTTCGATACAGTTTATTATTTTGAACGAATGTTTATGTATCAGTTACATAGGGCGGCGCGGCACATATAAGGAAGAAAGCAAACAGATCTCCGAACGTTGCTGAGTAGCCACTTAATAATTTGTTTATCACGAGTTGTGTATATACAAACATTCGTATGACTGAAATTATATGACAAATGAAGGCAATAATTGGACAAATGATACATAATTACTCATGCGAGCAGAATAAATAGGCAACAAGGGAACAATTACTGTAAAAACAAAATAATAATAGTTCTGCAGCAAGAGCTAAACCTTATACGTTGATAGCAATTAGCAATGAATAAAAAGAACTAATTCCATTTGCTTCCTGAAGAAGCACATGGCAAACATTCGGCTTATGGAACGTCGACACATAATCAGTAAAAAGGGCTAGACCTAAATATTTATAGGCCGCGTTTTGGACATAAATCGAATAAACTTCGACGAGGACAAAAATGCACCAATTTAACTAAGATTTAAACCAACGAACTTCAACACTTACTACAGGAACTGAATATTGATTATTCCTATGAAATAACATCTGTCTGTTTGTTTCTAATACTACAACTAGGCGGGTCCTTACTATTAATTATTACATTCAGAAAGATGAGTTAAAAATATTTGTTTGTAGAACTGCTACATAATTCGCTGCTTGCTGTCACTTCCAAAAGATGAACAAAGACACCTTTTGCGGGATTGACATTGTAACGGTTACTTCGGTGATTTCAACTTGCTACGGCCATTTCTTCTCGGCGAGGTTCGAGGTTTACCGTAATTGGGACCTTGAAAAACTGAGTTAGTGATTTCACAAGGTGAAGTGTTACTAGCTCTCAGTATGGGTGCTCAGCACCTGACCAGCGGGAACCCCACTCGCTGCCCTACAAATTTGCTGGCGTTCCAGTCATTACGTCGACATAACCATTAACCCCACGGATTGTAAATTTGCATAGGCGATAAACTAGTTTGGGGCCGTCGATTTAGGCAAATGTAAGTGAGCTCTATTAAGAAGTAGCGTCGCTGCTGGGCACTGGGATTAGGTACCTGGGCCCTAGGATTGAGGTGCACTTTACCTGCTTACGTCCGCTTTCAAAGTATTGACCAAGGGGGGAGGGGTTGTGCGTCTGCACATCCGATGCTGTTAAGTTACCGGTCACCAACATCAGACCTGCTACCGACCTATCTTAGCGGCGTGAAATTTGACCAGTACTGAATACTGCAAGTAGCCTAACGGGTACGGGCATCTTCGGCTGTTCCGAAAAGTTTAACTAGTGACTTTATTGACTAGCACCACGGGGTGCCCGTCTCAGTCACAGTGTAATACTCGTGGTCGCAATGGTCAGCTTGGGCAGGCTAGGGTCGTCTTGATGCGGTTCAACGGGTGAGCTGCGTTTGAGCTCGGACACTGATCTGCAGAATCAGTAGGGGCTTAGGTAGTCTCTTCCCACCAGTGGGGACTTAGGGCTATCAGCCTGATGTTATGAACGATAGGTTGTTCTCGTTGAATCGTCGTTAACTTGGGCAAACACGCTGATTAAGCATAACTAACATCGGCCCAAAGAAGGCAGTGGCAGATAAGGCTTACGGTACTTGCCGCCACGTTAATATTGAGGTGTTCCGTAATGGCATCCTTGTAGTGATACTGTCATTTCGCAATATATTACCGAGCAGCACGTGCTTTAATTAACATATTCTGACCTCATCGGGGACAAGGCGCCCCGGTATTTTATTAACTTGTGGTGTACATTCGATTAATATTTTGTAATAATCTGAATTCTACAGATACGCATCTACGGCAATATTGTGTCCAACCAACAACGAGTGTTCTTTAATTAATGAAAAAGTAATTAATAACCTTAGGAAAGTGCAATGATTATTACAGTGTAATTATCAGTCCGATTATGAACATTACACTACAGAATTTCTAAACAGTTTAACACCTTCAGGTATGCTACCCCACTATCTGTAGTTGAAGATTAATGCTGTTATAATTTTACTAAGAAATTTTAATGTTAAAAAAGGATTGTCTAATATTGTTAGATTAATCGTGAAGAAATTCTTTACATATTTATGTGAAGCTGACATTTTAACAGGGCAGATGTCTGACAATGTTATTTATCACTCACAGCTACTGTATTACTATTTGAACTTAAAAGACAACAATTCCCGACAAGTTTTAGCATTTGCAATCGCTATTAATACAGCTCAAGGACAGACATTGCTATGGTATTATGACTATGATATTATTTACCAAAGTCTGTATTTACACATACGTAGCATTTTCTAGTAGGTAGTGGGTAGGTACTCTCTTACGATCCCGGTAAGAGATAGACCTACTTCAAGGACTAGCGACCTTGCCCACACGAGCTCATGGCTTCCCCCTCCTCCAAACTCTAAGGAGGAACCATGTCCCTAATCCTACCCATGCACTATCTTACCCCTTCCTGATCCCTAAACCAACTCGCCAACACGTCTGGCAACCGTTGCGTTTTAATGCCAAACTTTATTTTGTTATGATTAAGGGACTTGAAAAAATTAAAAAATCGAGTTGGTTGATGCCTAGAAACGAATGGACATCATTTTCAACATTTTTTGTGACGTAATTGTTTTGTTACTTATGTCATTTTGATTGTTTAGTGCCTTACATTTAAATGATAAACAATTTCAAGTTACTTCTTTTTTTCATTAAAAGTAAATTAAGAATTGAAATGTAGACATGGAGCAAAAAATTAAAAAAAAAACATCTGCGACGGGATATGAACTGCAACTGCAATTACAAGCCCACCGCTTTATCACTAAAATAATTTACAATGCTCACTTGATAGTTTTTTGAATTGTTAAAAATTCACAATTACGGTAAAATAATAAACCACGAAAGTATGGTAATAACTTCGATTTGCAACCTAGTCATCGACATACCACGCTTGTTTCATAGGCGACTTTGATTAAATTTTTATTTGTATATTCACTATTTTATTGCTAAATCGTTTCATCGCACTAAAAGCTTTTTTTGTTATTTTCATTTCAACAACGGCAAAAATCTAGCGTATCCTGCTGTTTTACCCTCTTAGAAAGAATTCTAAAATTATCTTTTTTGTTACAATTCTTTTTAAAAGTATCATAATACAAAATGAAGTTTTTTTGAATTCATGTTTGTATGTATGTAGCACAGGATCGTATTGGCCCAAACTATGATATTTTTTAATTGTTTTATTACACTGAATTTAAGCAATTTATTTAAATGTGTGTGCATGCAAATGATTAAAACTAGATTAGGATAATACGAATAAAGCAGGTGATAATTGAGTAGTGAAGGCGAGTTTAACGGTAGCTATTGAACGCCATCCGGTTCGATTTATGGCCGCATTTACATGGGTTTGGTTCGGTGCTACCAGACCACGAGGACTGCATTGGAGGGAATATAATACGCATTCTAAAATTTAGTGTAACCCGCAACCTGGGAAACGGGAAAAGCACTATCGCACTAAATTTTGGTTATCGGTCTAATGCTGCGGTATGGCTCCAATAGAACTTTTCCTAATGCCCATCGATAAGTGTCGTTAGTGACACGTGTTGTTTCACTGTTGCGAACTAAACATTGTCTGTTTATGAGAGTTTATGAAGGGATTAAGATTTTTTTGTCAACTCGCCTATAATCAAGTAGTTTTTGTACTCAGACAAAAAAACTTTAAAATTGCATTGTGACACAATTTAAAATGCCATATAATGCAAACATTTTCTTTCTCTTGCTATATCTGAAAATAATATGTCACAAAAAAGAGTATATTTATTTATATGGGGGGGGGGGGTACTAACTGCTGTTGTTAAATAACCTTCCATTGAACATGCACAAGTAGTGATGCAAAAGTTACATAAAACTTATTTTTTGAAAAGCGACGTGAAAAGTTTCATGACACTTTCAAAGCCTATTTTTCAAATTGGAAATCAATTTTGTGCTATACTTCCGATGTTGTTGCGTTTGAAACTTAGGAAACACACACAAGGGATAATAATAATTCAAAAATTTCCACCCACAAAATTTGCACTGTCATTTTTTATCTTCGGCGCTTCCATGGGTAAAATTAACATACGAAAATTTTATACAGTATGTCCCATAAAAAATTATTCATAAGATAACAGTTTTCTTAAACGAAATGTGTCATATTTTTTATTCCAAATGGTAAGACCATTTAATTCCTAACACAAAATCTAACTATTAATCTGTAGTTGCAGCTCCTAGAGTCGGTACTGGTACTACAAATTCAGCAGTGCGGGGTGTGACTGCATAACCGAGCGTGGACATCACCAGTCCTACGTCATCTGTGATGGTCGGACCCACCCGTATATTGCGTTGCATGCACGGGCTGCCCAGAGTGGCCCTAAAGTGCTGTTTGAGCTGGGCACGATTTTTAGGCCGGCTGGGTGCCGGGGGTGGTGGTGACGTCGTCGGGCTTGGGCGGCCGGGGGCTAGCAAACGAGTCGCGTGGCGCTGTAACAAGTAGTAGTAGGTCGTCTGTGTTACCAACAAGGGGGGGGGGGAGTTCTGATTCCTACTACTGCTGAAACTCTGTCAATATAACAAATAATAAATAACAAGTCGTAGACATAAAAACGACGATAAAAAATTGTTACTGTGGATTTTGGCCTACGAAGGGCACTTTGGCGAAATCAGAGATGTTTAGGCGCAGATTCTTAGTCTCATCAGTGTAGTTTCTCAGACGTATTATTACGTGGCGTTATTGTCTTCCGAGTATTGGGCGTAATATTAAGGCGCTGCTAGGACGAAAGCTGATAAAGGTAACAGGCGGCACTATTTCAAACTTTGGATGCGACAAGACGTTCGTTTCGGGTGATATTACCAATTTGTACGTAATGAATTGCTATTATTGTCTTTCATTTCTCAGCCGTATCGTTACGTGGCGCTATTGTTTCATTTGGCAAGTAGGCATGACATTTGAGGCTCACTTAGGAAAATATCTAATCAAACCTTCTTTTACAAAACTTGCAGTTAGTTACGTAAGTCTAACTATTCATTAGCAGTTCTAAAAAGTAGAAGTGGTAAAATTGGGACAAAAAAAATTTAGATTAGAAGCGTTATTTTCTACAAGTAACCTGCAAATTTCAGATACAAATTGTATACCTGCACAACATTTACACCTTTGCCACAAAGATAAATAAATATTCTAAAAGGTCTCCTTACTTCAAGTAATATTAGTATTTTTTCCTTTTTAACCTTGCTAGAGACGGCGTAAATCAGACATCGCTTGATTAGTTTTTAACTAACGCTACTATTAAAGTTTTAAACAAAAAGTTTCCAGAAACTTCTTCATTATAGTGTACGCATTATCAAAAAGTTGTTGTTAATAAATGTCCAAATTGTAGTATTAATAGCCGAAATAGTTATTTTATATTTAATTTTAAAATGTGGTGTATTTTACCTGGCACACTCGTATATATTTCCTGTGATTAGATTTAAAAGTTCAATATATGTAAAGTAATAAGTGATAACTGATCATTTATATGTATCATTGCCTTTATAGAACATGAAAATTGATATGGGACATATAGCATGACTATGCATAAGAATAGCCATAAAATGTTTTAATTTTATCTGTTATTCCACGAGGGCTAGTTTTATAAGCATACTTTGAATTTTTATGGCATTTATAAAATGCCATAACTTTAGATACATTGTAGAACGGCTTGGTTCGGTTATGTCGGATTGAATATTTCCCAACAAAATATCCTTTTTAATTATCCAAACTCCAACTGCTTTGTGTTTTCAGTGCATTAAATGGACCAATTTATGGTAAAACTATGGCTATGCATCACAGGTAAATAGAAAATTAAACAGATTTAAAATCATTACGCGCCAGATTTGTTTTCATAAATTGGATTATATACAACTCTAAAAGCCCGCTTGCTCGTACCAGGGTATTATTGCAGTTTACAACAAACGCTTTACACATCGTTAAATTGATTTCGGAATATAATTCTGTTTAATACCACTGTCTAGAATAATTTATGCTTTGCAGTTTTATGCAGCAATAATTTTAAACTCCGCGTCCATGCGTATTTGTCAGATGATATATTTTGTACATTTAAGGTGTGACAAATTATATTTTGAAAATCGTAAATTTAATTATAAGTTCCCGTATTGATAATAACTTTTAGTTGCTGATACTGTCGGTTCTACAAAACAACACGTTCGTCATTATGTTTAATTTATTTCAAATACTGCACAGAGAGTAAGAAAACTCACGCCAACTTTGTAATGGGCGCAAGAAAAAAGTATAAAACACAAATGCAAAATAAAATAATGGCCCATTACTAGCAATACAATTAAAATAAAAGTTGTATTGCTATGAATTACAGAAACTATTCAATTAATTTTCACCCTGCTCTCCAAACGGACTTTACTGAGCGAAAGCTTTTCTCTAGTGTAATTTCACTTTTGTGAAAAATACTTTCCTCAGTGTGACTGCACTTTTAAAGGAGTATTTACTCCAAGCAAAGAAAAAACAGACAATTTACTAAAATCAGGCATTTACAAATTAAATTGCTCGCACTGTCATTCGGTTTATATAGGACAAACAATTAGAAATTTTGATATTAGGTACAAGGAACACGTACGTTGTTACAAATACAAACACCCACATAAATCCAATTACGCTAAACACTTACTAGAACAAAATCATTTAATGACATCTGATACCACTATAATATGTTTAAGCTTTTGTGATAATAAACGTAAGTTAGATATACTAGAAGCATTTGAAATTTACGAATATTTAAAATTTGTACCTTTAATGAATGAGCAAATTGATCTCTTAATTCACTCATATTGGACGTTTTGGAATGAAAAATCAAGTCATCTAGACGCAAACATAAAAAACCAAGATGAAGTTATGAAGATTTATTGTTACTATAGCAGCACCAACTGTCGAAATACATATAAGCTAAAACGAAAAACCTGTTGAAATTGAAAATTGTTTTATTTACCATAAATTAAAACAACTATAGCATTAAACTATATATTGTTAAAATAAAGCTAAAGATTATGAACAGGAACTATTTACAAAAATAATTAATACACTAAAAGCGCCAGGTATTACAATCCAAGCAAAGCAAAAATATATACTAAAGCAAAGTACATAAGCAATAAAGAGCAAGCGAAATACTGAAACGGTACTGTAGGTAATTCGGTAGCAGATAAAATACGGTAGCAAATAAGATACGATAGGAAACGGTAGCATACGGTAGAAATACTGTAGCAATACGGTAGCAAATAAGATACTGTAGTTAAGGTACAGTAGTCTACGGTAGCAAACGGTAACATACTGTAGTAATACGGTAGCAGTTAAGATACGGTAGCAATTAAGATATAGTAGTCTACGGTAGCAAACAGTGGCAAATAACTAACTAAGCAACAATGAGACGTTCTGGTGCAAAACGTTACTAAATTTAAAATCAACACGTAAGACAGGTATAGCGGACAAACGGGATTGTGACAGATTTAAGAGAGAGAGAGAAAAATACTGCTTTGTGTCTAACGTCTGGAACAGTTAAAAACCAAGAGAGAAGACAAATATCATCTTCAATACCATAATAAAGTAAATACAAAAATTACCAGAATGGTTCATATATTACTGACTTAGTATACTTCATAGAATCGTTTACCTCGGCGGGTTGTCCTGGTGTTCGACTGTAGACCTGACGAAGTGGAGAATAAGAAGTGTTGAACTGTGAACTGTGCATGCTACTGTATGAAATCTGCTTTGACAGGGAACGCGTATAATGAGGAACCGAAGTATTTACAAATCTACTCTAAATTGATGGGCGTTTGATAATCATTTTAGAGCAGAGACGAATCGAAGTAATGCGTAAAAGTGAATTGCTTGCCACGGTGAAGTTTATTTCAATGCTAAAATAACATACCTTTTTATAAAATAAATTCTAGAATAATAATTGATTTATAAGCTGCAGTAAAATTAGTTTCCATATTTAAATAAAATACATTTCAGTGAAATAAATACTAGAACAAATAATGCAGCATTATATTGAGTGTTAAACTAAATTTACTAGCCGGAATCTCGCTCCGTTTAGCGGCAGCCAACTCGAAGTCACGCGTACAATTTAAGTAAATGCCCCGTTCAAATTAATTTTAATACATTTCAACACAATAAATGCTAAAACAAATAATGCATCATTACAAGATACATAGAGCAACTATCTATAAACGCAAAGGTTGTCTCGCAAATATCAATTGGGGCTGCAGTAGAGAAGCGCTGCTTAAAGTTTACAGATGCCTGATTCTTTCTAATGAAGAGTACGGGTGCATAGTTTGTTTTATGTGCTGACGTTCTAGGCTCAAAGTCCTCCATTTACTATACTTGTGGTGTTTTTCGCACTAGTCCTTCGGCATCATCATGGTGCGAAACAAGATTTTTGCCTTCAGACTTCCGGTTCAATCTTTTCTTCTTGGATTACAGCTTTAAAATTCGAAAACAGCCAGAGCATCCAAACAACGAACTGTTTGATGATGAAGAACATGCTATATACAGACGACATACAATGATAATCAAACCTGCAGAAGCCAGACTGAGGAAGGAGACGCTTTGCAGCTTGGGCGAAGTTTACCTACCGATCCTCTCGTCGGCTTCCTGCAAAGTTCACAATGGATGCTAATCCCTTCCCGTTGTAATAACGAAAGTTCGGTATTTTAAAAGGGCAGCATCAACAGAGAGCTTCTTTTAACGACTTTCTTCGGGACTTGGAACAAATATCCAGATTCACTTAAAACTTACACGGACGGATCCAAAACCTCACAAGACGTCGGAAGTTTCACTGTTTTGCAGGATTTCTGAACCCTGCGTCCTGCAGTTAGCGTATACAATGCCAAACGGTATGGCGTTTGGCAAGTTTTGAGATTCATAGACATGTCTGCGCTGTCTAAATTTCTAATTTGTACGGACTTCGCAAGCGCCATGGGGCCCTCTCGGATTTATTTAGTTTCGAGGTACTGATCGAGAATATACTTTCCTTTTTACAACCGTTCGCACGTAAGGAAAAAACTATTGAGTTTGTCTAGACTACTGGACACAGCGGAATAGCAGGAAACAACAGAGCTGATTCTGTCGCACGTGAAGACCTTATGACATCCGGATCTTCTTTAAAATGAGGATTAGGAGCGTATGACAAAGCTAGTGGAATGAATTTTAAGCCAAATTTAGAGTGGTGAAAGCGTTGGTTGATATTTGGAGATTTTCAAGCAATACAACTGGAAGCACTAACAAAAGACAACAGATGGAACATTAAAATTATCCAATGGAGACCGTGGGCAGGAAAAAGACACCGAGGCAGGCCAATAATGAGATGGTATGATGACATAAAAAAAAAGTGGCCGGCTTACCATGGATAAGAGTGGCACAAAATCGTGATACCTGGAAAGATTTGAGGGAGGCCTATGCTCAATACTGGGCGAGTTGAGGGCTAAAGAAGAAGAAGAAGAAAGACAACTGGAAGGCAGCAAGTCGTTGTTACACGACTAAGAATAGGTCGCATTAATGTAAAATTATCCTACCTCCTGTTAGGGGGTGACCCACCAAAGTAGCCACTCTGTGACACCGATTTCACGTTGTCGTATATCCTACTGCAATGCCCCAGATACCACGAAATTCGCCAACAGCTTCGGATGCCCGGCAGTACAGAAGAAGTTCTGTTGACTAAATCTGGTCCTGAAACTAAATTGACAAGTTTTCTTACCAGGACCGGTGTACTACGCAAAATTTGAAGTGGTTGTATGTTGCATGTATTGTAATGGTATCACTAAAGTTGTATTTGTAAAAAGTTTCATGTTTTATTTGTAGTTGTTGACCATTGATAGTCAAAAACGTGTATTTATAATATAAAAAAAGAGGGCGTGCTACTCCTAGTAGCACGAAATGTTTCGCTACGGGATTGGTTTCTAAGGTAAAATATTTCGCTAGGTGATTGGATGCTAGAGGTTTGTAGTACTTGTATCCACAGTAACGAAATAAACAAGCTTTTATGTTATGAGTAGCCCACAGGAGTAGCCTGTTTCATTTTACCCCTAAATAAAATGTGTTACTACGATTATATTACCATACGGATTATGCTTTTTTTTTTATATAGTCCACTAAATAGCACACGTAACCTAAGAAATTTTGGTAATTTTGACCTCATTTAACAAAATCGGTCGTGTTACGCAGAAAATACTTTTTACCTTTGCCTCGAGTTGTTTACATATGTATAACACGACTTCGTTTATCAAAATTCGGTAATAAAAATTCGTTGATAAAAATTCCTACGCACCTGTATTATTGCTACAGAAATCAATATTCGTCAAACTATTCAGTATTAGTCTATAGGTTTTCCGTTGCCCTTCTATAAAAATGTTCGGTGGCAAAGTGGTGCACAAGAACTAAAAAATTAATTGTGTTATTTTGATTTATTGCAAATACAACAAATATTAACTTCAACAGGTTTTTATTTCAGCCTTATACTTATTTCAGCATGTTTACACGTCATTATCAAAGACAAGATTAAAAGTAAACAGTTGGTGTTGCTATAGGAACAATAAATCTTTATAACTTGATCTTGGTTTTCTATATCTGCGTCCAGATGACTTGATTTCTCATTCGAAAACGTCCAATAACGCTGAATTTAAGCGATCAATTTGTTCATGCATTAAAGGTACATTTATTAATGTTTGTGAATTTCAAATGCTTCTAGTATATCTAATTTATGTTTATCATCACAAAAGTGGAAACATTTTATAGTGTTATTAGATGTCATTGAATGATTTTGTTCTAGTAAGTGTTTAGCGTAATTGAATTTATTTAAATGTTTGTATTTGTAGCAACGTGCGTGTTCTCTATACCTAAAATCAAAATTTCTAATTGTTTGTCCTCTATAAACCGAATTACAGTGCGAGCAATTTAATTTGTAGATGCCTGATTTTAGTAAATTGTCTGTTTTTTCTTTTTTGCTTAATTTTAAACCCTTTGTTTAATGCTAAATACCACTTTCACATAATTATCATTTTGCTCTAGAATACCAAACGCAAATTTTAGGAGCCAGTAATCGACATTTCTCTGCCGATGTTTTCCGCCGCGTGTTTAGAAGGTTGTGCATTTATGTATTTTCCTAGAACAAGGTCTTGTTTTTATCCAAATTTTTACGTTTTGTGCTTATGATTTAAATTGATTATGTTTTAGTTGTAATTTTTGCGTTGTAGCGTAATTTTATATGTAAAAAAACAAGGAAATGTATCATAAGTGGCTAGAAAATGAAACTATTGAGCAGAATAACGAAAGTAAATTTGAGGAATTTTTCTAACGTCATGCTAAAATTTGACTATGTAAACTCCTATGTAAGTTATTGCCACAGCATACATAGCTAAGGAAAACCCATTTTCTAAACATAGTTGCGTGATGAAATATAATTAATATTCAATGATGATAAAGCAGTAATTGAAGGATATAATAAATACCCCCATTAACCAATTCAAGCTGCTATCGTCTCAACTTTTCATCGTTATCATCATCTAAGATAGAGTTGATTCGGAGGTTGAGCTTGGATTACGCCAGGCCTACCTCGTAATAGTGGGTGGGTAGAAAATTTAGTAATTAAATCAGGATAGGATCGGGCGTTGAATAGTGTTAACATGGCTGCAATGCATACCGCGAGACACCACTGCTACAACATCTGGTATTTGGTAATCTACGCGTCAATGGGTGGTATGCAGTACGAAGTCGGACTGTAGACGGCAGTGCATATTTGCATAACTGTTGTTCGATTTGATTACCCGCTGTTCTGGTTTTCCTCGCTTCAGTTCCTCCTGAGGCTTCCTCCGCTATAAAGTAAAGTCGGTGGCACTACACTCCAATGAAGAGTTTGGCCTGCAATGCGGTGGGTCAGGGCCACCGGACCGTCGCTTCCGATACCCAGCCGTCTTGCACTCTTACATGAAGCACGGGGTGGTGTGGTAAGCACCACGCCTTAGACGGCTGCCTTACTTCCCTCACCCCTCGAGGGGTTTGTTCCCAATTTTTAAAAAGCGACTGGGTAGGCCGCCGGCCAGGCATACAGTCTTCGGGTTTGAACCCAAGACCTTCCGCGTAGCAGCTAAGTGCCATAATCATTCGGCCACTCTGGCGTCAATCCTCCGCTATAACCTGCACTGTGTTCCTCTTCTGGTATATCTTAGTGCAATTTTTTGTTCCATGCGTAGAGGCTTTCTGTTTCTTTCTTTACCTATGGTTTGCTTCTTGTCCATTCTTCCCATCTTTGTTGGAGTATGATCAAGTTATCTATGTCCCGTTCAATTGCAGTTGTGTAGGTATGACATTGTCTTCCTATTTTTTTTTACGCTTCCATGGCGTAGTCTTGTTGTAGGGGATGGTTACTTATTATGGCGCATTACACAAACAAAAGTTTGCTCAGGTAGGTACCCAAAAAACACGCACTATAGGCACATTACATTTTTAGTTACACAATACCAGTTTTATTGCTGTTAAAAATTTGTTACATAACAAGTTCATCTTTGCTGTTTGAGCTAATTTAACAAATTTGTACAGGTAATTCATGTAGCTCGATTTTCCAGCTAATAAACATTTGCTAAATTTTGGCTCAATTGTAGTAGCAGTAGTAGCTCATGTAATAAGATGCTGCACCTTACTTCTTTTGTTTGGGCCAGCGGGTGGTCTAGTGGTTAGAGTCCCAGGCTTTGAAACTAGACTCCCAACGGCAGTAGGTTCGAATCCCCTGCCCGTCGGAAATTTTTCTGAATAAGTTAAACCCGGTGTGTCCATGGACGGTGTGTGTGGTGTGTATGTTGGGTTGCATGTTAAACCGCTGAAAAGCGCTAAGTGGGCTGAGCCCGGGTAAGGAGGTGGGACGGGAATCATGGAGTTGTGCTCACGCACGGCCCCATGATTCTTAAAAAAAACTTCTTTTTTAAATATGTATTATGTAGCTGATTTATATTAGCCACGGCAGTGATTTAATTTAGCTTTTATATCACAAACTATTTCCAGGTTTAGCTTATAATACAGAGTGCCCATTTTAAAACTCCGAGCCTACATTTTTTGAAATAGGCGACACACATTACAAGTCACTGCCGACTGTTATTTTAAAACAAAATACTTCTATAATTAAGTTCAGGGCAATCATGTTTGCATTAACTTGACAGTTTGGTGCAAAATGTATTCCAACGCTGACAAAGTGGACCTGGACATGCTTCTGTGAATGTCGAAAAAATGCGAGTGCTGCCAGTACTTTGTATGCGCAACGCTTTCCAGGTAGACGAATTCCAACAGACAAAACATTTAGAATGCTTCTTCTGAATTTACAAGAGTATGGGCAATTTTCAAAACCAAAAGTAAGGGTACGGCAAGTTACGGTTGAACATAACGAAGTAGCTGTAATTGAAATGGTTACGGATATACCCATACAAATCCAAGAGCGATTGCAAATGCCTTAAACATTAGCAAAGGTTCTGTTTTCAATATTCTTAAGGCGAACAAATTTCACCCCTACCATGTTTATACCATACACCATCTTGAAGATAGGGAATATGAGCATCGTGTTCAGTATTGTCAATTTCTTAGACGGCAATTAAACGGCAATGGGGAATTTTTAAGTATGGTATTATTCTGTGGTAAAGCGAGGTTTTCAAACAACGGCATGGTTAATCGACATAACTGCCACTATTACGCCCAAGACAATCCCCGCTGGATCAGGATAACTCATTTTCAGAGAATTTTTTCTCTTAATGTGTGGTGCGGTATTACTGGCGATTTTGTAATAGGTCCACATTTCTTTAATGGAAATTTAGATGGTGAAATGTATTTAAATTTCTTAATTAATGAACTACCGGCTCTCCTCCAAACAGTTCCTCAAAACGTACGGAATAGCATGTGGTTTTTAAATGATGGTGCACCTCCGCATTTTCATAGGGAGGTGAGAAATTATCTTAACCAACGTTTTGAGGGACGCGTAATTGGACGAGGTGCATTGCATCATTGGCCTGTCCGTAGTCCCGATTTGACTCGGCTAGACTTCTTTTTGTGGGGCAAAGTAAAAAATGATGTCTATGAAGTGCCCATTCGAAATGAAGAACATCTACGCGAAAGGATAATTCAATGTTGTCGCTCTATCACACCGGAAATGTTAGCTCGTGTTATTTAGAGGTTCGATGCGTAGAAGAATTATACTCTGCGAAAACGAAGGGGGAAGGCAATTTGAACACCTGCTTCGTTAGTTTTTGTACTATGTTCCTATTAAATTATTGTAGTTATTGTTGTCAAATATTAAATTTGAGTTATTAAAGTAACCTTAAATTTGTACTTAATCATTAGGATACATGTACTGTAAAACAACTCTGATCTCAATTTTAAAAAAATGGTAGAAATGCATAGTGATCTGGGGGTTGCATTGTGTATTGCCTATTTAAAAAAATTTTGACTCGGACTTTTAAAATGGGCACTCTGTATATTGCGGTCGTTTATTTTGCTAGATGGGTGTTGATCTACATTACATGACTGCTACTTAAATAAATAGCTGTGACTATAAAAAACACACAAGTAAATAATTATGCGTTGTTATAAACAAAAGAACGAACATACACAAAATCTTTAAAAATTACAATACTGTTTTGGTTCTACCTGATTAACTGATATTTCACTGTGGCTGTCACATTTCTCAATTTCATATGAATGACAGTGTATGTTAAATCTAATTGTATGTAAAAATATGATAAACTAAGCAAATATCGGCTTTTTAAAATATCCTTTTGTTAAAGCTTCGAACAAATCTGTAATTATGTTATGATCTAATAACACAGTTTGTTAAAAGGTGAACAAAGTTACTAACAAACTTCTAAGAGAAAATTTTAAACGGACAAAATCAATTAAACGTTTATTAGAGTTCGGCGACACAAAAATACAGAAAAATATATGTATAAACAACAAAGCACAATAAAACAATAAGCTGCAAGCGTTGTAGTAGAGCGTGGTTGCATATTATTCCGAGAGAAGATATCCTAATACAAAACGGTCTGATATTTGATTGTCGTTGACAGTTGACTTAATGACATACGCTGCTGCTGCCCTCTTGCGGTGGTCTGGTCGGACTGTTGCTGCTTAGCCAGGTGGATCGCGACTTGTTTCGTTCGTGATGTACTGCGCGGCCCGTGTAGGTGGCGCTAGTAGTATGCTTATTGTATGGGGTGCGTGTTATGGGTGTAACAAGTTTCAGTTAGTTTACTCATAAGTAAACAAGTGTAATATACCATAACAATAAAAGTTTTAATTTAAAAAATGAAAAATCAATAGAATATCAAAACATTTGTACCCAGGGTTTTTGCATATTAAAACATTTTGAATAAAGGGGTTTCTCAGTCTAAAGAGCATAAGTTATTCGCGCTGCAAAGAATTACATAACTCAGAATGTGAAGGCCAGAGACCTACTACACGTTTTCTCAATTGTGGGAATATACGTTTTGGCATCTTTATCTAAATTTAAAATTAAAAACTAATTATAGTTTAAATAACACAGTACCTATTTTAAACGGCTGTCAGCATTTATGTAATATTGTGCAACAAACTATGAAAAATTCAGTGCTATACTATAATTACCAAAAATTGAATGAATGATGCCCTCACCTTTAAATATACCAACTAATTCTGACAAATTCCAACTTTCTAGTATATTTTCTGTCGTTTCCATACCGATTTAGATTACTGTAATGGAAACCTAGAGATTGAGAAAACTTATTTATCGTTTTAAAAGTACTAGCACATGCGTTTTATTAATGTTTCTGTGGAATTTGAGTGATACATACCTGGCAAAATAGCAAAAACACTCACTACACTTTCACAACAAATAAAACGAATCAATCGGATGCAAATTTTATTTTAACTTTTAGCTTTACTTCGTTTAAGTCCATATTTATTATCATACAATACTTCTACAATATTTATTTATTTTATTGTTATACGAATTTCGACATTTTTACATGTCATTATCAAAGGTTGTATTAAAAAGTTAACAGTTAGTGCTGTTATAGCATCAATAGAACTTGGCGACTTGATCTTGGTAATCTATGTCCGCAGATGACTTGATTTCTTATTGCAAAACGTCCAATAGAGGTTAATCAAAAAGACCAATTTGCTCGTTTATTAACGGTACAGTTTTTAAATGTTTGTGAATTTCAAAAGCTTCTAGTATATCTAATTTACGTTTATCATCACAAAAGTGTAAACATTTTGTAGTGTTATTAGATGTCAGTTAATGATTGCGTTCTAGTAGGTGTTTAGCGTAATTGGACTTATGTGGGTGTTTGTATTTGTAACAACGTACGTGTTGGTTATACCTAATACCAACATTTCTAATTGTCTGGCCTATATAAACCGAATTACAATGCGAACAATTTAATTTGTAGATGCTTGATTTTAGCAAATCATCTGTTTTTGATTTGCATTAAACAAAGTGTTTAAAATGTTTCAGTTGTTTTAAAACTTACTTTATATTTATTTTTGTTGGCGTACCCAAAATTATTAGCTGTGATAGCTAAAATCGATTTTAGTAATAAAAATTTGCTAAAAATGCTAAGAAATGTTTTGTGTGTAAAATGTCCTATTTAATTCTTTCTTTTTTGTATGCGGTTCAGTTTTTTTTCTATCTGTTTGTATTGACTATGTTTACACATTTATTGCAAAGGTATTTTAAAATTTTACTTGTGTTTTCGGAGGTATTGTTAAATTATTATATAAAAAAGTAATAACGTTTTATTACAAATTTTCTTACGTAACGGCATAAAATGTTAGCACGTTTGAAAATTAAGTCTATTTAAAACAAATAAAAATACGAAATTTTAATATTGCCATATATACAGTTTGGTACGGTATTTAATTTTATGTATTAAAGATGTATAATAATTACAGTTGCCAAGGTAGGGTTTGTGTAAAAACGGACGGTGTATGCTTCCGGGATTTTATGTTGTAATAAATAACAGTGAAAGTGTTTCATATGAGAATATTTTTTATTAATTTAGACCTTTGACATTTTAGGTTTTTCATACTTTTTGCGTTTCCTAGCAATTCTACATTGTTTTTGTTACGTCCGGAATTTTTTTATTTGCTTCTTTGCTACATCCATGTTATTCCTTTCGAAATCTTTTGAAATTCAATCTTGTACATACCATACATTTTGTTAATATTATCAAATTTCTTCCCAAATTTCTTATTTTCATCTAACTCATTTGTGCCTATATATTTTTACGAAAATTTCCACTCCATAAAATGATAGTGAAGGTGAGATTCAGCAAAGTGTGTGCAAGTCCCAATGTTTCCCAAATCTGGCACTATTTCATTGCCACAATTAATATTAACATTATATCTTGCTACAATATTATTTTTAACCATACAAATTGTTTTAGTATGTTTGGCAGAATACAGATTTACGTTACGAATAAGTTACTTTTATGATTATTGTTGATATTTGCAGTGTTCATCTTGGCAACGTCTTGGTACTAAAAACGTTAATGTATAATAGTTTTAAGTAGACAAAAATAGAAAAATGGGCAAAGCACTTTCCTATACTTAAACATTTTTATTTCTTCCATGTTTAAAAGTTTTGTTTACAACATTGCAGCCCCACGACAGTGGCAGTAGCAAATACACGCACATTAATATATACATGACGTGCAGTCAAAACGAGCTAAGTTACAACTACCACCTGACTGATAACCGTCCAGCCTGTCAGTTGCCGTCTTATTGTGTTTTTATGGTTAAAATATGTTTTTGATTTTGGGAAAAAGATTTAATGTTATTAAAGATAGCCAAAACGGAAGGACAAATTCGTCCGCCAAAAATTTGGCGGGAATGGAAACATTACCCCCCTCCTCCCTTAAATATTACCGCACATAAAAATTATGTTGTAAATCTTATTCTACTACCAATGATGAACAGTTCAGCATAAACAGAAATTGTTAATGTCTCCCATTTATTAAACAAAAAGATATAAACCTTAAAAATTAGCGGACAGGTACAAACTACATTGTAGCTCATCTCTAGCTCTACACACCTACAAATTTTTAAAATAATCATGTGGTCAGTTTAAGAGCAATCTTTTTATGAAGATGTCAAAAGTTTTGATTTTTATTCACTTCACAGTTTTAGTAGTTCCAAAAGTTCTCCTAGCTTGTAACATTGCATATCCTTAGGGCGATTTTGTATGACATTTAATTTGAATCTGGTGACTTGTTTTTTAGTAAATAGGCCTTAAAACTGAAATTGTTTGAAATACTTTTGTGGACAGTTTTTTAATATTTTTTTGAAAATTGTTTTTCTTTATAGTTTTTATTATTTCAAACTTTTTTGTACATAGTAACATTGTGTTTCCCTAGAGCTGTTACTATACCAAGTTTGATACCGATTGCCAACTCGTTTTTGAGTAATAGTTCCACATTATTGCCTTGGGGAGAAAGTATTTCCTGATTGCTTCAAGAAAACCAAAGTCCTATACACAAAACAATGACGTTGATAACTGAAGTTATTACAGACCCATTTTTTTGTTGCTAATATTTGACAAATTCTTTAAAAAATAGTAAAAAATCAAATACTAGCCTTTATTCAGTAACTCGCAACATGGGTTTTGCCATGAGCGCTCTACATTACTGGTTATTTTGTTTTTAACAAGAGATATTCTGAAATAAAATATACTTTATCAGCCAAATTCATTTACTTTTTGATATTATTATCCATAAACTTCTCCTACCAAAGTGTGAAATAGTATAGCGACAATTCTAACAATCAATCATGGAATTCCACAAAAATCTATCTTAGCACCACTTTTGTTCCTGATCTATATTAACGATTTCTCTGATCATATTTTACCATTTTCGTGGATAATACCACAATTTTCGTAAAAAGCAAATCTGACGAAGTGCTTGCTCAAAATTGGATTTCGTCAACGGGTATAGCCGCAAACTAGTTTCTTTTAAATAAACTTTAATTAAACACAAATAAGACACTGAATTTAAAATCTCATTTTAAAGGGCCCTTATACATCATCTGGCTCTCTTCATTTTCTTGGTTTTTCTCTAACGGCTACGTTATCTTGGGACGTACATTTTGAAAAACTCTCCAAAGGTATTTAATTATTAAGAAGTTTAGTAAGTCCTGCATCCAGTTCGGTACTAAAATGTGCCTACCATGCTTTATTTTAATCCCATGCACCATAAGCTATTTTAATTTAAGGGCATTTCCCACATGTAAACTACATTTTTTGCCGATAGAGGGGAGCAATCCGTATAATTCATGGTAATTTATATACGGCTGATTGTAGACATGTCTTCGTTAGCTCAATATACTTACATTTACTTGTGAATGTTTCATGTTTGTCCATAAAAATAAATCGTCTTTCACTATTAACACAGATATTTATTTTCACGACACCAGACATAACTCTTGACTTAGGTCCAATTACTGGAGATTATCAAAATCACTAGAGAGTCCCAATTAAAAAGTATTTGAAATCTGAAACTATAACCGATTGCCACACGTAGGGGCCAGCAAAGTGTTTTTAAATTAATAATGATTTTCCAAGTTAAGCATTTTATAGCGCCAATGAATCCTTCAATGCGGACGTTATAAGCTGTTTAACCACATAAACTTGTATTTATTCATACTTGTAGATACATTTTTAATGATATTTATTATAGTATGTTTTGATTTGTATAAATATATACCAATAAACTACTACTACTAGCTTTACCTCTACCACTACCGCTACTAGTACCGCTACCAGTACCACTATCACTACGACTTCCACTACCACTACTACTACTACTACTACTACCACCAGCACTACCACTACCACTTCCATTATCACTTCCACTACTACTAATACTACCACCAGTACTACCACTACCGATACCACTACCACTACTACTCCACTACCACTACCACTACCACCAGCACTACCACTACCACTTCCACTACCACTACTACTGCTACATCTTCACTCCACCAGGTTCTAGAAATAAGAAAAACTCCCACTTCTCATTCCACTATCAGCCAATAAGCGTCGAGGGGTGCGTGCTCGTTTATAACTGCGGATAGGCGGAATACTGCTCCCCATCTCTCTCTGGAAGGCAACCACGGTTTGTGTCAATATCTCTTAATGATGTGAAAAGCAAATCACTACAACCGAATGTTTAAAAAGTCGACTCGCTGATTTGTTTGTATTATGTACAAGGTTGTTATGCATTTTTTTAACAGTGATAGGCAATGAAATCATATATGAACAACGCGTTTAAGTAGAAAAGTCGGGTTATTTCTTAGGACCGAACAGAACGGTGCAAAGAAAAAATGCTACAGCATTTCTTTTCAGGATCGTACCCAACGGTCCGTAGTAAAAATCAAGATGTTTAAAGATAGAGCATTAGCCTCCAGTTGAAGGTAAATCATTTCAACTAGACCACAGTTCCTCAAAGAGGTTGGCTTCTAGATCAAACGCAAACTTACGGCCGTACCCCTTCCCTTCAGCATCGTTAGCTCCTTCAAGAGCGAACTAGCGGCTATACAAGGCCACGTCCAAATTCCCCAGTACTATTATCGCTTTGAAGAGCGAAACGGTGGCTACATTGTAACGAAGCACAAAAGACTTTTGTAAATATTTTTTAAATTTTACACATTTTAATATTTTTAATTCAAACCTCACTTTTTGTTGCAACTTTTTATCACAGAAAGTCATAAATTTTTTTATGAATCATTAAAAGTAATTGCTTCTATGTCGTTATTTTCCTGCCAACGTAGAATTAGCTACACGTGCCTAAATGAGCCGTGCAGTTGCGTTACATGATAGGTAATTACTTTAAAACCTTTATATAGAAAATTCAGTCTAAATCAGTCAGTTCCAACTTGAGTTCGAGTTCAGTCTAACCATCACAGTCTGCTTCATAACATCGTCTCTTTTGGGTGCCCCATACCGGGTAGCTTTCCAAAAATTCACAATGTAAATTAAATTTGTTATTTTACTTTAATATTTGGTATTCTTTTGATGTTTATTTATAAAACTTTGTTAGTCTAAGTCTGTTGACTATTTACTAAATTATAATGTTTAAATTGCCTTTGTCTTATTTTGGGTCGTATACAGGCATGAGAATAATACAAGTTTATTTTAAATAAAGCGGATCGTGACAATATCAGGTCACAATAAAGCCATCTAACACCACGAGCTGCAGCGCTCCGTAAAAACCGCCACCGAACGTGCAAGCCCCGGGCCCGGTCTCTACGCGGACCTGTCCCTTCTGAAGCTCGAGCTCAAGCTTTTTATTCATTTTTATTTGAATTAATTTGTTTTGTTATTTATTCTTGGTAAATGTGTTTGAAATAACCTGTTTGTTTAATATTTTTTCATAATCAATGTTGTTAAAATATAATTGTCTGCCATATAAGTATCTAAAACTAATAAAAATGTTAAGTTTACTTTTTTTTTTGGAAATTTGAAGTCGACTTATAATACCACGATTTAAGTAATTATTTTGCTTTTAATTAATTGTCATTCATTACATCAAAGCTATTTTTAAGTGGTATTGTAAAACAATTCACGTCTTCTATGGTTTATATAACATGATGTAATAAGCCAATAAAATAACACTCGCGTCTCTGGTACTTTCTTTTAACAGATACCGCACGTCCTTCAAAAGTAATAAAGAAACTCGAAAGAAAAGAAACTTCACAAAGTCGTACAGATATTATAGCAAGTTGTATAATAGCTGTCGGTCAGCTTAAGGCTACGAAGCTTCCCTGCAGATGTTTTCTTCGTCTTTAAACTAGAATTCGCCTCATACGAAAAGGACGCAAGTAATTACGTAGGGCGCATGAAATAAAAAGGAGATTTAGGAGCATATTGCGACGGACAGCTAAGATGCGCTATTATTCCTTCGTTAGGATTTCCAAGTTCCACGTCGTCTTCCCTTGCTTTTTATAGCATTGGGTTATTGAACGTTTACCAAACAAAAAAACTTGCATTAAATTTAGACCGTCCATACCACATTTTCACCTTGCACGTTACACCACATTCAGGTTATTGGTTCTTTCAATAAATTTTCTAAAGACAGAACAAAATCTGCATTACAAAGTAATATAAAACATAAGGAACATGCTCGAACCGTTTCTTGCTATGATATGCAGGTCTCAATTTTACAGTACACGTGACGGAGAGATTCGAAACAAGGAACCTAAAAAAGTACTCGATCGTCAATATTTTATTTTTATTGTCGGTAAAAACCGTATACGTTAGGTTATGTCCGTTGATTTCTTGATGGTGTCGGATCTATCAGGACAGAACATGTTTGAGTTTTAACCATTGTTGAAAATTATTAATTTTTGTCATTACAATCAAATTCGTTGACAGATTTCCAATCCTAATTGTGCAAAAAACAATATTAGCGCAAATCAGCACATTCTTCGAATAGTACGTTTAGTAGTTTCCTTAGCTCGGTGCTCACTCTCGAAAACACTACGGAATAAGGCCATAGCAACCAGGGTTCGTACGTACTCTTAAGTATTTATTTTGCTTTGTGATTTACATTAACAAAAAACTTTACAGAAATATGCTGATAGCAGTTGAAGTTATCCTTCAGTTAACATGATTTACAGCAGTTTTCATTCATTTATTGCTAAAGAAGGAGGGCTAAACCACGAGTGGAAATACGTTGGAAGTACGTGAAAGTACGTGGAGGTATGTGGAGATATGTGGAAGTAGTCCGAAGTAAAAATGGAAGTATGTGACACTAAGTAGTAGTGGAAGTATGTGGAAGTAAGTGGAAGTTAGTAAAAGTACGTGGCAGTAAGTGGAAGTACGTGGAAGTAGAAGGAAGTACGTGGAATCAAGTGAAAATATGTGAAAGTAAGTGGAAGTACATGGAAGTATGCTGAACTACAAGTGGAAGTATCTGGAAGTATCCGTGTTAATAGAAGTAGGTGTACAAAATTTTTAAGCACGGTTTACCCCTCATTGAAGCATGTAAATTGCATATTCTTTATTTATAAAATTATTTAAGACTAAATAGCATTATATCGATATTTGACATTAATAATAGTATATTATGCAACAAGTTTTAGAAACGGCATTTTAGTCACGAGCTTTATTAGGCACGAGCGGAGCGAGTGTTTATTAAAACGAGTGTCTAGAGAAGTTTATAAAACGAATTGCATACTATACTTTTTCTACGACCATCACAAAAATACTAAAATTTGGAAATTATTTTATTATCTTAAGCCATATTAATAAACATGACAGATTGATGACAAGTGACAACTAACTTGATTTTCAGTTGATTTTTAATTGATTTTTGCGATTAAAAACCTAGAGCTAACTTCAGCCCGTGACTAAAACGCACAAAGTCACAGCTTGTCGAGGTGTGTTTAAAAGGTCACTTAGCGTCACGGAAACATATGCGATAAACGGCATTTTAGACATGGAAGTAGAAAAAAATAATAAAACAAAAAGTGCCCTTCTCTCAGATTATTTTATTACAGGGAAACAGGTTTTTGAGTACTTAAAATGTATCCATCTTCAGCCCAAATTATAATAAAGCACTAAAAATGTTAATTACCAGAAATAATACACACCAAAAACCATTTAGATAATACTTACAGTACGATTAAAAAGTTATTAATTTTTAAATAAACGAACATTTTTAAATATAGAATTCTAATAATTTATTTCATACAACAGGCGGACAAAATTCCAATCACAGAAATAACCTAACTACAAAACTTAACGCTGTGTCTACGCGCATGCTAACGTACCGATAACTTACGGATTATGAGCACGTTTGTGTCGTCATCAATATTAAAACGTCATTTTAAGTGCCGCTTTAAACGAAATTGACGGCATGTTTAATATAATTCTTGCGTAAATTCAGCACACCTTCAGTCGGTGTTAATTTTATTATATGGTTTTACTACTTATTTTGCATTTTATGAAAAAAAAATTAATCAATAATAAAATAGTTATTTATGTTATTAGTGGATAACGGCGTTATAATTATAACACGAGTTTGAAAGTTGCACGACGAGGTCGTAGACCGAGTCGTGTAACCAAACGTGTGGCATAATAATGCATTATCCCACGTGCGACATATAAAATTTTACCCATGACTGCTCAAAATTTGTTAAAAATCAAATTTTTTTAGCTTGAAATAATATTTGACATTTCGCATTAATTTATTTACAAATGTCAAGTCACTTCTAAAATACTTTAGTTTTAATATCAAAGGAACGAGATAGATTCGATTTGATCAATACTATGGCAACCAGCCTATAAACAAAGCTTCGGTTTTGTTTGTGTAAATAAAATGAGTTAGGTAACGAATCCATTAAATCACTAGTGAGATAATGAACTTCATTACCTAACGCAATGAATGACATAAGTCTTTATCCAAGCAGTCGCAGATAACATATGTAAAATTAATATTAAGACACTTATAATGTTTCCACAGTTACAGTAATCATCGGTACAGTAAACAAGTAGTCAATTTTATGTTTTCTTATTAAAAAAAAATGTAGAAGTCTAATAAAATGTAAAAAAATAATTTCTGCAGCTTAGGCTCAATAAAGTTATTTCTTTTTGAGTTATGATTCTTTCCAATATTTAACCTTCTAAGAAGTACCCCTTGACATTTAGTAATTATAACCAAAACATTTTCAAACTTTCAAAATCGGCTCAGCTGTTTTTGAGAAATCGTGCTGACAGAGTACACATATATGTTTTCGATTGTATGATGGTTTTTACTTTGTAATTTAATTTGTCAATGTCTATTTGTCCAACTATTGCTTTTACTTTCTCTGATCGGTTCTATATGCGTCCGCCCGCCGCGATGATCGGTTTAATAATGAAGACCCCGCGTTCAAATCATCCAACCATACAGTTTAAACCCTATTTTCTTATTTGCATCAAAAACTCTTCTAGGCCGATACATACCAATACGTAGGAGTATTCGCCTTATACAATGGATGCGTAAAGATTTTGCTTCTAGTAGCAGGGACCTGTGTTTACTTAACGTTGAGACAGGTGAAAGGGATCCGAATTTGGTATATAGAAGATTATGTAAATGCTTCAGTGTTACTTTTTTACGAGTATCTACCGAACTTTTGTACTGAATTTTTTTTTGCAACTAAATATAAATCCGTTTGAATTTTCAATACTTTGAAGCAGCGCCATTGCGATCGTTTTCGGATTTTAAATTTAATTTTCTTCATTGTATACTACCCATAAAGGGCTCCCAAACAAGTTGTTGGTAATTCCGATCAGACACCTACTTTTTGAGTAAATGGGCGTTAAAGTCGAGATTTTCTAAAAGTTATAGCGGCCGCCATTTTGAAGCTAGAGAGACTAGTAAAAAAGTTTTTTAATTTGCCTTAAGTTTTTCTTTAATATTCCGTGCTGAAATTTGTAAAATTTAGTTTTGGAAAAAAACCATATCAAAAAAACATGTGATACTCCTGTCTCTGGTTTTGGATTTGAAAAACTTAGCTAGAACTACAATTTTCGATATACCTTTTTTAAAACTCGATCAAAATCGGTCTAGTGCTTTCGCGTTTAGAAGCGTCACCCACCCACACCACCACACACCCACAGAAAGATGTTTCTTAAAAATAATTTTTTTGGGTTCCTTGAACCCCAAAACGCGTATTTTCGCTAAAATTTAAATTTCGATAGTTTTAGTAAAGTCAGTACTTCCCTATACCAAAGGTATGCGAAAGTTAAACATTATTGTGATGTTATGTAACATGGAAATATTAAAAAAAATTTAAAGGTAAAATAGTTAGACTTGGGTTTTGTAAATAATAGGTGATTCTGGACATATTGCAGAACATTTATAAAGTTTTGTTATTAAGTTTTAGTGAGTTGATTTCTATAATTTTATAAAAATTTGAAAATTTCACTTAAATAGGTCAAATTTTTCTAAATGTAGGTAAATTGCATATCAGAGGATGTTTTTTCCAGGGGATGTTAATACCGGAAATTTTTTTCCAGCGATAATTTTTTCTTGAATTATTTCGGGGATTTGTTTCCGAGGCTGTATTTCCAGGGACGTCTTTTCCGGATATTGTAAGATTCAGACACACCAGCACTAGTTCACAGAGTCTTTTAGACTCTGAAGTGGGACAATAGGCAGCAGCTCGTTTCCTTCTCGAACACTAACGGCCACTTTCTACTTATTTTTTACACAAATGTGCACTCAGCGCAGGCGCCCTCACACTGTCTTATAACCAGACCAGATTTGTTTTGTTTAACGACCTGGTAGAGCGATAGCGATACTAGCGGTATATTCCTAGCCTCAACTAGTGGGCGCACAAATATATTTGTGATCCACTAAGGAGGTTGTTGTAAAAAAATTAAAAAGCAAATATATAGCGTAAAGACATTTAACGTATTACCGTAAAGAATAACTATTTAAATCGATATATTTTAGGAAGCATCGCCCGGGGCCATTTTAGGCCCGGCGTTTTTTTAATGCCAGGTGCTCTAGGGCTATATCCCAATTAGCTCAATGGTTAGGATGGTACTGCATACACAACACATACACACATAGACACTACTGCAGTGCTCGCTTTATCGGTCTCACAAGGCCCTAAAAGTGCTTGTTAGTCAAAATGGACAAATGCTTGCTATAACAGTATCTCTTTTTACACCTAACTTGTATATCGGCAAGCAATCCGAAGGCGAAAAAACTGAAAGATTTTAAAGACGATCACGTAGGGATAGCGTAATCAGGGATACCGTTACTTACATGGACGTAAGACATAATATTTCGAGTACTCACGTTTTATCAGCAATTTTTAATTAAATCATTAATCAGTCTGATAAAAATAATTTTGTTGATTCGTTCAGTAAATCAAGGTTAAACGGTATCAGTTTTCTTGTTTAGTACAATCACAATGATTGTGTTGATAACGTGATTAATGAAAACAGAAGTACCTATTCGAATATTTTACAGTGAGAGAAAACGTGGAATATTTACAGAATCTAAAAATTAGATGTATCCAACAGATTCCGCATGTAATTCCATGATTTTCTTCTACACTTTATTTTATCAGGATATAGCAACACTTAAGTGGTTACTTACTAAAACTACTGTGACCCTTAAGACACTCGATTAAGTAATTCCATTCTACTGCAATTTTAAAATTACTATATCAAATTAACCTGTATAAGATAATGTTATCGCATAAATAGGGCAAGAGGAATAGGCAAGCAAACAGTTTAATTGCGTTTTAGTAGGTACTAAGTGACACAGCCAACACCGCTATGAAAAACTTATTTTTGATACTTACAATAATAAGTACCTCCATCATTAGCGAGGCTCAGAAAAGCCCCCATTGGAGAAATGATAGAAACACAATCGTACATTTGTTTGAATGGAAATGGAAAGACGTTGCGGCGGAGTGTGAACGCTTTCTTCAATACCGCGGCTATGCAGGAGTTCAGGTAACGATGCGATGGCAAATAAAATTTAAATTGTAATATGGCATTGAAAAAATCTCTCAGGTATCACCACCTAATGAAAATATAGTTGTACCCAATCGACCATGGTGGGAAAGATATCAACCTATCAGTTATAAATTAACAACTCGATCTGGTGATGAAAACGATTTCTTGGACATGACGACAAGATGCAACGCAGTTGGAGTTAGGTAACACCAAAATTAGTAGACAAAAAGAATGGTTATTTCATATCAAAATGTTTCGTAGAATATATACCGATGTTATTATTAATCACATGTCTCGCGAGTCGGAAAGCCCTCCAGCAGTTGGTACAGGTAATAGTAGCGCAGATCCTGGAGCTAAGCAATTCCCCGCTGTGCCTTATAGTCCTTGGCATTTCCATGCTACATGTGCTATTAACGATTACGACAATGCAGAAAATGTGCGAAACTGTGAACTTGACAGGTTGAAAGATTTAGATCATGTATAAATTTGCCATTATTTGTTCTCTTTCTATTTGAATTCATAATTAAAATTTCAGCAAATAGAATGGGTGAGAGAAAGGGTTGTTGAATTCCTGAACCATTTGGTAGATTTGGGGGTGGCAGGTTTCAGAGTTGATGCTGCTAAACATATGTGGCCCGGAGATTTGCAAATTATATATAACAGAGTTAAAAATTTGAGTACAAAATTTGGTTTTCCTGCAGACGCCAGACCTTTTATATATCAAGAAGTGATTGATTTAGGTAAAATACAAGAAGAAATCGATTTATGATTGTTACATTATTTTACGAGCATGATTGTTTTCAGGTGGAGGGGCTATTTCACGTCATGAATATACTGGTTTTGGAACAGTTACAGAATTTATGCACAGTGCAGAAATTGGAAGGGTTTTTAGGGGATACGACAAACTTCATCACCTTTCAAACTGGGGTACTGACTGGGGTTTCTTAGATAGTGAAAACGCTCTAATATTTATAGATAACCACGACAACCAGAGAGGTCATGGTGCTGGTGGTGCCAATATTCTTACTTATAAAAATTCAAAGCAGTATAAAATGGCAACTGCTTTTATGTTGGCATATCCATACGGAATAACTCGCATTATGTCCAGTTATGCTTTTGATAGCTCTGATCAAGGTAAAATTGTTCTAATATCATAGTAAACATTTACTGAAAAAATACTCTTTAGGCCCTCCGCAGGATAAAAATGAGAATATTGTATCACCTATTATCAATCCAGATAACACTTGCGGTGCAGGATGGGTCTGCGAACACAGGTGGCGTCAAATGTATAATATGGTTGAATTCAAAAATGTGGTTAACGGTACGGGTAAGAACGATTGGTGGTCAAATGGTGACCAGCAGATAGCTTTCTGCCGTGGAGGTAAAGGTTTTGTAGCTTTCAACAACTGGGGCAATATGAGAGAAATTTTGCAAACATGCCTACCTGCCGGAATTTATTGCGATGTTATAAGTGGGGGTGTAGATGCAAATGGTAAATGTACAGGAAAGGTTGTCCATGTTGGTAGTGATGGTAAAGGCCTGGTTGAAATATATCCTCATGAAGAAGATGGTGTTTTAGCTATTCATGCAAATTCCAGACAGCACCTTAAATCAAAGTTATAAGTTAACATTTAATATCATAAAATATGATTTAAACGCCAAGCTTTTTTAATTTCTTAAACGTTAATACGCTTATATGTAATGTAATAACCATACATTAATAATAAAATTGCTAATTTTTATGCTTATCGAGTTTTGTTTCCTTTTTGCTAACTTTACACTTCTAGATTCTGGATTAGGATTGTGGAATGAAAAAATACACGCGGACTTAGGCCAAATAAAGGGGTCCCGTTGTACTAGCTCCACAGTATTTCCTCAACGCTGGAATCACCGAAGCCAGTCAATTCCTTGAATAAAGTTAAGGACGATTGGGATGCTGCTGATTACGGCCATGTCAGACCAGAAATTCCCCAGCATGTATCTTCCAATGGTTGCGAAGACAGGACAGTGCCCATAGCACATGTTCTGCTGTCTTGTCTTCCAAGTTAAATTCTCGAAAGTTGTGGCTGTCGATCAGTCATTCTGTGTATGTGCTTCTTTAGAGTCCAGTGCCCAGTCAAGATTCCTACAACCAGTTGGACGTTTTTTTTGGACAGCTGCACACAGTATTTGGCTATGTTTGGAGAGGGGGCTGCAAGAGCAGCCTTTGCCTAGTGTCAGCTTTGAATATTAGCCCACGGTCTGGTGATGCCGTTTAAGGTTTCTTGATATAGCATTGCACCGAATATCGTCGGGGAGATTGGTATAAGAAGGAAAAAAAGAAGAAAGTTGTTCGAAGGCCAGTCTTGCAACCTCGTCAGCTTCCTCATTACCTCGACTACCATCATGTTCCTTTACCTAAACAACATTGTCTTAGAAGATATCTTGGAGAGCTTTATAGCACGGAAGTACTGCTGGGGTAACTTTACAATTGCTCAGGGCTAATAATGCAACTATATTATCGCTGAAAATACCAATATCTTAGTTAGGAATTTGTCGTTCAAAGACTGCACTTGCACCATGCATTATCCTTCACTTGGACGACGGTGATGAATTTGCCTAGGTTTAAATCGTCGTAGAAAACTCCAGCGCCGGTGTCATGCCTTGTTTTGGATCCATCAGTAAAGATGGATATATTTGAATGGTGGGTTGCCCCAGCTCAAATATACGGAAGTGTCGATTAAAGGTATACTTAGGAGAAAAACAGTCAACCACCGCACCGAGAAAAACTTACTTTTGCCAATGACTTTTTCAGCAATGTGCTAGATAACCACATTTTCTTGACATTAGTTCTGTTTACCCATCAAGCAGGATTTCGGCGAAACGGAAAGTTGGTTGCATGGCGGAAAACTGCGGATGCCGGTCATACGGTATTCAAAGTTAAGCACTGTCCGCTCTGGTCCCCACTCGGATGGGTGACCAATATAGGGGTATATCTGCAACCAACCGTGCTTCGGATGGGCACGTTAAGCCGTCGGTCCCGGTTGTCATACTAACATCTTTGGCAATCGTAAACCATTTAGTGGAACTTCTTCCCCTTTCGACGGGTAAGGCCAGCCTCCTGCCCGGCATACGTGCGAAGAGGGCTCACAGAACCCGCACTAGTTGCGGGTATTAAACAGGCCATTGGCCTATAACAAGAGGAAGAAGAAGAGGATTTAATAACTTTCATAGCACTTATGTGTGGACATGCCATTGTTGAATTATGACATCAGTTTTGATATTCGTTAAATATGTGGTCAGGTATCGTGAGAGATTGAACTTAACGATTATTTTGCCTATTAGGTTGGCAGAAGATGTTTACCATAATTTTTTGGTAAATAATCTTCAAGGCGTAGTTGACGATGAGCATTTAGAAATATGCAGTCGAATGTCATATATGCACTATGAGGTTCCACCGCATTTCTTCATCTTTGTAAGGCAACATCTATCTCAAGTTTATGGTGAATAATGGATAAAATATAAACATAAAATTTTGGAACTTTGTCGCCTAAGTTTAGGTCGGGTACTTTGAATAAAAATTTTCTAGAAGAGGTCATGATTGTTGTTGTTATTTCTGGAAAGCTTTTGGGTTTTATACCCGTTGGACGGAAGTTGGATGGAAGGCGAGATGCTCCAAAGAACGGCGCGATCGCTCGTCGTGTTGATGTCCACTTAAAACGCCACCACTGCGCTTTTTTGGAATTTGATCTGATTTATAAAATTTGCTATTAGGTTGACCTGTTACACAAGGTGAACAAAAGACAGCAACTGTACTATCGACACACAAAGCTTGTAGCATGACTAAAATTTAAAATAATTTTAACGCAAATTTGAAAGTCTAAGTCAGTTTGAAACATAGAAGGAACTGAAAAAATGAAAATAGAAATAAACAAGTAAAGCAGAATAACGGAGGTTGTTATTTCATTTTCTACAAAATTTTCCTTTTTATGAGAGAAATGCATTTGTTTACGTATTTACTCTTTGAGGTTTTTTCCCTTATTGTAATGAGTTGACATAATTGTTTCTTACTCTAGTTTAGGATTATTTTGCCAAACTTTTGTAGTTGACTGTTAATGTTGTCCTTTTGTTTATTCGTTCGAATGTACACAAAATAAAACTAATTTTAAATTTGCAAATGAACAAATTTTATTTATTCTTCGAAAGTTAATTTTAGAAATTAAAATACTATATTTCAATTATTAAAATCGACAAAATAGTCCTCACATTGAATAGAAAGTTCGTTTAAATGTAAAAGCCTAAAACTTCAAAATCTAAAGTTAAACAAAAAGGCGAAGCCCGTATTTTAATTTAATTCAAATTCCAAGAGAATATAACCGAGCAATTACAGGATTTTTCATTTGCATAACACATTTTATTTACCTAACATTCTGCAGAGGGCGAGAAAAAAGCTGCGAAGTACCAGAACTCTGTGCAAATTGCAAATACTGTTTCCAGCAGGAAAGTTGCAATTAGCTAACCGAAGTAATTGGTCGTTTCCTTTTTCCCTTGTTCAATTGAATTACATTTACACTATTTTAGCCTCGCGGTCGAAAGCATCTTCTTAAAGGAAACTCAAATTAGAATAACCGAGTTTTTAATTTGATGGAATCATGTCAGTTCGATTTAGTAAAGCAAAAGTTTTTAAATTAATTTAGTTGAAAGAGTTATTTACTATTAAATAAAATTTTTTAACCAATAAAAAACGAAGACAATTAAATAGTTAAATTAAGGTATTGCCTAAAATTAAAAAAACAAAATAGAATAAAATTTATAATTCAGAAGAGTTTTTAATAGTTTATGATGAAGAATGGTAAGTAAGTGGCAAAGCGTGAGAATGGACAAGGTAGACATGGCCTACTCAAAAATTACAAATAAATCTAAGTTTATTTTGTAAAACTTAGAAACAGTAATATTTTTCAAGAAACACCATACAACGACGACGGGCTGCGTTTTCAAATTAAACGAAATTTTCAATTTCTAAATCAACTCGCTTGGTATTCTACCTAAGAAAATACAATTTAAAGATTATCTAGAGCTAGTTGCACGAATGGACTCACGAAGTTGTATGAATATTGACGAGGTCCGTCTTATCGAGGTGGATTGATATGCGATTTTGTAGCGCTAAAAGACAATTACTGATCAGACAGTGCGTTGCCGTCACGGAGAAATGGCGAACATTTACATAATCAGATGCAGTAACCCAATATGCACCGCAGGTGAAGTAAATTCTCTTTATGAATAAACAGGAAATAATGGAGAAAAATGGTAAAGATGACCAAGGCACACGACAAGCTGTAGAAAGGAAAAGAAGATTTATGAGTTCTCAAGTCAAAAAATGGATTCCACGGAGCGGTCAAGATTTCACATCGAAATACGCCTATGATGATGATGTGATAATGATGATGATGATGATGATGATAATGATGATAATGATGATGCTGATGATGATAATGATGATGCTGATGATGATAATGATGATGATGATGATGGTGATATCTATGTACAGAACACTTTTTTTATTTTTTAGGAAAAGCTTGTGACTTTTGATCGCTTTTAAGCAATTGCTTACATGAGCCATACAGGCGATCGACTAAAAATTAATTTTATAGAAGTGTTTCGTCAATAAAAAAGTCATTTCTACGGTCATACCTAACTTGAAGTAAACATTTACTAATTTTAAAAAATACACAAAATTTATGGTGGGAACACAACTTAAATATATAAAAATGGCCCAGATCCCCCAATTTGGGACGCCTTTGGTTTAAATATTTATTTGGATGCTGTTAGATAGTAGCACTTACTAGTAATAAACCGTATGACAAATTTCATTACGTTATATTAAAGGGCGTCTGAGATATTAATTAAAACTTAAATTTTATTAGCCCTATTCGGGGGGCCCTAGCTACTTTCAAAAACATTTTAGAACACATGTTTACCCGAACTTTTTTGATCGTTTCAGTCAGTACAATACGACTATGTATAGCCAACTCACCATTTTTGTTACACCCTGTATAGGTCCTCAATTTATTTAAAATGCAAATGTGCAAACCAAAAAAATTAGTCAACTTTGGTAAATTATTTAGTTTATTTATGTTTGTTCTTAAGGGGAACTTTGCCGTACAAACCTTATTTGAAATGACTGAATTGCTTTTAACTTACCGTTGCTTTTTAGCGTTTCAAGGAAGCAATGAAATAAAATTTGGCTATATTATGTTTGCTTTTATCAGTGGGTATATATTGTCAATACCAATTAGTGAATGTTTTTTGCAACTATGAAAGCATTTATGCCAGAAGTTTGTCTGACTGTTTAAAGTTGCCCCGTTTTATTGTTTGTTTAACGAATTGCATTTCCTGCATTAGCAAAATTTATGTTGACTGCACAGTTGTGTTAATATACTTTTTATACATCAGTTGTAGTCAGCCATAACTTAGGTTGTATTAAAATGTTTTAATGAAAGCATGCAAATTATCCAGTAGAGGATTGCTATAGAGCTTGTTAAATATTTAAGTAGTGTAGTCTTGAGTAGTGACTTGAAGTTTTGCAGTTGTTAATTAACAGTAATCTACCGGGAGTAAAAAGTTTCAGAATAAATGGAGGAGAGTGGGTAGCGGGCATCAATCTACTTAAGGATTACTTGAATATCTGGATAATGTATATCAAGTCGAAGGGTTTTATGTTTTGATATTAAATATTTTGTTTTATAGAAAAACTTTGCTGGAGGAGGTAAGGTTATTACCAAATAAAACACGCTAGCGCTTTATTAAAATTTCTAGGTCATTTTGCTAAACTCTAGGTTGTATCGAGATATAATATAAAAACTAAACTAAAATATACTAATGAAAAACAAAAATTCAACCCAAGAAACGCAGCATAAGTACAAAAACATAATAAAATCACAGAATATAGCTTTTAATAAAAAGCGTCATTTAATAAAAATAAAAGGTGAACCCATACAAAAATCAACAGCGACGCTTTTCCTCGTATACAATTTCAACGATTTGCGGTGTGTATTCGGAAACGTTCTAATGCAATAAGAAAACTCCATTCGTATTTATTATCAATGCTATCTATATTTCAAAAGTGTACAGTTAACTTTTTGTCGTAACATTAAAGTCGATAATTAAATATTAATAAAATAAATCTTATTATTAATGTTATTCAACAAACATATTAAAATTCGTATCTGCAAATCCCCGGTTTTCCCACAGTTTGCCTATAGTTTTGAGGAAGGCTATTCCCCAGTCGGTCGTCACGGTTCCCTCGTCCCTAGTTGAAGACGTGGATAACTGCAGTGAAAATGTCGGTCTCCAGGGAAAAACTGTTTGTGCTCATATAATGTTAATAAACAAAACAATTACAGCATTAAATTATTTATTGTTAAATAAAGCAAAAAGTTAAACACAGAAACTATTTATAAAAGTAATTGTTACACTAAAACGCAAGGTATTACAAGCCAAGCAAAGCGAAATATAAAAGCAAAATACTGATGAAATACGGGTCAAATAAAATACGAAAACGGTACAGTAGTATTATAGTAGCAATACGGTAGCAGATAAAATACGGTAGCAAATAAGATACAGTAGTCTACGGTATCGAACTGCAGCATTCAAGTTACAGTGAGACATGCTGGTGCAAACGTTACTGAATTTAAAATCGACGCGTAATAAGATAGATATAGCGGACAAATGGGATTATGACGAATATAAAAGAGAGGAAAGTACTGCTTCGTGCCTAACGTTCGCGATAATCAATAACCAAGAGGGAAGAAATCTGTCAGACTAAAAATTAAGAGAGAGGGAGACGGAATGGAGTAACAGGTAATTAGTACAATAATAACGTGAATACAAAAACCACCAGAATGGTTCGAGTATTACCCACCTAGTATACCTCCTAGTATCGGTTAGCTCAACTGGTTGTCTTGGAACTTGAAAATGAGAAGATTAACTGTCAAACTATGTATGCTACGGTATGAAATATTGCTTTTATATGTCAACGGGCATAGTGGGAATTGAAATATTTCAAAAATCTACTCTAAACCAATACGTGTTTTCCCTTCATTTTTAAGGGGGAAACTTGCTTTGCTTTACGGCGGACGACTCGAGGTCACGCGTAAAATTAAATTACTTGCCCCGGTAAAATACCTTTCAATGTTAAAAATAAAATGCAGTAAATTTCGGTAAAATAGATTCTAGAATAAATAATGCATCAATAAATTAAATGCTGCGGTAAAATTCATTTAAAATACATTACAGTGAAAAAAAAATTAAAATAAATAATGCATCATTAGATGTTAAACGTCGGTCTAGGACATTGGGGCGCGGTTGTTAGGGCGCCGCCGCTAGGTCGCGGGACACTAGGGCGCGGGCCATTAGGGCGCAAAGACGCTAGGGCGCGAAGACACTAGGGCGCTGGCCATTAAAACGCGGAACACCAGGGCGTGAAAACTGTGTTATACTTTCAACGTGAATCTCCTTGACTAAGTAATTTGTTTTAGTTGCACATCTATTCCACTCAGAGCCAGATCTATGTAACTGTAACTGTCATTGTAATTGTAAATTGTTTAATATGTTGGCGATTTACTTTGCCACTCGTATTGTGATTTTCGAGTACGTCTTTATATGACAT
The DNA here is from genome assembly GCA_958336395.1 of Ctenicera cuprea. Lineage (NCBI taxonomy): Eukaryota > Metazoa > Arthropoda > Insecta > Coleoptera > Elateridae > Ctenicera > Ctenicera cuprea. The sequence continues at coordinate 52,938,021 of OY284492.1, read as the reverse complement.
CATCCTAACCGAGCTGTACTAGAATATTAACAAACAAAACATATCTCAAGAATGACGAACATGAGGGCATTCATTACGAATCATTGATGTTTGACCGGAACACTTTTTCTTCAAAGCCAATTAGAGAATTAAGTAATACACAATTTCTGATAATTCCGTTATAAAACGTGCCTTCAAATTTTATTACTGTTATTAAATATTGGCGCTCTATACTGCACAACTAAATAAAAGTCAACGTAAATTCATAAAACCAAAAGTCGAGACCCTCTGCAGCGCAATTATTCCGCCCGCCGCTGATTCTGGTTTGTAAATAAAGGCTAGCATTGGATTGCGTTCGAATATTTAATAATCTAAATAAACACCGAAAAGCAAATTTTCGCTAGATAAACTCCGAATAAGCGCCTCATAACATGCCTACTGAAGCTGTGGCTTCTAGTAGCGGGGCCCTGTCCTCACACAAGTTAAGACAGGTGAAAGGAATCCGGATTTAATATAAAGAATTCTGAGTGAAGGTTAAAGGGAAAGCGTTTACAATATCAGGATAAAATATTAACTCTGCAATATTTATAAAGATTAAAATTATCAAAACGACATTTTTAATAACTAATAAAATTTAATTTATTGTAAATAAAACAATTCTTAACTTAAACCTGTTGAACTTAAGAATTGTTTTATTTAAAATAAATTAAGATGAACTACTTCAACGAAGTAAAGCTCGAACTTATAAATAAAATAAATAAAATTTGTTTAATAACACTTTATATTATTAAAAAATATTTTTCAGATAATTTTAATTATATCTCTGAAATAATTTTTATTATTTAGAAATATCTTTGAGATAGTTTTTATTATTTAAAAATATCGTTAAGATTTACCAGGAAATTACTTAAAAACATTTAAATTGCAAATATCGTTGATAACCTTAATTATCAAAAAAACATCGAGATAAATTTAAATATAAAACATAATTATTTTCAAATAATCTACTTTAATTTAGGATATCATTCAGATAATAAAAATTTATTCACGTTGTCATGTTATCTGAAAATTATTTAATACGTCTCCAGATTGTAATACCAAAGTATTTACCAAAATAACAATTTTAGTTTTGTTGCAGTTTTAAAATAGATAAAGTATTGTCATTTACTAAACGATATTTTTAAATAACTTACATGCTCTAAACAACGTTTAAAATTTGGCGGGTAAGAACATTGTCAAAGGCGGGGCTTTAAATGCTAAAGGTCACGAAAAGTTAACGAAGGACGAGTGGTACTACCTTTTTACAACACATTGGATATTTTTAAAAAGCATTTCTTTTGAAATAGGTTATTTTCTGCAGCAACTAAAGTCTGCCTTTATCGTCCTCATTCATAAAAATAATCTTTGAAGAAGCCTTTTCCGCACTATAATGTCGTTCATAAATAGACACAAACTACTAAAGCGAATGTAGTTCTTGCTGTTTACGGGTAAATTCTGTTAAAATTGGTTAATAAATTAGAAACAGTTGGCTTACGCTTCTCAACTTATCAAAAGCTTTCGATACCATTAATCACATACTCTTGTTAAATAAACTATTTAGTTGCGATTTTCGCGGCTCTGCTCTTTTATGGGTAGAGTTTTATCTGTAACGGCGAACTCAATTCGTTATGATAAAACGTAAGGCTTTGTACATATTTGAGCATTCTGCCGTAACGTCACAGCGTATATGTAACACGAAAGCTCAAGTGTGGACGGTGTCACTGTATCATTCGCGACTGTTCGCGGTGCGACGCTTCTGATCCATACTCTTGTCGATTTCTTATTTTTAGCGAACACGAAAGAATGTTACACTACGCGTGTGTACAGATGTACATGTACAAAAACGGACAAGCGCGGGCGCACATACCCATGTAGCCGTAGATAATTTTTTATAGAGGCGTTCCAAGCAAAGTGGAACACACTGTATATAATACTAAAAAAGCTGTCGGGCAACCGTCATGGGAACTTCCTTCCATGTATGGAAAAGTCTGAAGTTTAAAATTATATGCATATACAGGATGTATCAAATTGTGTGTTAAGTATGGGGCTCTCGCTTATTTGAAGAGATACGACGATGGTTAAGTTAGAGAAAAGTTGTGGAATTTTATGCCCACTAATAATATGGAAAGAAATTGGAGCCATCTTGCTTAGTTTCTAAATAAATTTTTAAAAAACTGAAATTTTGGAGTTTTTGTTTTTCGCTATAACTCATTTGTCATTTATATTTCATATTTCTAGTTAACGAATTATTAGGCACTTTTTCATGCTAAATCTAAATTTTTGATCAGATTTGGTATAATTGTTACCGTTGCTCATTTTCGACTGTAAACTTTGTTTTTTCTTTGGTCGGCATTTTAGTTTTTTTCATATACAATAGAGCTTTTAATTCTAATTTCAAGGATGTGTGTGTCACACTTTGCATTTTGTTTAAGTTTTGAACATTTTATTGCAGAAAATAAAGATTATATGAGTGTTATGGAAAGACCACGTCATTTAATTTATTTTGAAAAATTTCTAGTAGTCCATGAACTGATGAAAGTAAAGCAAAACACTACCTTTATTTATTTTGGCCTTTAGATACGTGAAAATTTCAGGAAACTTTGTTTTGAGCGTAGACAGCAGATTAAGTTGCTTTTTACAAAAACAAACGTATGACACACTTATTAACACACAGATTAGAGGTTTATTTTAGACGAGCTTCTGAGCATGTTTTAAAAAGGTGTCAAATGTTTTGAACATTCATTTAATAATTGTTTGTATTAGTGCAGTTCTAGTGTTATCCGTTGTATTTATGTAGCCTGTTATTCAAATGTGTTATGTCACTTGCAAGCATAAAAACTGCAAGTGGAATTTTCAGTAAATTGTGTATGTTAGAAAATTTGTCATTTATTTGTTTTTGTAAAAAATAACATAACCTGCTGCCTGCGCTCAAAACAAAGTTTCCTGAAATTTTCACGTATCTAAAGGCCAAAATAAATAAAAGTAGTGTTTTGTTTTACTTCCATCATTACTAGAAGTTTCTAAAAATAAATTAAATGACGTGGTCCTTCCATGGCACTCTTATAACATTTTTATTTTTTGTAATAAAATGCTCAAAACTTAAACAAAATGCAAAGTGTGACACATCGTTGAAATCAGAATTAACAACTCTATTCAAATATGAAAAAATGTAAAGCATCGACCATAAGAAAAAACAAGTTGACAGTCGAATATGAGCAATGGTAACAGTTATACCAAATCTGATGAAAAATTTAGAGTCAGCATGAAAAAGTGTCCTAATAATGGGTCAACTAGAAATATGTAATATAAATGGCAAAACAAAAAATCCAAAATTTCAGTTTTCTTTAGTTTATTCAAAAACTAAGCAAGATAGGTCTAATATCTTTTTAGATTATTAATGGGCATAAAATTCCACAACTTTTCTCTCATTTAACCATCGTTGTATCTCTTCAAATAAGTGAGATCCCCACAGTTAACACGCAATTTGATACATCCTGTATATGTTGAAAGTGTTGAAAAATTTGAAAACTTTTAAAAATTTGGAAAAGAAATAAATGAAATCTGAATGTTGCAAAAATTTTTTCTTTAATTTTTAAAATTAAAATTTCACAAATATAAATTATTTTTATACAGAGAGAGTTAAAAGTATGGAGACACCGATATACACGAAAAATTTTATTATTCAATTGTTTTTGAGTCACTTTACGCGATATTTTTTTAAATGGCAACCTATTAATGTTATACTACTATTCGATGGTATAAACATTTTGGGTTTGTATAACATTTCTTCGAGAAAATGCCCGTTGAAGTTGAAGTATTTACAATTAATTAACTTCCCTATTCGTATACGATATAGCCATGATAAACAAAAGCGAAGCGATAAACAAAGGCGATATCACTAAGGCTGAATTTGTTTGTTTACAACATTTTTCAATTTTGTGTAATTTATTGCTGTTAGCATTAGCAATGGCGAGTTTAAGTGAACGTGAAAGAATTGAAATACTTATGATGCTGGGTTATGGAGATAGACGTAGAAGTTTACAAGACGTTAGTAATTTATTTAATGATACGCATCCAAATAGAAATCCAATTTCTAAATCTGTTGTTGGTAAAACTTTACAACGTTTTGAACAAACGGGTAGCGTTAAAAATGTACCAAAGAGTGGTAGACCTAGAACATCGACAAGTGATGATAAAAAACTGGATGTTTTATTGGCTGTATCTGAAGATCCCCATTTACCAACCAGGCAATTAGCGGCCAATCTCAATATTTCACAGTCTTCGGTCGTTTCAATTTTAAAAAGTGAAAAGTATAAACCCTATAAGGTACACTTTATACACGAGTTGATGGAGGATGATTTTGATAAGAGACTCCAATTTTGTGAGGAAATGTCAAATATTTGCGATAATAATGAAAATTTTGTCAACAATATTGTTTTCTCTGACGAAGCTACGTTTTGCCTTAATGGTGAAATAAACAGACATAACTGCAGATACTGGTCATCGGAAAATCCTCATTGGATTTGGAACACCATACGCAGTATCCTCAAAAGGTTAATGTTTGGGCGGGCATTCTAGGGGGTCATATTATCGGTCCCTTTTTCATCGATGGCAATTTAACTTCGGCTCTGTATTTGCAGTTATTGCAAAATCAAATTATTCCTGCTTGTGCTACTCTCTATCCCCATGAAAACAATGGACACCTCCCCAATAACAGTATCTGGTTCCAGCAAGATGGCGCCCCACCACATTATGGTGCAAATGTTCGTCAACATCTGAATAACGTGTTTCCAAATAGATGGATTGGGAGACGAGGAAACATTGAGTGGCCAGCCCGTTCGCCGGATTTAAGCCCTTTAGATTTTTTTCTTTGGGGATACGTAAAAAACAAAGTTTATAAAGATAGGCCCAATAACATAGAAGATTTAAGAATCCGAATTACCAGAACAATGGAAGAAATTCCCCGTGAATTCTTAGAAAATTCTCTTCGGGGTTTTGTAAATCGATTGGGTCATTGTCAAATTGTAAATGGAGGACAGTTTGAACATTTAATTCACTAGAATTAAGTGTTTATTCGTATTTATTTATGCTTTACTTGTTTTTGTTAATGTTTTTGTAGTTTGTAACATCATTGTATTTTTTTTGTCGTTGTTTAATTTAGTTATTAATTTCTTTCTAACAATAAGATTTTGACCGACAACTTTGTTGCAAATAATTTTTCATAAAATGAAAATATTAAACTCGCTCGCCTTTGTTTATCGCTTAACTTTTGTTTATCATGGCTGCATCGTTTACTAATTGGGAAGTTAATTAATTGTAAATAATTCAACTTTAACGGGCATTTTCTCAAAGAAATGTTATGCAAACCCAAAAAAATTTTATACCATTGTAAAGAGAAAATAATTCTCTATCGAATAGTAGTATAACATTAATAGGTAGTCATTAAAAAAATATATCGCGTAAAGTGATAATTCAAAAACAATTGAACAATAACATTTTTCGTGTATATCAATATGTAGATAAAAATTTCATAAACAACTTTTGTATTAAACATTTTCTTATAAAATGTATATTAACGACAGCAAATCGGTGTCTCCATACTTTTAACTCTCTCTGTATATTTAGAAATATTTTTCTTAATTTTAAGTTTTAGAAATTTTTAAAATACTTGTTTTTTAGATATTTCAAAATATTAAAAAATTCAATATTTTTAAAGCTACTAAAACTGAAAATAAGTTCAAAATTTAGAGATATTTTCAAAAATTTCAATACATTTTCTAAATATTGTCAAAATTATTAAAATTGCAAAAAAGTTTAAAATTTTTTTAAAATTTCAAATTATTACTAATATTTAAAAAATTTTCAAAACTGCAAGGAATGTGGCGGTAGCCGTAGATTTTTTAATAAGAAATTCTCATTAAGATAAGCGGAATTCTAGGAACCACAGCAATAATTTTTTCCCAGTGAAGATATTTTTGTAATGCCCTAGAGCTAGACGAAGCGTTTTGTCTATTGTAAAAATGTATGAGAATTAAAACTTTTATTTTTGAAAATTAAAATTTCAACAATATCAATTTTTTTTATAGTTTAATAATTTTAAAAACTTTGTTTAGACATTTTCAAAATACTAATTTTTTTAAATATTGCGAAGTATTAAACAATTTCAATATTTGCAAAAATTTCAATATTTTCAAAATATATTCAAAATTATATTAAAATCGAAAAAAAAATATGTTCATAATTTTGAAGAATTTGTTAAAAAATTTTTAGTTTTGTTTAGAAATTTTCAAAATACTCGTTTTATTTTTAAATATTTCAAAATATTAGAAATGTTTTTAAATATTTAGTAATATTTTTAAAGTTAAAAAAAATTTCAAATTTTTAGTTTTTCAAAATAATTTAAAAATTTAAGGTATTTCCATAAATTGTTTTAATATGCATAGTTTTATTGTTTAAATAAGTAATATAGTGCAGATATTTTTGTAATACCCTACAGCTAGAAATTTGTGTATTTTTGAACTCAAAAAAAATCGGTTATTTTACGAATACGATAACTATGTTGTTCAAAGTAGGTGATCTATTTTTAAAATCAACAAGGAAGCATAACTAAAATACAGCCTTAGATTGTGTTGCGGTGTTTCGCAAATTTGTTCTTAAGTACACTTTGAATAATTATTAGAACAAAAAAACGTCGTAGGTGTGTTCGTACTTCTAGTAAAGTAAACGTTCCATAAAATAATAACAAATTTACATATATTTTCATAAAAGCCTTATCAAAACAAGACCTTGCATGCAACAACAATTAACAGACAAGCTAATATTCAATTGATCAGATATAATTTCCCTTGCAAATTAGTAGCAGGGAATCCGCGAACTTCTAAAGCTAAAGACAGGAGGGTCCCTTCGGAAAATTTAACTTGCAAAGTAGATCACTTGTCAACCTATGGATCGGGCTTGGACATCTTGTATGCGAGCAAGAGCAAGTTAGACTTAAAATTAAGTTTTCTGCTGCTCCTGAACTTTTCCTGCGAAACTCTGTTAAAGTCGCTTCGGTCGTAGCTTTTACCCCGCGAAGAACTCTTTCAGTCGGGTATGTCTATTTAGAAAGTTAAAACTTTCGTTTCCCCTTGTAAATAATTACGTTCCATCACATTGTTGTAGTTGCGCCCTGTTTTAAGTTTTTACACTGCTCGCCGTAGCAGGTTAATATTGCCGTTAAAATGCAAGCGACGACTCACAACGCGTTGTTGCAAAAGTTGGTCGTTTTTCATTTGGCGCATCCATATTTTACCCGATATGTTCCATCGTAAAAAGGAAAAAGATATAATTCTTTATATCTTCTATGTGTATCCAACAATTTCCCGAGAAATTGTGACGAGGGACTCACCGTAATTGCCGGAAACGAAAGAGCAGCCTAGGGAAGGACAACGTATTTGTTCAGCTGAAGAAATCAGACTCGCAGTGTGTTGCGTTTACCACACTCAACTTTTATTTTTATATGTCAGGCTTGCTTTTCGTTCATATATTTTAGTTTTAGTTTATTGTCGTGTATTACCACTTATATTATGTGCTTATTTAACAAATACTTGTATTGTACAAGTTAGACATTGAAAGATGATTTAGAACGTAACTGTAAAAATCTGAAATCGCTCACATAAAAACCTAAACAACGGGCGAAACAGGTCACTTGTACTTTTCCATACTTTTTACGTTTTAAATATTCAGGCGCATGCAAATGACTCAACAGCATTGTTTATTACCTAACACTATGACCGCTGACAGCAAACGCTAAGATATTAAACGTGAACATGGTGACCGGAGGCAACCGCGCGGAGGCAAGCTATAATTAGAAATTGGGCTGCGGAGTTAGGACCAAAAAACGCTATAAGTCCGTTGTTTGAGAAAGTTTTCAAATATATGCAAAGAATGAAAAACATGCTTTTTAACTACAGCTTATTGATAAGCGTAACTAAAATCACGTAACTTCCGGAAAACGAGTTGTTGATAATAAAAAGTATCAAATAAGAAAGAAGTTTCAATTATGGTTAGAATAGCAAACAAGCAGATATATGCCAGAAAGTATAACATTAAATGGGAATTACATACGTAACGCCCCCTATGATGTGCGGCGAGGAAAAGTTGCAAAGCAACAAAACGGCAAAGATGTGATCGGAACCTGCAAAGCAGGTATCAGCGATCACACCGGCCTCTAGTGTGATCGTTAATACCTGTTTTGCAGGTTTCGATTACATCTTTGCCGGCTGGTTGCTTTTTGCAACTTTTTCTAGCCGCACATCATAGGGGGCGTTACTTGTCTAATTCTCCTTTAATGTTATAAAAAGTATTGTTTTTTCCCTTAATTTTTAATATAGTTGAAAATTATTGTTAGTCCTAATGAACTAATTCAAACAGGCTATTGAATTGATTAAAGTTTATGACAATTGGCGTTTGCGGTATTGAATAAACAATTATTATATTTAAATTTTTCATAAAATCGCGTAGGACACGAGCCAAATTTGGGATTTATTAAAAAATAGATTTGTCGTTTACTATAAGTTTTATTTGCTCAGAAAGATTTTAAAAATTGGTGTGAGTAGTTTTCGAGGAGTAATTTTTTAATATAGCCCAAATTCTGAGCTTCCATTACTTTTATAATTTTCATATTTCGAAAAATATTTTTATCTACGACTGCTTTGATACGGACTTATTAAGTCATTTATTTGCGTTAAGTAACGAAGTTCATAATCGCTCTAATGTAAATTGAGTTATGTAATAAATTCATTACCCAACTCATTTCATTTACACAAACAAAACTGAAGCATTGTTTGTAAGAAAACTGGCTGGTTGCCATAGTATTGAACAAACCGAATCTATCTTGCTCCTTTGATTTTAAAACAAAATTATTTTAAAAGTGACTTGACATTTTCAAATAATCTAATTGCGAAATGTCAAATATCATTTCAAGCAACAAAAAAAATCGATTTTTAAGCAATTTTGAGCAGTCGCAGATAAAATTTTGTATGGCACATGTAGGATAATGCATTAATATGGCACTCGTTTGATAACACGACTCGGTATACGACCTCGTCGTGCAACTTTCAAACTCGTGTTATAATAACGCCCTTATCCACTAGTGACATAAATAACTATTACATCACTTGATTATACCTTTTAAGGACTATTAAATAATAAAAAAAACAATTTGTATTGATTGGATATTTTGTTTTTGAGTAATGGGGGCATTAGTCAATATTTTTAAAAATTCGCAGCGGCTTTAGTTTTGAAGATACAACATACGGGAAAAAAACATTTGATTTGTTTTTAGATTCACATTCTGAAATAAACAAAATCGAGCCCAAAGAAATGTCTAATTTCCGTTTCCGGTTGCGGTCCCTGGTTAAAACCTTACAGCGCACTACCTCCAACTACAAATCGGCCAAAGGGTTCCAGAGATATAAGGGAACGAACGCACCCACGCACGCACCCACACACAGAGTGACATTTTTAAAAACCCCTATTTTGGGTTTCTCGGACCGTAGGACGTGTATTTCCGTTAAAATCTGATATTTAAAAATTTCCATGAAATCATAACTTTTATACTTCAGTAGAAGTATAGGAAAGTAAAATTATATCACATAGATAATCTTCAAAAAAAAATGGATGCCCTACATATTCTAGTTACAAAGCATGTGCTGCAGAAGATGATTTGCAAATAATAAACTAAGTTTACATTTACGTAAATGCAAATTGAAGCAAACTGTTGTAAAAGTGATTGATTCCACACCAGGCGCGTAGCAAGTGAGTTTCGGGCTACGCGCTCGAAAAAGTAATTCGTATTCTACGCATGTTGAATAGCCGGTCTACGCAAACGCGATCTCCCTATCACACCCCACTGCCTCCCGCCTTCGATTTCGTTGTTTTTCAAAAATTTACGAATTTCGCTTTTAAAATCGGTATGAGCATGTTAACTGACAATACGAACAACGTTTCATTGGGAAAACACTACCGATAGGTTTCCTTTTGGTCGTTTACCTGAACAGATTAATTGAGTAAATAATAAACTCATGTAACTAGATAGAATAATTCAGAAATTATTAGCAAAACCATACCTCGTTTAATTTTGGGACATCGTTATTGTAGTAAACTTGTCTCAAAACTCATATCCGATATTATATTATACAGTGGCGTTCCGTGTGTTCAAAATTTGGGTAGGCAATGGCAAAAATTATTTAACATTAAGATTAAAAAGTAGACAAATTACGGCAACTCCAATTTACCAAGACCTGTTGTTAAATGAATTAATTGACGCATAAAATTCCTATTAATTTCAGTTTGTCCTAATGCACTATAAATTGATAACGTAAACCTTGGTTTAAAGCCAAGTTAAAGCGTGATTTGCCAAATAATTTTAATATAACATTTGCAGATAAATGTTCTTTGGTCGACGCACGTTTTTCAATTGCAGTCGAAAGATTTTTTTAAAACAGAGTATCTTGTTTCAGATTATACTTTTGAGGGGTTAGATATAGACGAAAATAGTAAGCAATTCCAACAAAATAGTTTATTTTCAATATCGTTACCAGTTAGCCAGTCCATTCTTTTATGCCTTTCAGTATTAAACGATCTAGATTTTTTCCTACTGTCTGTCTGTAACGGCCCTAGCCATTTTGAAGTACATCGCCCATGTTTTTTTTTATTTCTAACATTTTTTCGTGAGAGTATCCATTACATTCTTTTAAAAGCTTGGTTAACGCGAATTTCCATATTTACTGCAAATTTGCAAACTACATGTAAATATAAATAAACACACAATAGCTGCACGCTGCAACTAATTGCCGCTGACCTGCGCAAGTACAGTAAAAACTACACAGCACGTGCTTTTGCGGTGTTTATTGCGTTCTGAAATCCCTACTATTTCGTTGCATCTGATCATTGCATTATTTTATCAAGGTGCATGCAAACGTATTAAGAATAACAGATTGGTTGATTGTCTAGTAGCTGGAATCATTTGGCTCGATATGTTTGGCCTTCGCATATGCAAAACTGTGTTTGAAGGCAACGGTCTATTGGTGTTAAAAAGCAAAAACTGTGTAAAAGAAACTTTTTTTAATTGAAAGTTAGAATTTGGTTTTTTTGAAAAGTTATGGGTTATAGCCTACCCTGCCTAATAGAACGGACCGCCGCCACTGAATTATTGTATGTTGTAGCAAATAATCACAGGCAACTTGAACTTAACACATTCTTTCCCTGTACCGCGCGAATTTAAATACATCTTTACCTGTATACGAGAAACTAATCTTTATCTCCTGACTCGAGGTGTTTTCGCCTTGCATGGAAACAGTATAAGACAGTACAGCCTATTAAAAGAACAAAATCGCATGGTTAAATCGGTTTCGCAAAAAACTGAATGCGTGTTTTAGCCCTGCAGCCTTCAATGACATGCCAATTATTCAAATGAGGAATAATTCATTAAGCATCGAGCAAAACCAATTATGTAATTGATAAAACAAACTACACAATACATTTATATATATAGTCAAGTAGCAAATACAATTCTATATATTTATGTAATAATTTCTTATCTAACGATGATGTTATTGATTAGTATGAAGTTTCACATTCCAAGCGATGATGTCCATACACATTCCTTGATACAAAATTACAAGAATTGCGTTTGGACAATCACAGCCTGAAACTCGATTATTGGAGGACGGTTGTTTTCTGTTGTCCAGGATTTTATTAACTCGATTGTTGAAAAGACGTAGTTTCCTCCCTCTCCATCGCTGTGGACGTACATTTGCTCCAGAATTTCTTAACCACAGTTACTCTAGAGAGTTTGACTAGTTTCGCTTCGTCGCTTCAAGTTCCACAATATTCTCGGAACTACGATTCGACAGAGCAAGCTTCGGATGTCCACCACAGAGTCCCTTGAAACCAAGATTTATTGCACTGCATGCAGCCATTGATTACGATCTGTAACAAAAACATAATTAGTAATGCTGTTGCACGTAAATATCAACACAATGATAATGTTTCGTAAAATAAGCTCTTTAGAATTATGAGATACATTTTGTAGGTCATCTCAAGTTCTATTATTTTTAGAACTACAAGTAGCAATACAATACAATACAAATATAAATTAACACTACATCATCACAGATCACGCGTTTTTCATTCTGTGGGAAAAATAAAGTAAGGTTAATTCAATAATAAATAGTTCAGTTTTAATTTTACCGTTTGTATACTCGTTTTAAGTAAAAAAAAACCATTAAAAGCCGATGCACGTCACAGATATTTAATAGTATATTACAACACAAGTTGCATAAGGCATTGTCTTAACGTACGAGTCCAAGATTGACAAACGAGGGAGCGTCGCGACCGAGTTTTTCAATGGACGAGTGCCTCAAGACGCCTTATGAAACGAGTTGTTTATACTATTTTTTTCTATTGTGGAGAATTAATGAAAATACGTTATAAAAAATTGCTGCGATCAAATTTGGTAAATTTAGTATGTGTATGTTGGCATACATACTAAATTTACCAAATTTGATCATGAATATACATCATGAATACCAATCTTTGTTGGTGAAATTTTACTAAAAACAATGCTTTAAAAGACTCTCTTAAAACACTGTTTTTTAGCTAAAACAGTGCTTTAAGAATAACCTTAAAAAACCGAAATAGAAAAAATTTATTTCGTTTATATTTTACATTTTTAGCTCATCTCAATTAGAATTTTAGGATTACAATTCAAAATAGTACTTAAACATTGCAGGATAAACGCTGTATGATTGTGACGTCATCAAATGTCGGAAGGTCGACGTGAGTACCGAGTAAACGGCTCCGTCACGCATTAACTAAATCCTGTTTTTGTGAAGTACAAACTAACTTGTAAAAATTGTGAGTGCACTAGGTAGGACACAAATAAGTGTAGATAAAAAGAGAGGGAGGAACAAAAGACAACTCTGATAAAAAAAAAAACAGAATCACGACGGATATTTCGAGATCGTCAATAGCAGTAACAAGACAATAAGATCCCCAGAACATACAACGTACTATAAGAACAAAAAAAGGAACCTAGTAGGAGGCGAAATGGAGATAACAGAGAGATGGAAGAAATACTTCAAGGAATTACTAAATAAAAAAGAAGAAGAGACAGAAAAAGTTGTACCCAGTAACGAGCAGAGACAGATGGAATTAAGGAAGAAGTAAGAAGAGTTATCAAACAAGTGAAAACCACAAAATCCAGGCGAAAACGTATTTAGAGCAGAAACGATCAAGTGCGGAGGACATGAAATTTTTTTTTAGAAGTTTTTCGTAAGCGGATGATGAACTATATTTTAAATTCCTAATCGGACGAGGAACTGCTTGCAGAACAACTGCCCGAAATGCCCTATTTCAAGAAAGCGCAAACTAATTGATAAAACATGAAAACAAAATAAAAAATAATTTCGCACGCATAATGTCAATTTATTTTAATGCATTATTTACAAAATATATTTTACTAGAGCGGGGCATAAATAAAAATTATTTTTGTTCATTGTGATAAAGTCACCGCACATTGCATAATTCAGCCGTTTAACATCTGTAATCCGATCCGGGTGATTTCAGAATGTGACCAAGTGGGCTCTCGAATGGTTTCGTGGCCAACACATCAGTAAACAGTTTTTGATCATTCCAGCATTTAATTGAGTTTCAAAAAAATATTTTATTCCAATATATAACAATACAATAACATTATACATCAAAGTAGCGTGGTCTAAATAAAGCTAAGCACAGAGGTGCTAAAAACATTTAGAAAATTTTCAAAATTTTGAAAATCTCGAAAAATTTTTCAATTTTTTAAAAATATTAAAGCTTTTTAAAATTCCTTGCCAACTTTAAAAATTTTTCACGCTACCGGCAGTGTAAGTAGGCCTTACATCCATAGCTACAGGGATCGTAAATGGCTGATAACATTCGTGTACTAGTTACCCTTGACGACGGAACTTAATAGTGTCACTTACATTCCTAGGAAAATAATATTGATTTTAACTGTTCGTTGATATGGTAACAAGCACAGACAACTTAGAATAATGGGGCTTTTAAAAAATAATTCCGATGACAGCTGTCAAAACGAACTTTTAAAAATATGATTAAATTTATACCTGTAGGCCGACTTACATTGCCGGTAGCGTGAAAAATTTAATAAGTAACACGGAATGTATCGACTAATAACATCCTCGGCAGGCGACAAGCTTCGGCTCCGCCTCAGCTCGTATTCGCCTACCTCGGATGTTATTACGTCCTTACATTCCTTGATACTTAAATAACTATTAAAAATCTAATCTTCTTTTTCGAGCTCGTTTATTTTGAAGTATGGCACCCCTTTCCACTTCCCCCTTGTTTGGAGAACCAATCTCGCTACTCTGCGTTTTCATTCTGTTTTTTGGGTTGAGGCGTCTACGCAAAACCTGGTTTTGGGTGTTTTGGAATTTTAAAATGTGAACTATTATCAAAACCTAATTTCAGAAATTATCAGGACCACGAGTCGCTACTGGCGTGAATAGAATAATGCCATGCACCGTCCCATTTCTCAAGTAAGATTCGACCATGAATGAAACCTTTTTATTTTTGAAAAGAACTGTGTAAAATTAATAAAAGCGTGAAACATTATTTTGCGACTAAAATTTGAGACAATAATAAGAATGGCAGGCTGATTTGTGAAATGACATACGTTTTAAATTTCACAGCCGCTTTTGAGGTGATTTTTTGTTGATCGCATGTTATTTAACCGTTTACTTTTTAAATTGATATGACGATAAGTCACCAACACTTATGCGTTAATTTGGAAAAATATAAGAACAATCTGATCTTTCCAAAGTATTAATGAAATAATGATCTTATGATAAGAATTTTTAGAAAAATGTTATCTCTCTTTATATGCCGAATTTGGAAGAATCAACATTTTCGTGCAAGTCATTGTGTGCGTAATAATGCTTTATGCTCCATAACGCGAATATAGGAAGCATGCATGATTATTTCCACCAGCAATGCTTCTTTAGGGTTACCTAATTTTCCGTATAAACCAAATATAAAAGATGCGAAAAATGCGCATATATAAAGTATAATGCACGCTCCTGATCCAGTCTAGATCAACTTGTCATGTCACTGTACGCCTTTACAGTTTCAAAATAGGAGTAGAAACTTAACTTGTCTATCTCTCACACTAGAAAGACGCTAGATAAGTGAAGGATTGTGAAAAACTGGTGTCTTGGGAATTTTGACTTTTGATTATTCAAATATCTCTGTGGTACTGGTTTCGTATAAAGATTCCTCTGAAGCAAAGAATTTCTCTCCTTAAAATATTAAATTTCAATTTTAATTATAAAACTTTAATGCTCTGGGGATTCATCGTAAGTATAAATTAAATATTTTGGGCATAGAAACGAGCCGTCACTGTAGATTCTTTTTAATTACTTACGGAAGCTGAAGTTGTGGGAAGAAGAAATAATTAATTAATAAGATAAAGAGGAAATTGCGTGTTTATAAATTGTTAACAAAACTAGCAATGATAAGCCGATAAGAAGTTAATATTTCAAAATAAAGCTAATTAAAAAAATGCTCGTCACATTTTTTTATAAAAAAATCTATATGCGGTAAAAGTTAGTTAAAATGCAAAACAGTTTTCTAGATTATACAAGGCATTACAGAACAAATCTGTTTAAAATTTTTCGCCTAAGGGTTATAAAATATTAAAGTTGTTTCATCAAACCTTGTCCAAGTAAATGGGCACTGAAAATAAACCGGAGAATTTATAATCTTCATGGTTGAAACAAATTGTTGTGTAAGGTATTTTGAATTATTACGGCCATTGTTCTATGTCAGAAATTCCAAAATATGAGGTTGTGCCGTGTTTCTCTTCGAAAACTCTGAAAGGTAATTAAAGGTATCCAACAGTCGTTGTTCAATGTACTTATAAGAGATACTTCAAAAGTCAGTGCAAAAAACCAATCACTGCATTAAAGTCAACGATGACCTTCTGATTTGCAGATCCGTAGACAGCCTTCAGACTAGAAAATATGCACCCGGCTTAAAAACACTACATTTTTACCACTTGTTCAGAGGTGAATAAGCCGTCTTTGTAGCGCATCGGCGGGTAGCGGGGGCCCGAGGCGCACACAATACTGACTCCGGGGTCGTTGTGTACCCGGGGACCTGGGTAGGCTACCCGGGCTGGTAGAAGGGGTTGGAGAAACCACCTGGCTACAAACTCCACGTACTCCGTGGGATCCGGGTAGAGTTCCAGAACGTCCGGGTTGTTGCCGTTTGTTGAGCTAGCAAAAAGGTTAAGAGGGTTAATTAGAAGTGCAGGTGGGGCTCTGTTTCAGAGACTGTAGCTCAATCGCCGAACCGTGGGCTATAGAGCTTGTAAAAAAGTTAGTGCTGGTAGTGGTGACCCTGTTCCGCAGGTCGATCACGGAACCGGTACCTGGCAGTTCGGTCGGTTTGGGGTTGGTGATAAGGAACGTGCCGTGCAGGTCGATCACAGGACCGGTACCTGGCGGTTCGATCTAAGTGTTTACCCTTAAACTGATCTTATCCGACCTGAGGATAGAGACTGCTTTTTTGATGTTCTGCTTTTGGTTTTACACCCTTTCGTTGCCAGGGGTGATGAGTTTGATATCTACTATTCCCCCAATTTTGCAACCCTCAGGGTTGTTTTTCTATCTTTTTGCTATTACTCAATTTGTTTAGTACATCGTCAAGCTCTTCGGGGCGCTGATTGGCTGCTGCGCCCGACGGTGTCGGCGTTAGTATTATTTCGTAAATGTCGTAGTGTGCACATCGCGTGGCTGTGTATTTTTTGTTTTCAGCTGCTTTTCAATTTCAAAAGAAATTGCAGTGCACTGTCGTCGCGAGTATTCGCTGTTGAATTATGTTACCATAATAGCCATTATTAACGTAGCGGCACCTAGCGCGAGCCATAATCCTCCACATCCCTCGTCGGGCCGGATTGTTACGCTCAATGATCGCATTTACTCCAGTTAAGGGGCTACAGGATAAACTGGGCACTGGGCTTTAGCTAAAGCGACTAGTTTTGATTCCTTTAGTTAAGGGCCTACTTAGAACGTAAGTATTTAAACTATACTACTATGTTGGAGGCTGTTGGTAAATAGCTCAAGATTCAAAAACCAAATTTTCTTTTATAGAAATCGGGACACCATTTACATAAATGCGTTTTTGTTCTAAGAAATTACCTTGACATATAATCAATGTTCCATATATCACATTTGTTTCCATGTATGTTAAGCTACAAATACATTGATTAACGCTCGGAAGTAAGTGGATGATAAATTATTTATCAACACTCGGTAGATTTTCGAAATTCAACTTTCAAGTTTAAAGTTTAAGATATGAAATGTCTACGATTAGGGCGGTATGTAATGAAGTAACTTGGAGTGTAATTATCATCACATTTTAAATTATTAGCAATTAAGTAAAACGAATGCTAATTTAGGAATGAAAACTAAAAAGAGTGCTGGTTTATTTCCAAATGCGTTATATCCCGGAAAAGGGAATGCAAATTAATTCTACTTTTGAACATTTAAGAACCCTCAGACATTACGGAAATTGGAAGCCCGATAACATCTCAGCATAAATTAAAATTTCGTAGTTTGATGCAAAGCCGAAAAAAGAAAAAAATTCTACGAGATAATACTAATTCATCTTTTTATGTTTAATCTTCTTTCAGACATTATACAGCACGATAATGCGGCTTGTGTCAACTTTTCATTTGCCTGTCAACGAGAGGAAACTTAATTACGGAAAACACTTCGAATTTTTACGGAATAACCGCATAAAGAAACTCGCAAATCTTATGCAAAGTAATCTCGTTGAAAAGTGCATAACGGTATTAAGGGAAAACACAAGCTTGAGGCGTGGTGGTTTTACAAGAACATCCTTTTTACTGCTGTAGAAAATGTAAGATTTTACAAAATGTACAAGGCAGCAATACTATTAAGGTCGAATAATAGATGTAATAAAGACGTTTATATGACGCAAAGGTAAATTGCTATTCTAAAGTCAGTTTTCCACATTTTCCAGTATTCTGCGTTCATTAAATTCGTTGCGGTGAAAAGCGGAGAAAAACGTGGAAAATAACGCGGTGTCGTAATAAACAAGGAAAATTGCATTTAGCTTCAGAATACTTAACAATGCGCAATAAAAGTATAAGCAAAGCATTATACTGTGAAATTAATGTAAGGAAGCTGCGACGCCAAGTATGATGTAATCAATTTTACCATTTATACCGCGAAACATTATTACTTTCTTTTTACCCTTCTCGAGTCGTGTATTAAAACAAAGAGATACTTGCGCATTCTTTAAGAGTTGCACAGTAAAAACGAGAAGCGTGTACACAAAGGGAATTACTTAGCACGCAGTTCAAAGTAACTATTTACAGAAACACCTACTTTATTGTTGAAGAATGGAAATACATACCTACAGGTCAACTATTTCAACATTTAATTTCATCATATTTTAAAAGAAAAACAATTTTACTCCAAGGGTTGACGTTAAATAATTTTATACACTGGATACGTACTTTTGAACCCATAAGAGTCGCAACTTGCATGGCTTATTCCGCATTTTAGTTTTGAATTTGTTCAAAGTAACCTTTTAGTGAAAACAACAATAAACTGTCTACAAATCAACAGTTACTTGCTTTTGGATGGACAAGAGAAGAAATCTAAAAAATCGACCTCTTATTAGTAATATTTTTCAAACAGTTTTCCTTATTGTTGATACTAACTTTACTCTAATTTAATTGAAATAGTGAAATTGCCTCACAGAATATGGGTGTTCTTAACAACAAAGTTTAAGGCAAACCCGAGATGTTTTATGACTTAGACCTAGAATATACATATTTTCCGCGTTACCGGTATACCAACACTGTTTAACATCCTCGGCATATAAAAACTTTTTGACGAAACAGCTTTACAGTACCTGTCTTATCCTGCAGTCTAATATTCTTGCAAATCTGTAAAATCTCTACTTACTCATAAATATTATAAATGTTCTCGTAGTGACAAATTTTTAATTATAATTGGACCGCCATGGCTGTTAATACCTTCGTTTTAAAGCGTAATTTCTATTTTTTAAAGTTGCAATAATTGTCAAAACTCTAAAATATTTATTTATAACTTCCAGCTTTACTTCGTTAAAGTCCATATTTAATGAGTATCTGTATATAAAATACTTAATTACTTTAACAATATTTATTTATTTAAACCTTATACGTATTTCGGCATGTTTACATGCCATTGTCAAAGGTTATATGAAAAAGTAAACAGTTAGTGTTGTTATAGCAATAGAACTTGGTGACTTGATCTCGGTAATCGTCTGCAGATGACTTGATTTCTTATTCCAAAATGTCCAGTAGAGGAGAATTTAACAGATCAATTTGCTCATTCATTAACGGTACCGTTTTTAAATGTTTGTGAATTTCAAAAGCTTCTAGTGTATCTAATTTACGTTTATCATCACAAAAGTGTAAACATTTTATGGTGTTATTCGATGTCATTGAATGATTTTGTTCTAGTAAGTGTTTAGCGTAATTGGATTTATGTGGGTGTTTGTATTTGTAACAAAGCACGTGTTCTTTATACCTAATATCAAAATTTCTAATTGTCTGGCCTATATAAACCGAATTACAATGCGAACAATTTAATTTGTAAATTCCTGATTTTAGCAAATCGTCTGTTTTTGATTTTGCATTAAACAAAGTGTATAATGAATAGCCTGTGTCGAAATGTAAAATATGTTCGTGAATGCCGGCCTCTAAAAGTTGTGACAGGGAGAAGAGATCCGGATTAAATATATAGATATAAACAAGGACTTTGATCCCCGTCCTGTTACGATACCTACTTCAATCGCTTATTTATTAATAAAACAAAATAAACAGAAAAACGAATTAACTTAATTACTCGACTGCAAAACCAAGTTATCAAATAGTGTATCTAAACCTCCTCTACAAACTCTTAAGTTTCGATGGAACGTTTTTAAATTATAACACATTTGAGTGCATTTGCTAAATTAATGATAAAAGCTTTTAGTATTAAAAAATATAAAATCTTTATACTGGTTCGTTCACATCCATCTCGGTCTGCTCAAATTTGCTAATCTATTAGTTTTCTTTGTTTTGATGATGGTAAACACTAGAATTCTTCCTTCAGTGTAAGAAATCGAATGTTTTAATATTACTATTATTGGTTTATTTTCTCCGCCATTGAAAATGTCAACTCATTTTTCAGATTGTTTGAAAACAACCAGCTAAAATCTATGCTTTCGAAAATTTAGTTGAATTTAAGCCTCTAGCTTAGTACTTCCTATAATAATTCAGACATTTGAATAAGTGTTTTATAACTACCGTACTGTATAATATTGTGATTATATTATACCGGTTTATAAAATTTATTACAATGCCGTATTCTCATAAATTCCCTTTAAACGTCGGCGGTTGGAGTTATTATTTTATTACAATCTGCAACCTGCGGCATTTGGCCACTTTAAGTTTACTATTTTAATGTATTAATGATTAGAGAGAATAGTGAACTCATGAAAGAGAAATCGTTTGGATCACTACATCGTCTAAATTGGTTCGCTATGTTATTTAAGGTTTAATGCTTATGCGAAATATTAATAATGCGTCTATAAAGTAAACCCCCCCCCCCCAAACTAACTTTTGAACGACTTTATATTTTTCCACAAAATTTGGTATGCTGTAATGGGAAATTAAATACTGTCTTTCAGACCATATTAAAATTTTGTTTCATCCAAAATGGCGATTGGGGGCAATTTTAAATATTTTTTTAAATGGAAAAGGGGGGTCGAGTGACACCTCATTGGAAAGGTCTTTTAGTTCTGCGTCTGATCCTAGAGTTAAAAAAAAATATTCCGCCATAACAAAATGACAACGTTTGAAGTCTATTAAAGAAAAAACGAAGAATTAAAGCTTAAATTAATTAAATTAAGTGTTCGAAATGTTTACCATTCATTTCTTGGCACATAAAAGGTCGGTTATGGAATTCCTGCCTTACATTTTCATAAGTTTCTGGAGTGATATTTCTGCAAACTTCTGTAATGCGTTGCTCCAGTTCTTCTCGACCCCCCTTTTCCATTAAAAAAAATATTTAAAATGGCGCCCAGTCGCCATTTTGGATGATACAAAATTTTAATATGGTCTGAAAGATAGTATTTAATTTCGCATTACAGCACACCAAATTTTGTGGAAAAATATCAAGTAGTTCAAAAGTTAGTTGGAGGGGGGGGGGGTTACCTTATAGACACAGTGTATAAGAAAGCCAGTAAAAAACTGCCGTAGAGTGTTGTCTTAATTTTATTAATGATGACCTGTAGATCCAGTTAATGATTTATTATTTAACAATTGTTGATGTGTTGGTATTGCTGCTGTTGGTCTTTTTGTTATTGTGGTTTTCGTAATTAATTACATTTGTGAGCAGCTAGGTGCGTGCTTGGATTCTAAATAACTCGGCGTGAGTATTTAAGACTCCTTAACCTTGTTAATTGCAATTTAGCTAACTTATTGCATTTTTCATACTAACCAGTAACTGTAACTGGAACGGTATTTGGAACATAGAAGTATACGAGTACACGGTAGCACGGAATGCTCTGTTTGCTTAGATTCTTTATGTTTACGTATTTTAGGGAAAGGAACTCCGTTTGTTAAACGTATTTCCATGGAAGTAATTCTGTTGATCGTAATAACAATATCCCGAAAAGAAATAATCAGAAACATACGAATAAGAGAAATCATGCCAGAAGAAGACGAACACTTCAAAAGGATAAACAATAATAACGTTTTAAACAAAATTAATTAACTGATACTGTATGTAATGAAATGTTATTTAACTAAAATTAAATCTCCTGAAATAAACTAATTAACAAGTTATTTGTTCTATTTCGGTTTTTAAGGTTATTCTTAAAGCACTGTTTTAGCTACAAAACAGTGTTTTAAGAGAGACTTTTAAAGCATTGTTTTTAGTAAAATTTCACCAACAAAGATTGATATTCATGATATATTCATGATCAAATTTGGTAAATTTAGTATGTATGCCAACATATACATAGGTACTAAATTTACCAAATTTGATCGCAGCAATTCTTTATAACGTTTTTTCATTAATTTTCCTCAATAGAAAAAATAGTATAAAAAACTCGTTTCATAAGGCGTCTTGACGCACTCGTCCATTGAATCTTGGACGTTAAGACAATGCCTTATGCAACTTGTGTTTTAATATACTATTATTAGAAATTTATACGTTCAGAGTGCGTTAACATTCATACCGTCTATTTACTTTTTTAAAATTGCATTGGGCCATTTGCGCGGCCTTAACGCGCGGCCGCAATCAAGGCTTGATTGACCCCACACTTAAGCTATTCAATTGTGGTTTAGAAAAGTATCGCATTTATTTTCTAAATTTTATAAACAGTGTTATGATTAGCAATAAACACTTAGATATTCATCGAGCACAGCATAGATGGAATTCCATCGAGCCGGTTTGCTATTAATAGAGATTAGCACAAAATATGTTTTACTTCACTAACATGGGTGAAGTGAATTTGTTACCAAGGGATCTTGTAAACTATACGTTATTCTTGAAACGGTTATCAGGGAGTTTTTTCCACTGTATATTGATTTACTGTTGACGGTTTTGTACGAATCACCTCGTGTGCCTCCGAATAATTTGTTACAAATTTTAGAGAAAATACCTTTTAGAATCAAGTCCGTTTTTATTTTATTTTTAATTTATTAAGGTAATTACTGCGTAATTATGAGAAAAGAGATCAAATTGGGTTGAAACTCTCCAACGGCGAAATTAATCCCTTTGTTTGCTGGTTCGGTATGGAAGTTCGTTGAAACGCTTGAACTGCGTCTTCCGGGGTCTTGGGTAATTAACGGTGGGTAAAAAATGGGTTGATGAAAACTCTTCAACGCCGAAATTAACCCTTTATTTAAGAATAAAAGCTCGCGAAACCCTTCACAGCAGACTTTAAGTATTTAGGTTAGGGAGTACGGTTAGTATTTATCGACTACATTTGACTGTACTATCAAGTTCGAACTGGCACTGGTGCTAGGCAAATTCTCCCTCTTGGTTGACAAATCTGGGTGCTGATGTCTGAAGCTGCTCCGGTCGGTTTGGTTGTGGAATCACAAATCCACTTGCTGGTCTTGTTTTAGACGAACATCAATCCGGCGGCGGTCTGCTTTACCTAGAGAGTCCCTGGGTCTAGATTTACCGGTTGTTGTCGATTCGAAAATAATTTTTCTATCCTAGAATAGAGTTTTTAGGCTCTCAATTTTCACCCTTCGAGTCATGTGGAGTCTTTGCAGTGGAAACGGTTTTTGAAGTAAGGATGCATCCACGCGGTCCGATCTTGCGTCTCGTACTAGTGGCGACATCAGCACCTTAATGTGTAACAAATAAATAAAAAATCGCTGATTTTATCATGCTTGTTCATAGTCATTTATTTATTTTGCTTTCGTTACAAGCTTACCAAAAGAAGCTACGAAATGACAAGCACACAAGGAGAAATATAGTCAAGCGTAGAAAAAAAATCTGGTTTATTTTCCCGTGCCTTGTCTTATATAGAAATTGGCAACCACTTGGTTAAATTCATCTCTTTTCCTTGATACATTCATGTTTATTTATTCCCGGATGTTTGTTAACCAAGACTTCTTCTTCCTTCCAACTCCTTTTGTGCCCTCTGTTGTTCCTTCCATTATTACATGTAATAGCTGGTATTTGTTATTTCTTAATATGTGGGCGAGATAGGTAGCCTTCCTCTGCTTAATGATACTTAGCAGCTCTCTTGGTTTTTTAATTTTCGGTAGAACATCATTGTTCGCTATTCGAAGAATAACGAAAAAAAAACCGGAAAAACGGAAATGGAAAAAATAGTAGACACTGGAAGATCGAGATAGAGATTAAGAAACCGAGAGAAGAAGAAGGGGTTGCGACAGTGCAACCTTTTTGTTGATGACTTTTACTGAGGCGTCTTGTTATGCGTACATTGCATTTTAAAATTGCTTTGCAACGTTAAACTAAACTGATTTTTTGTTGTATATTTGGTATTCCCTTTATCTCAATTAAAACAACTTTAAATGTATTTTGATTTTGTTAATATTTGATATAAAAGACGTGACATCTGAAGCAAAATACAAATTCCAGCCAATTGTACTGATTTTAAAATGTAACGACTTGTACGCGTAACTGTTGAAATCCGCCATAAATATTCCAGATCACGTCATCGGTAAGAATAAGTTTGCAAGGATTTTCTCACATTTCTTAAGATATTTATGATGCACTTGTTCAAACATCAGTATACCAGCAGAATTTCTATTTGAATGTGGTGAACCTTACTTGTTTCCAATAATGCATGTCAAAAGCGTTTTATTTGCGTAACATATCTGGCATGTTATAAGATAAATTGTATCGTCTATCTTTTGCTAAAGTCCTGCAAATGTAACCTGTAATGTAAGTTATAATATACAGGAGATAGCCAAAAAGCATGATTGTTGTCGTTCAAGGAAGAATAGGAAAGAAAGTTACAAAAAACATTACGCATAAACATAACAATTAAAAGTTATTGTTCTGATTATACCCGACTTTAAAGAATGAGGCTGTAAGAAAAGTGCTTAAACGAAGGAGTTTTAAAAATTTTAATTATGTTTTTGTTGCTGGGCAACGCAACTTTCGCTTGGTAAATATTAAACTCGCGCCGTCTATCAATGTTTGTTTGTATGCGCAGGTGTAAGTAATTAAGCGACGACGAATTCTGTTTTATAATACACTCCTGCATCTCCGTTTGTAAATGTTTGTTTATATTGCTACACAGCGGCCCTTGGTAAAGGGTGTATATGCACACGCATTTGCACGGAAAGGCAGTTGTTATCCAGGATCGATAAGAACGGCCCAAAGAATAAACGACAAAGAAGTTCATTCTTTAAGATCAATCAGAACGTTATAAACATGGAAATGTGTTCCGAGCACGCAAGTTCTTCTAAGTGAAATTTCTTTGCGTGTTCTCGTTGATAGCGTTTTTCCCTTTAAACCTCAAGACATTTATTCGATGTTTACTGCAAAGATGCCACGTGCACTAGCAAAACCTACATTTGTGTAGAACGTGTAGAATGTTGCAGGGAACGTAGATGTGTAAAATGTTAAACGCGCAAGTAAACAAGGATGACATATTGGAAGAAAATTATGATTTCTTTGTCAGGATCTTGTTGGTTTGTAGTTCTCAACTTAACATTATTTTATTTTGTAACATTCTTAAACAAACATTCGCGAATGATTTCGTGTTACAGTAAGATAACATTATACACAATTCTTACTCTTCCAACGCGCAGCAAATGGTATTAGTACATCTTTCTCGCGTATATTCTTTGAGGTTTTGCAAAATGGACAATCCCATATCCCAATATCCGTTGCATTACGCTACAGCCGTTTCCGTTATGGTGATCCTACGATCGCATGCTACACCCGCCGGCAGAGAGGTTTTACTTCAAAAAGTATCAACCTAAGGATGTTGTATCGAACTAACGAGCGGTTCAAAACCAAGCAACCCCACAAATTCTTTCTACACCAAAGCAGGCGCTACACAAGGTCACCAAAAGCTTCGCCTGAACACAAATAATTTAATTTGACACCAAACAAATTTATTCTCTAACATTTAATGATTCTTTCCGGAAATTTGCAAAATTAATATCAATTATTTTGAAAATTATTGTCAGTTACCAGTTATTTCTTTACAACAACTTTCTTCCTCAGATGATTAGCAAGACATTAATCAATTTGCCGGAAATTCGTTCACAAGGAAGACGCTCTTTCAAATGAAAATTACGGTAAATACTTTTCACGGTCTATCTAATTAAAAGTGGTTCGTGAACAGAAGTGATTCAATCTTTTGAGAGTCAAACAATCGAAACCGTTATTTTCAACGAAGACGGCTTGAAAGTAAAATGGGTTTCGGAATTTAGTTTTCTCTTTGGGGATTTTACTGTAAATGTACTAGTATAAAGGAAATATGTACAGACCTTTAGTGTTAAAAACTTTTATTTGTGTAACAAAGTTATATTGTGAATGAAATCAGAAAAATGTAACTTCTAGAAGTTTGTTTATTGTGTATGTGTTGTTTGGCATTTCTAATGTAAAAGTGTAGGAGTTGAGTTTCTTTTGAAGAAAATTTTCTTTGAAATAATTTGAACTTACTTTGAAATTTGTTGTTGGGTTATATTCCATACAGAAAATACAAATTGTTCTGTTTTTTTTTAAATAAAATCTTTATTTGTGGGAATATAAAAATTAACCGGCAAAATTAATTTTTCCCATGAGCGCTATTTTTGATGTTTTTCTAGTGTTATGTATTATAATGGCATTAGAGTACACAAGCCATCAATTTATCGGTTCTGCGAAGTCAATTACGGTGTGCATAATTTGATGGTGGTCGCAACGAGATGCTTTGATATGGTAATTATCTGCGTATGGCGAACGAAACGTATAGATAGAATCGATTCTGGTTTATAAAAGGCGGCAGTACTAAATGCGCTGCTTCACTGAAGCACTGTTTTCACCAATTTCTCGCTTAATAACAAAAAATTAAAAGTCAAATTACAGCGGCGTATTTTACATAAACTGTGATTAAAAACAACAACTGTGAAGCTCAAATAGATATTTTTTACAGCAAAAATGAAAACAGGACTTAGCCTGGGCTTACCCATACTTTGTTATACAATGTTTATGCTCTGCATTTTTGAAAGTATTTTTATTATATTCCCTATCGTTACTATAAGAGCATAATATCTCCAATTTTCTTAGGTAGTTATGTAGGTTATGACTCATCGTCTTTGATTACATTTTAGAGAATTATAAGAATAGAAGCGAACTTATTCATGAAGTCCAGGTAAAATAAGTATTTGTCATAGTTGCTTACACTCTAAACGACTATAAGAATACAAGTGCAGTCAGATTTCCCTCCTCAAATACTGATAAAAAAATTAGTATTTTGATTTTAACCGAGAAAAGGTTCATTATAATAATACGAGAATAAAGAAAACAAGGCAACAACATTTCCCAGTCAAAATAATAGAGAAGTAGAAACAAACTACCCCCTTAACAGAAGTTTATCTGATAAACAATTCAGGTTTACAGCGAACTTTCTAGAGAAGACAGTCCATTTATTCAATAAAAGGGTAATACTTTTAATATTTTAACAATCCTTAGAGGACGCCGTTTTACCATTTTTAACGTCAAAAAATCATTTTTTGACGTTAAGCAGTAATTTATTAACGATGAAATTAATTCTGAGGTCAGTAATTTATATTCTTGCGCTAGAAATATTTGTTCACGTCAATAATTCATTAAGTGGCGTCAGAAAATTATTTGTTTACGTCAAACATTTATTTGTTGACGTCAAGCATTCATATGTTGACGTCAAACATTCATTTATTTACGCTAACAAATACATTTTTGACGTCAATCATTTATTCAAAAATGTATTTGCTGACGTATAAAATTTATTTGTTGACGTCAAAAATTTATTTATTTACGTCAAAAATCCAGTTGTTGACATAAAACATTTATTTATTTAGGTCAAAAATTCATTTACTTAGTTCAAAAATTTATTGACGTCAAAACTTTATTTATCTACCTCAAAATTCATTTGCTGGTCTTAAAGATTCATTTATTTAAGTCTAAGTTATTTGCTAACGTCAAAAACTCATTTATTGACGTCAAAAAACCGTTTATTGACGTCAAAAATTCATTTGTTGACATCAAAATTCATTTGTTGACATCAAAATTTTATTTATTTAAGTCAAAGTTATCTGTCGACGTCAAAAATTTACATACTTACGTCAAAAATTTATTTATTAATGTCAAAAATTTATTTGTTGACGTCACAACAGTTACTCATGGTTAACCTTAATTTGTTTGCAGTTTACTAATAATGTTTTTGTTTTTAATTGTTTTATTTGCCTGAACTATGTTTAGCCGTCAAGAAATATTTTTTTTCGCGCCACAAAATATATTTTTGACGTCAATAAATAAATTTCTGAAGTCAAAAATTAGATTACAAAATTTTATAGATTAAAATTGTTACCTAATTCGATTATTTTGAGACGTCAAGCAGTTGAGTTTCGACGTCAAAAAGTCAATTGTCGGCGTTTGAAATTTAATTTGTGACGTCATCAATTATTTAGCGTCTTTCGTTTAGTCAATTTTTGAAAAATAATGTGGCATCTTAATACTTTATAATTTTGAAGGATGTAAAAGTAAAATTATTCTGATAGGATATTTCGAATGAAAATAATCGGTTATCAAAATATCTCGCGGTATCTCGAGAGGTTGTGAATATTCATATAAATAATTTATTTGTATGACAGAAAAATGTATTCACTCTGGGGCGGCTTGAACGAATATTACTTAAAAAGAGGGCCAAATTAGCGATGAATAGTGATAAAACTAAAAAATGCTCTCATAAATTAGCGTTGCTTTAACGGAGACACCGGAAGTGCGTACGTGAATAGACGAAAGCTTAAACACGAGACCACATAAGCAATAGCGATTATGCGATTAGCTATTGGTTTTTGTGCCTGGTCTCACTTAAAGAAAAGCTGAGGTGTGGACTTCCAGTGGACTTTCCCATACTAAAACTTATCGTATTTGAAGCAGCGCCATTGCGATATTTTTCAGATTTGCTAAATTAATTTTATTTCATCGTATACTACCTAGAACGGTTTCTCAAACAAGTGGTAGCTGATCTCGATCAGACAACTACTTTGAGTAAATGGCCGTTAAAGTTGAGATTTTCAAAAAGCTGCAGCGGCCGCCATTTTGAAGCTAGAGAGTTTGGTAAAAAATTTCGATTTGCCTTAAGTTCTTCTCTCAGATTCCGCGCTCAAAATTTCAAAATTTTGTTTCGGAAAAACCTACAAAAAAACATGTCTAACTTCCGTTTCCGTTTTGGATTTTTTTGAAAAGCTCAACTAGAACTACAATTTTCGATAAACCTCTTGATTTAAAAATTTCATCAAAATCAGTCCAGTACTTTCGCCTGTAGAGGCGTCGCCCACACACCCACACACACCCACAAACAGACATTTTTTAAAAAACAAATTTTTGGGTTCCTTGGGCCCCAAAACGTGTATTTGCGTTCAAATCTAAATTTGGAAAATTTTAATGAAATCAATACTTCCCTATACCGAAGCTATGGGAAAGTAAAAATAATTGTTTTATAAAAGAAAACAATGTATCCACTTTTACGTTATATGAAAAATTACTCATAAAACAGGCCAGAATTATCGATGGAATGTGATGAAATTAAAAGGTAAATTCCAAGCCGAAAGTTTACGCTGTTTTTGTCGAGCGACCCGAGGAAAGACAATGAGAACGACCATTTATTTATAAATAAGAGCATTCGAGAAGCACGCGGAAAGTGTTTTTACTACTTTCTACGGGATAGCTACATTCGAATGATTTTATTCGAAAGAATCATGCGATTACTAAAACCATTCGAACCGCAATCATTCGATTATGCTCATCACTAAATTAAAATATCTATCCTGTAATAATGATTTTCAAATTAGACGAAAGTTTGTTATTCTCTTTTCTCTAAACCACAGAGACGGACTAATTCCGTTTAGCTGCATTAACTTACTACTGTTGAAGAGTCAGTGTATACTTGGATTTTTTCGTTTTTTTTTACAATGACCTGGCCTGTTTTTGTGTATGTGGGCGTGGTGAGTCATGTAATATAAAATGTAATGCCTGGATGACATTACGATCGGTAACATTTAATACGAACTGGGGAGAATGTTTAACATAAAATATTTATATGAAAATATGAAAAGTTTAAGTAAAATGGTATGGAAAGTTTATATACTAAAAAAATACGTAGTGCTTAACTTTGCCTTTTATGTAATTTAAAAGTTTTGTAACAGTACTAACCAAATAAAAATTATTTACGTAAACTAACGTGTTGAAAACAATAGTGTTGTTCGTGAGCGACGTATTAATTTGTTTCATTATTATTAAGATAAACTATCTTGATGTTTGTAATTTTCGTGGTACATAAGTCTTGAACAATGCGTATCAATTAGCTTGTCACACTCGTTATATCTATTACATGATTTTCTTAATTTTAAACAAAACAAAATTTAGATTCGCAGTTTGAATTATATTAAAACTATTTTTTTTCAAATTTTATTGAACATACGAATTTTTAGCTTTAAATGGAACATTCGATTAAATGCTTTCTTGTGCATTTCTATTGAACGATTAAATTTTATGAAATGTTAACCAATTTCTTTAGAAAATAGCAACACTAAGGCAATTTTCAAAGTATTTTTAATTATTTATACTGAATTGTGCAGCATTTTTAGACTGCTAACAGCATTTTCCCACGACCCCCCAAGAAAGCGTCCATATTCATTTAATGTAATAGGTACGAAAATTGACGATTTCATACGTGTGGCGATATTTTCCTAAATAGCGTCGCGATTGGCCGGGGCGCTATAGAGGTATTTGGCAATTTGCTCGCGATTGGCCGCGCCAATTATTGTATTATTAATGGATATTAAAAATAGCTACGTTTTTGTAAGTAAGTAGGCCTTGAAAACAAAATACCAATAAGGTACGTTATTGGTATTAAATTATAGCAAATAAAATGGCAATTCAAAAAGTGCAAAAAACCCAACTAGGGGTATTTAAAGAAAATAAGTTATGGCCGTTTAAAAATTGAGACTTTTTTTTTCTTTTTTTTAAATATCTTCTTGCCACAATAAAATGTTTAAACAAATCAATAAAAACAACACTTAAAAGTAATTATCCTTTTGTTTTCATAGCCAACTTAAAAAAATAATTATGAATATCATTATTAGGCTCTCTGGCGGCCAAAATTAAAAGTTAAGGGTAAGTGTTATACATGGCTGTAAAGGAAATTTAAAGGTCTATCCAAATATGCTATAATATACAGGATGCTTATAAATAAAAAAACTGCTATCACTTCCGTTTAAACCGGAAGTCAAAAGTAATACCGTTTTATGTTGTGATGTGCATTTTTATGTGTATATTACCCAGAAAAAATTTGAAATTAATAATTTAAAAATTGAGAAAATGGTCGGTTGTTACCTGTTCTCACGGCCACACGTTGTATATTTTATATACGTAATGTAAAAGCTGTTTATGTTTTAAATTAGTTTTATGAAACTTAAAATTCGAATGACGTGAAAACTAAAACCGCTATGATTACATGTAATACATAAAAGTGGCACGGTCATTAACGTAGTTAGAAACTTCGATAGCACACTCAAGATGTTCTGAAGAAAGTTTACGATCTCGTATCGAAACTTTAAGCCGGTTAATGTTATTATTGACTTTGGATTTACGGAGCGTGGATAATGGATGATACGGCTCCCTAACAGGACAGGGGTACTCAACGCATTCTTTTATAGTATCTTGTATTAACAATTATCAAATTGTTTTAAGAAATTTATGATACTACCTACTTTTGGTTCTTTCATCGCTATTTTGAATCAAACAGTCGTAAAGTATACTGTTACTCATAAAAAAAATCATTTATGAAAAACTGTTGTGGAAATTCTGAAAAGTTGCATATTAACCGGCACAATTCTGCACCCAAATACGTAGTATTACTAATAGTTTGCCGTACGGGTTTACACTTGCGTAGAAAGTATAATCTGTTGAACTAAAGTGTACTTTTATAAATTTCAAAAATTCTCAGAAGGAGAAGTATACGCTACAACTAGACTAATCGCCTCGGAGTACAATTATTAAAATAAATAGATTTAAATGCTAGTCCGTTAAATCCGTAACTGTCTCACCATAACAACACAACAGTCTCTTGCATATCGCCAAATTGGTCACTATAACATGAAAGCGGCTCTTTGCAACTCCACTCACGTTTATTGATTGTTTACGGCAACTGCTTACATTTCCGTCACTACTATTGTTGTAAGTTGTTATTTAGGGGTACTTTAATTCTGGAGGGTCGAAAACATAAACAGTGATATTTTCTTCTTCTCTAGTGCCATACCCTATTCAGGGCGTTGGCGACCTCTCTCCTATGTTTGCGTTTGGTGCGCGGAGGTACCTACCGCCATTATATTATATTACGCAAAAACGAATTGACAGATAGGAATGTAATTTGGCACTATTATAACCTTAGGAAAACACAGTGCCACTATGTTAACGATTCTTATATAACTGAAAAAGTATGGCTTGAAAATTCTATGATTTTTTTTCAAATCGAAAACTTATGCCCTTTTATTTAATAAACGATGGACGTTGTGAAAATTTTGTTTAAGATAAATTGCTCATGGGTGATAGTAGCATAAGTCTTACAAGTAAATTGGTAGGTGTCGCAAAAGTCTATTATTTGAAAATTTGACTTAAAATTTGTTTTTTATTTTGATAATGTTCGAATCTATAAATATTTCAAACATTTTTTAAAATTTTAAAAATATTGATAATTTAAGAAAATTTTGAAATAATTTTAAAATTTTTGAAATTTAAAAAAATTTAAGTTTAGAAATATTTTTTGATAATCTGAAATTTGTTTGTTTTTAGCATTTGTTAATTGTAAACAATACTTTTTTGTTTAAATCTAAAATCGATTTCATTATTTGATTATAGTCCTAATTTTGACGATTATCCAATTAAACGATCAAAATGAAACCCCAAAGAGGTGCTTTCTCAATGGAAGTGTCATTTAACATGTTCATACCAATTTTTAAGCCGAAATTCCCAAATTTTTTTATATCGAAAAATCGTTGGTGGTAAGACACGGGGGGGGGATAAAAAGATCGGGCTTGCACATTCGCCGTGCGTAGAATACGAATCTAAGGTTTTTTTTACCGAGCGCATCTGTTTTGAAGTAATCATTCCCTCCCCCCATTTTTTTAATGCGTCAAGTGGTTTTTGGATATTTTGTATTTTTTAGTTGCAACTAATGTTTGTCCCTTGAAATTTCAAAATAGATTTCATAATTTGGTGATAGCCGTTTTTCGGCGATTACTCAATTAATCTGTTCAGGCAAACGAACAAAAGGAAACCTGCCAGTGGTGTTTTCCCAATAAAAAGTTGTTACTATTGTCATTTAACACGATCATACCTATTTTGAAGCCGAAATTCTTATTTTTTAAATTAAAAAACCTTCGCTGAATGAACGCATTTGCTCCAAATTCTACATGACGATCACAATAGCTTCCTTTATAGCTATACTTCGTATAGCGAAGAAGGTAAAAAATATATTTGAACAGTTAAGCAAAACCTAAGACATGCAACGTATGTTGCCTAGCCTACTCTGAAGAGTCAAGACGTTACACCTAAAATGGGAGCCCTGGATAAGTGTAATTTATTATGACTATAAACATTTCTTAGTTTTCAGGGATCTTTGACTAAGTGTGTAGATATACGGATTTTTGGCGTTATTTCGGTAGTAAAAGAAATATACTACGTGTTAAATCTTAGTCTTGATGATCTTTCAACGAAAACGTAGTTATTTTTGCTTCAGAGTGGACAGTAGAACAGCGTGATGTGTTTTAGTTCCCCAATTTAGACACAACCTGTGTGTTTCTTAAACGTTCAAATGCATTACTAAAATTACACATTCGGCATATCAATGAGATAATTAAATTAGTTGATATTATTAATTATCAGGGGTTAGTAGTTAGTAGGGGTGACTGTTTGAAAGTGTTGTGGCCATATTAAATCATGCCTTCCTGCATTATCGCTAGGGCCTACACGATTGCAGTTTGCGTTAGCCGCTATCGGCGCAATCGTTATTGATTACCATAGCTGCAAAACACTGTCCATAAATATTAGTGCTTGGTGGTATCACACCTAGATAGCTTTGAGTGTGCGCTCGTTAAGATGATAGATATTGCTCTCCACAAAGCCCAAATCAACCCAAGATATGGCACATAATTATGCGCTTTGATCTTAGTAGATAATGTTAGTTCAAGTACTACTTATGCCAAGACCAAAAATTGAATTTGAATGGTGTTTTTTAAATTACTGTTAGAGTGAGATTTTATAGTGAATCAGTTTTATACTGTAATTTTTAAATATAGCATTTGTTTTACATAAAATACACATAATATTCCACTGGCGTAACTAATTGAAAATTTGGGCCAAGACGACTTCGGCCAGATAGTGAGGAGAACACGACTTAAGTAAGGGTAGTAAACACATGTGCTTGAAC
Organism: Ctenicera cuprea; assembly: GCA_958336395.1. Classification (NCBI taxonomy): domain Eukaryota; kingdom Metazoa; phylum Arthropoda; class Insecta; order Coleoptera; family Elateridae; genus Ctenicera; species Ctenicera cuprea. The sequence goes on along the minus strand of OY284492.1, from coordinate 52,903,716 downwards.
TGGGGTAGATCGGGAGATCGATTTTGCACGCGGAGTGGTTTAGCATGCTTTTTGTTTGCTCTGCATGAAAACTGTGTAATTTACTTGTAAAATTATCTAGTGCCTAGTGGTTAATTAGTAGATGATCAGTATACTGTTTTGGTATGTAGCTACAGTGATGTGTGTTGTTTGCAAGGTGAGAGCTCTCGAGTTTTGGCCAGGCGTACTTGTACAAGAGTGATGTAACTACGGGCTAGCAAAAGGAATTTGTTAACCAAGGCCTGAAAACCTTGAATCTTGTGGCATGATACGTGCTATGCAATTCTCGCGATACCACCTGACATAGGCGATCGGTTTTTCAACCCTATTGACCCTTCCGGGGGTGCAGCAGTGCAAACTGGTTTAAAGGTGTTAATTTGAATATTAACGAAAAAGATTAATTGTCTAATGCAAGTAATGTGGCAGTAATTATCATTGAGATGTAGCCAATTAAAGTGTAATGAAATGTTTGAAGTACTATGAATTATCCATTCCACCAAGGCGTGATGGGTGGGCCCTCCGGTGAGTTAAACCACGGTATATCAGATAGCGACAGATTGGCCAGTCTCTTTTCTTTGTTTCATGTTTCCATATGTGACGCCGTTTCTTTGCGACCCTTGTTGATCATTGGCGGCTGCACGACTCAATTCCAACATTCCACCCCCGGTTATAAGGAATGTATGAAGCCTAGGTAAGTAGTTTATGTTAAACGATCTTGCGTTAAACTAGCCTGATACGGGTCTTTGTTGTTGAACAAAGAAATTGGTAATCGAAAATAGCGCTGCTAACACTACAAAGATTTCTTTAAATTCCTAGTTATAAATAGGTATTGTGTTAATAAAAATAATTATTAGGTATACCAGCCTACAATAATTAAGAATGTTTCAGGACCTATGCAAAAAATTATGCTTCAATAAATAAATATATTGATTGTTGGCACTACACCATATTTTTGTTTGCGACAGACGTTCAAGTAAATCACTTCCTATTATCGGATGAACCGCTTCCTCTACCAATTTTGTATAATGTTGTTCCACTTTCTAGTCTCGCAAGTTTGACTTTATAAATAACATATTTCTGTAATCAGAAACATTCACATTATAACTACATACTCAGAGTAATGTCGTGTTTTGCTTATTACATTGCTTTCCTGGTCCTAAAATAAGTGCATTATTCTTATAGTTCACGTTTTAAGGTCACACCTCTATATTAGCTTATAATACTCCCATACAGCACAAAGATGCCCATAGGATATCCCATTGAGATCCTTCACGGGTGTCCATAGAACACCTATTTAAGATTCCAAGCATGTCCTATAGACGTCCATACGTAGCTTGTTTGTCACATCTCTGCACGTCCCTAGGGCATCCTCGAGGGACGTCTATACGACATCCTAAATGGATATCTATGTAACATCTTTAGTAGACATTCATAGCACATCCTAAATGGATCTTATTAAGATTCAAGTTTTTAAAAATAATAATAATACTACAATATACGCAACCAAGTTTTAATACTCTCTTCAAACTCTTTCGTTGTAGTATTTTTCATATTTTCTACCTAGCTGAAAAACAATAATGTTTTAATTTTAACCAATACCATTCACAAAAATGGGTAAATTTTGTTAAGTAGTACTGTTGAGGTGAGATTAACGAGATGGAAAAGAAATCAAACAACCCAACGAGCTTCATCAGGACCGAAGCAGCGGCTACACAAGGTCTCGGCAAAACCTTCCCCAGCACTGCAACCTGCCGCAAGGAACACTACCTGGACATGTAAGTCCCACGGCTGGTCTCTACGCGGACCACAACAATCTAAAACCCTAGGTCGAGCCCCTTGTTCACAGAATGTACTTTGTTCGTTCAAGTTATTTTAAATGTCTGTTTTGTTTGTAGGTATTTTGCGCCTAACGATTAAGCAGTGCAATACACATGCCTTGTTGTTATGCAACCAATCAATCAGAATACATAATAGATTTAGTTTCATTTAGTTACCTAGGTACTTTTATGCAGACGTGATAAGCTCGCCGGACGAGTATCTATGATCACTCCCGAAGGGTTTTGTGCAGATCCGGATATAAGTCTGTTGAGGGTTACAACTGTGACGTTTCAGTTAAGAAGGGTTAAGGTTATGTTTTATGTCATTTTTTGCGAATAAATGTATTTAAAGTTTATTTGAATTGAGTTTTATCTTTGAATATTGTATCCCCACGAGCGCCCACATGTTGTTTATACTTTGTAAATACTTTGGTATTAATCTGTTTAATGTTGTTTTGTTTATTAAATGTTATTAAAATCGGGGTTGTTTTGCTTAACAAAATCATCTGTTTTGTTAAATACTCGAGAAAAATAAACATCCATTGCTATGCAGCAGCTTTTGGTAATTTATTAACTCGATTATTTTTCAATCCGTTCGTGGTATAACTGTTTTTTTATTCAAACACATTTTAACTCGAAAATTATGCTGAAAACAAATTTAGCTACCTGGTTTATGATGATAATTTTAAATTGCAATCAATGACTTACTTAAAAAGACCGACAGACGTGAAAAATAAAACCCGAAAACAGTTTAGGAATAATCTCATGTCGTTGTCATCATTTTGAAACTATTATAAATCAGATCATGTGAGCAATCTAAAAAATATCAGTAGGCCTACAGTATTTTTCCGCTATCGCGTAAAAAGATGAATTTTCACATCACACACTTCACGAAGTTCGCCTAGTAAGATTTGGGCAGAATGATAAAGAAGCAGAAGAAGAAAATTCAGAGGGCTGTGCTATATATATTCCTACTGCAATTCGTTTTTAAGCTGCCAGCGCCTATTTTATCTCAAAGTAGCAAGCGGGGCGCGTTCTCAGCATGCTCGTCGAGTCTCTAAATTAATACATTCCAGAAGGTATTAAATCAATTTGCCATCTTTGTTTTAACATTAAAAGTACGTTTCCGCTATTCAGATTTTGATCATTATTTTAATTTGTCTGTTTTGCCGATAAAGAACTTGGATTTAATTACTTCGTTAACTTGCTTTAATGAATGTCACGTAGCATACAATTTCCATTTTAATAACCAGAGCTTATTTTTAACGAAGAAACACGTAATTATTATTTAACTTACAACTCTAGAGCGGCCCATGTTTGTAGTTGTACGAATTCAATTAAAAGGTGAAGGTTAAATACTTCGCTTCAACTTCTAACCACCAAATAATTCATTTGAGCCTTTACCACCAGAAAACAATCAACTCCTGGAACGAAACTCCGCTGTTTATCGGAGAGTTATCAAGAACAAGTTGAGTCCTTTTCAAATGTTAATCATGCAATAATATTGGAGACCAAAGTTTGTTGAATGTAAAAATTGGTGGCTTCTTCTTAATGACCGCGTGACTTTGTAATGATCTTGTCAATCTCGCATTTTAATTTAGTTCCTAAACACTATTTTGTCATGAAAGAAATACACGCAGGTTTGACACTTGAGTTGGTTGAGTTGTCAAATTTGTTTGGTGTTCTTTCTTGCGTAAAATATGAGAACTTGGAATGCGATGGGTGGGGGTTGGGTAGTCTTACTCAGAGCCGGATCTGCCAACAGACAATCCTGGGCAATTAGTCATTCGGCGTAAAGACATCATGACATCTTAGAAATAATTTTGACCTCAATTAAAATTTAATTAAAAGTTCAACAGGAAGCGCGTAGAAATATAAATTCCCTAATGGCGTCAATAATACAAACCAATGAATTTTGAGTCAAGAGATGGGTTATGACGTCAACATTTAATTTTTAACGTCAGCAATTGATTATTAACGTCAATAATTAATTTATTAACGGAAATAAGTAAATTTTTAAAGTGAAAAATGAATGTGACGTCATTTGATGATTTTTGACGTCACTAATTGAATTTCGGATGTCAATAAATGTATAGTTAATGCCAAAAAATAAAAATAACGTCAATACATGAGTTTTGGCGTCAATAATTTGATTTTTGACGTCAATAATTTATTTTTGACGTCAATAATTGATTTTTGACGTCAATAATTGATTTATTGACGTCGATAAATGATTATTTTGAGGTCAATAAATGATTTTCTGACGTCAATACATATATTATTATCCCAAAAAATGAATTTGACGTCAAGACAATTGTTGACAATAATAATTGAAAAATATATTTTTACTTTTGCCGTCGCAAAGTTTTGCTTTGGCGTGTAAAAATCATTTTACGATGCCAAAGAAAGCCTGTTTCGGTGTAAAAAGTTATTTATATTTGTGACGTTAATAAATATTTAACGGAGAAAGCACGGAAATATAAATTGACTAGGAGCGCCAAAACTACAAATCGTGCTCTATCCTTGCTGGAAGAACAATGAGGACATGAGATTAATCGGACCTGTGTTCTTTGAACGTTATAAAACATTCTATGAAGCCAACTTTTAGGTACAAAATTTTTATTTTTAGTTAACATCAACGCAGCCAGATATTGAGAGAAAATGATTCAACCATTGCGAGAGGAACCCCACGATGATGAACTACAACAGTGTTATTTTAACGTTATGATCTACAGTTGGTAGGTAAACGTGGAAGGTGTGAACCGGCACTTTACTGTTTATAATAAAAATATTAAAATCCAGGTCTCCTTCACACTGCGTGAAAACTCTCCTTGTCGAATTGTAGCTCCTTTGTTACACACGTGTCAGTTTTGCGACACTTAAGACTGAATCAGGTCTTCTTTCATTTCAAAATTTGACGTGCAAGCCGCTATTTAGTGTTGGGTGTTCCTTCAGTGGTAAGTACATGGATTCGGAAATTTATGCTCATCAACTAAGTCAAGCTTCGATTATTGCTCAATAGCAAAAGTGTTGTGGGCGGTGAAATCAATTTAGAAATTACTTTCATGATTGACCGCTAACGCGCCTCTTCCGCATATTTAAACATCTGTTTTTGTTTCCTTCACCTCCACGACACGCAATTCTTTCGGTCTAGTTTTGAAGGAATCGATTATATAAAATTGGTTTATAATTTGTATTTTTCTGCAGTTTTCGTTTTCTGCCAAAAATTTCAATTTTTGTTTAATGTGTCCTTTATATTGTAATGGTTGTTACAAATTTTCGTTAAAAATCGATTACATTCAACAATTTGAAAAAACATTCGTCAGTTATTAAATTTATAACATTATACGCAGCTTGACTTTGAGAAAGGTCACATAATGCAGATGATATTTCTTGTAATCCTAAGGGCTGTTTGAATTCAAATTTCTATACATACGTTACCAAGTTTAGCAGTCGGTTACATGATGGATTAATTTTCAGAGGCGTCTGCAATTTGCAATTTAGAGGATTTGTAGCAGCTCGACACTGACTGAAGAGTAACGCTTCAATACTAAACAAGTAGATTGCCCATTTCAATGCTGCGAAATGGAAAAACGAATAAAATAGAAATGCCGTCGCGGCGACGATGGCAATGAGAGAGGGAAACGCGCAGTGAGTGGGACGAAATCGGACGGAAACTGTGGCCTAAAATGAGGGTGGTGAATGACGTAGATAAAAAGGCATGAGAGACATCGTTCTGTTTGAACATTTTATAACGAAGTATGCCACTCCATGGAATGAACATATCCGGAATGAGCAAACTGAGAATTCTTGATAAGAATTAAAATTAATAGAATTGCTTAATGCAAGAAATTGGCAACAGGGAAAACGAATGAAGCATAAAGTTTGCTACACATTGTCTCTTTTCTATTTATAGAACTGATTGGAAGTTTTACTACTTGTTATAAAACTGAAAATTGTTTGAACTGTTGTTAGAAGTTGGTTATACTCCTATCATTACACAAGCTGCTTTCAATTCACTTACCTAAATAAAATTTTGTGCATTACGCTAGTGTTCAGCAAAGTGTTTCATATATAAAGTAGGGGGGAGGGGAAGGGTCAAGTTTCACGTAACATTTACACCTAAATATTTTAGATATTTACAATTTTTAATGTTTTGTCTAAAAAATTTCCATACAAAAACAAACAAAAATGGTACTCTTGTTGAATATCGCTATATTTAACAGTTTTCACGATAATGCAATGTTTTGGTAAAATCGAGTTGTCATGAAGGTCTAAGATGCCCAAATGGTTTCTATAAACTCTGAGAGTTTGGTCTATACATGAAAACAATAGAAAGATTCCTTTTAACATTTCTGCGGAAACGCTTCGTTACAGAGGTACTGTCTCCGGAAGTGTGAAAATTTAAGGATTTAAACTATTGCCTTTTCATGAGGCTGTAACTCCGTAAGGAAGCCTTTCTGGACCCATGTTTATAAAAACTTATTTTATTGCTTCGATGTGTAGAGTTTTATCCTCAAAGTGTGTTTTTGCATCTAAAATAACTAAAATATTTAAAAGAAAATATTACGTGACTCTCTCCCTATGAGACACCCCTGGTGCATTTCTTCAAACAAAAATTAGTAGAAATACTAAGATAAATCACTAGTGCTCACATATTGTCGCGAAATTGACTTTGGCGTACGTAAAACATTCATTATTGTTATAACTAATACTCAAAATTAGTAAGATTGCATAATATTTCACAATGTGTAAGAAGTATTGATTTAACACCAGCTCAAACTATAATTAGAACAACCAGGGGTGTTCCTGCTTTTATGCACGTAGGCAATGCAGTTATTCATCATGTGACTTAGGTTCCTTTGTAAACGTATGCATTTCTCATACGATATTAGTTGACAGATTCATCTTAAGCAACCCTCACATCTACCAAGAAACCCTGTCACTCTTATTATTTATAGTGGGGGTTCTGGTGAGACGACTGTTAATTATGTAAGTAATTTATCTTAGTTAAAGTGACCATGTATAACTTCTGGATAAATATATTGTTGTTGCATTTTGGAGATTGTGTTCATCCTAGGAATTAGTCACGAACTACGAACTATGGTTCATCTTAGATAAACCGCGACGTGACAATATGAAATTTCAAAATTTTAGTGCAAGTACCGCGAAAGTTGCAGACAAAAAAGTGATTAGACTGTTCTTCCTTTCATAGGGCTGTACAATAACTCCGTAAGGAAAATTTTTCGGATGTGTTCATATAAACTTTTCTTCATGAAATAACCCAAGGAATCACCTTCTGAAGTTTTTCTGCTTAAGAGACACCCTAGTAACAAGGCACTGTAAGTTTATGTTGATCTAAAACTAATTTTTGAAGAAATAAGCGTTAAAACTCAAATTTAAAAAAATTACAGTGTTATAAAGCTTATGTTCGAAAAAAACTTTCAGTTGGTAATAACACCTTTCAGAAAGCCATATTGCTAGATTTGATTTTCTGGCGCAAAAAAATTATTTGTTGATGTCTGAAAATCGCATACGCAATTTATAATTACATAATAAATCGACATAAATCTGATTTGTTTCAACATAAATAATTATTTTCGTTTATATAATTGATTTTTCACACAAAAACTGTTCATATTAACGCCACCAATCAATTTTTGACGTCAAAAACAACTTTTTTCAGATAAAAAATAATTCATTGGTGTCGAAAACTGCTGCCGCTGAACGGCGCAGCTGGCGTAGAAGGGAAGTCTAATATGTCGCACCCATTAAATTAGTTGCGGGTATTTGATTTAGTGACCACAAGAGTGGGTTTTATGCTGGGTTTATAAAAAGCTTATATTAAAGAATATCTGCACGTCCCATTCCAGGTACTATTTTATGTTGTAATTTTAAGATTCAATAAACATTCTTCTGTGTGCTTTGACAAGCACGAACGCCTTTTTTAATAAGTAGCTTTCTTATCAGTTCTATATTTGCGCTAGGGTTAAAGTCTACACCACTACTATAAGTGTTTGGTTAGGTGGCAACATTTTATAACAACTAAATTTTATTCATTGACATCTGAAAATAATTCGTTTATAGTTTACGAAAAATGTTTTTGTTTTATCACCTATATATATACCTATATTTATAGTTAACTGATATTTCAAATGAAATAATCAAATTATTCGATTATCGAAATATCTCGAGAGGTTATATAAAAAACCATTCGAATGATTTTACTATATTTTAACGAATTCGCTTTTGTCCATTTCGGAAGCGGGCGTTGGAGTAAATACCCCGTACAGTAGGCAGCCGTAAATGCCCAATGCAGATACGATGATACCACCAGTCGTGGTATTATGATGCGATTGCATGAAGACGACGTTCGCGGAGTTTCTCTCGCGCAAGCACGAGATAAGAATGTTTTGATTACTATTTATTGGGAATAGCAAACACAGCAGTTTCCGCTGCACTGTTTTTTTCTCGTGGTCTCGTGGTCATTTCAACGCAAGGTTGTATTTGAAAATTTTAAAATTGCTCTAAAAAATATAAATAATAAAAAATATGAAAATATAAAAAAATTAGTAATATTTAGAACAGTAGCGTAGTATTACTGTTGATAAAAATAAGTGTTTCACTTTACAAAAAAAAATAAAAATCGATTATTTATATAATAATTAATAATGGGATATTATTTTTGTCCCTGGTCTCATTTTAAAAAATAATTGGTTTATAAAACAGAGCAGTGTATCCGGGGTTTATAGAATTATTACTCAAAAAACAAGCCGAAATTAGCGATGAACTGTGATGAAACTAATAAAAACATTATTCATAGCTGAAGGTTTACGGCTGTTTTGACGAGCGGCCCGAGAAAAGACGATGAGAGCGACAATTCCTTCATTAGAGCATTCGAGAAGAAAGCGAGGAGCGTTTCTACTGCCTTTTACCGGAAAAAATTATCCAAATTATTTTACCCATATGAATCATTCGATTATTAAATGTATTCGAATGACATAAATCGATTATGAAAATCATTCGATTGTGCCCATCACTACTATTTTGCTTTAAATTGCTCGAACAGTGTTCAGATGTCAAGAAATGATTTTTTTGCGTCACTAACTGGATTTTTTAAGTCAATACAAAAATGTTCGACGGTAAATATTAGATTACAAAATTTAATAAATAGTTTTTTCTAAAATTGGTAAACGGTGATAGCTGCCCCGAAAGAGATTTCTATTTTAAATTCAAATTCCGTTAGTTTGTGACGTGTAAAATTATATTTTTGACATTTGAAATTATTTAGCGACTTGAAAAAAATGTAATTTTGTTTTCTATAACAATTTAGGATAAAAAGTAAAACGGCGTTAAACGTTGCACGTAAATTATCAGATTGGAGAAATACTTAAAACAGTCATTTTGAGATGGAAACCTCGGAAATTTTACCATTCTAACTTTGTTTGTTTTGTTTCTTATTAACCAGCTGATCATGTTTTTATAAAAACATTGAAAACACGTTCGATAGCAGAACATAGCTTAAACAAATTTTTATGTCGCACTTTTCATAAACATTTGTATAGTGTGACATCTGCTTTAAGGACAAGAAATGTCGAATTAAAATCGAATTTGTTTCATATTTTAATATTAGGGGTTTTTCTTCTTAGTCTAAAAAATATTTGCTAGTTGCTAAGTTCTGTAGTTTAAATTATACTGTTGGAATCAAATAAAGCACATGTTTATAATAAATTTCGGTTTGGTTCGTGAATAATCCACCTTTTTCAATGTTTGCTCCAGGTTTTGTATTCACGCCACGCACCGTGCGTGAGGTGCAATTCTTTAAATGGATTACTGTAAAACTGATAAATGCTCAACAAATCCTTCAGTATATATAAATGCAACAAAATATGCTTGAAAATTTATAAATATTGGGATTAAACAGCTACAAGAACTGAGGTTATAGATTTGTAGAAAAATCCGCAGAGGAAATTGGTATGGGTTTCACTAGAAATACATATCTCGATAAAAAAAAACTTCTGATGTGAAGTAAATATTTAGGTTTTTAAATTGTAACTAGCAAAACCCATCCGCTACGCCTCCCAAATAATGTTTTGGTAACTTCATACCCAGCGCCGGCGACCCGAATGTTTCCTCCGTGGAAATTAGAGCTGCTCCCAGAACAAAAATCTTTGAAGAAAATGAAAAAAAGACCAGAATAAACCTAACAAAAGCTCAAAATAAACAAAAAGATAACTGCCCCCGAAAAAAAAATTGAGAAAGGAAAACGTTCGCAAAATCTACAGGAAAAACATTCCTATCATAGTCCCAGAAACCATATTTGAAAAAGCTGTCGGGCAACAGCCACGGGACCTTCCTCGCATTCCTTGAAATTTTCGAAAATTTTGACAATTTTAGGGAAATTTAGAAAATCTTTCTTAAATTCCTGAAAAAATTTTAAATATATTTTGTAACGGATTTTTGTAAAAATTTAGCAATTTTGATTCCTTTTTTCAAACTTTTTAGAAAATTTTGATTACTAGGAAATTTATTTCTAAATTGTAGAGATGAAAACGTTAAAATGAGTTTTTGCTAATTATTCAAAATTAAAATTTTTTAATTCATATAAATTGATGAGCTCGAAAAAAAAACTGGTACCTTTTTCAGGGAAAGCTCTTCTTTAATAATACAGTGATCCACAAGCAAGAAAATACACGTGCTTTTTGCTTGGCAGATGTGTTTTTGGTGATTAATTTCTTCACGAAATTGTTTTACCAGGTTTGTTTGTTCCGGGGAATGTTTTTATTGGACCATGCCATTCTTTAGACGACGTTTGTCGGTGGCTGTTTTTCATCAATGTTGTTCCCAGCAAATTTGTTTTCAACTCAACAGTCAGGGATGTTTTGACCGTAAATTGTAAATAGCTCCCACAAGCAAATTCTTTTTTTCTGTCCGCATGTTATTGATGTGACCGCATTTTGGAGAACATAATGTCTGCTCGTGCCGCCGACGAAGTGGCATCTCGAACTGCGACAGCCTGGGGGTCCTTGAGAGGATTTAGCGTTCGTCTGTGTTACGAAATATTGTGCAATGCCATAAATCTCAGATAATAATGTTAACGTTCTTGTTAGTGAAAAATGATTATTATATTACAGTAACGGCGCGGCTCCGTATTTTTAAGACTATTTCTTAGCAAGCAATTAAATTTAAGTGCTGCTTGTGCTTTAGCCTTTCAAATAAACAGCCGGAAGCTGCATGCTTCATCTTTTGTGTTTGTGTTGGAAACGACAGCAGCAGAGTCGTAGTCCAGTAGCTCTGCTGCATTCCCCGCGTCTATCTCAGCAATGAGGTATCTACAGATCATGTTACAGTATCGCAACTGAATATGCCTAAATATGTAGGTTTATTGGCGGGGTGTCGCACCCTAGAAGCTAAGTTAGAAGAAAAGGCTACAGATTTAATATACACATTTGCGTATATTATATTTAAAAGCCGGATTTGTTGCTAGTTACATTTATTCTGTTGTAGCAGAGAAAAACATATCTGGCAACACTGTTAGTGCATATAAATGTGGCCACTAAGTTGGGCGGTGGATTGGTTATCGGGAGAAGTTGGTAAAATATTAGATATTTGCACGCGTACCAATTTCTCCAGATAACCAATCTTAATGGCCACAGTTACGTGCACTAACGGTGTTGCCAGATATGTTTTTCTATGCTACAACAAGATGAATGTAACTGGCAACAAATTCGGCTTTTAAATCTAATATACGCAAATGTGTATATTAAATCTGCAGCCCTTTCTTCTGACTTAGCCTTTAGTGGTGCGAGACCCCGCCAATAAAACCCACATATTTAGGCATATTCAGTTGCGATACTGTAACATGATCTGTAGATACCTCATTGCTGATACAGACGCGGAGAACGAAGCAGCTAGCGCTTCTATCTGACATTAAATATCTAGAGTTTTACAGATTTTCCCTGACCAAATATTCAAAATTCCGAGATACTAAATTCGGGTTTCTAAGCATAACATTGCATATAATTATTAACTTTTTCAACCAACATTTTTCCAGGTTTTTAATTGAGAATTCCCCGAATTTTTTTGATTTTTGTAAAAATTTTCTGAAAATTCCCCAAGTTTTAAAAATTTGCAAATTCCCTGAATTTTCCAAGTTTTCCGTATTGTTGGAAACTCTGTAGACTACATGCATATTGTAAACACGCAGTATAACGATATGAAAAATCAAATTACCTCTTCATGAAGACAACAATTTCAGTTTCAGCCAGAAGATCGAAGTTTGAAATTTAAAAAATTCTTAGAAGAATTTTTCTCTGGTGTTGATAACCGGAGGCGAGTATCTGTAAATAAAAAATAATGTCTGAAACAGTTCCATTTCTTTGAAATAAACAAAACACATAAAGAACGTAGAACGTTGCGCTAAAAATTGTGCGAAGTAAAACCACATCGCTCTACGTTTTGTCGCCGAGTTGGGTTTGAGTTTAGTAAAGAAATATGTGGTCCATTTTGCATTTCATTTCAGTTTCAGTTGTAGTATTTTACCGTTACAAAAAATAAATTAACGTGTAATGGTACGCGTAAGCATCTGGGCACGAAATATAATCTCGTCATATTTTAGAGCTTCCGACCCCGAAACTTGCATCTCGTGGATTGATTTTCCTAATTTGTAAAATAAATTGAAGCAGCTGTACCTTTCAGGATCTGAAAGCCTTGTTGCTGTTGCTGCACCTGAGTTAAACCTGGAGATGATTTCGACGTTAAATTCCAACTGATGTTATTCAGTCGGGATTTGTTTTAAGTATTCAGGTACATCTAAATGCGGCGAGTGATTATATTTTGTTATGAAATTTAGATCTGAATAATGTAAGTGACGGTGGATATCGATGACTTCTAATTTTAGTGTTTGCATAAATTACACTGGTCAGCAAATTTTTAACTTTTTATTTTTGCTTTACTATCTATATACAATTTTTTTTGTTTTCTAGTTCTAATTACAATATTAAAAAGAAATTACTTCCAGCAAGTTAGGTTTTAGAAAAAATAACTTTAAGTATGAATAAAAGATATTACTCATAACAACTAATTGGTACACTATTGCATTACAATTAGAATGTTTTTCTCTTCACTTTCCTTTTGTATGGGGCCGTGGAACTTTTTAATATCAGTGTCCAGCAGTAATCAGCAAGCATTTCGTTGTTACACTTCCCTTGGTAACGTTTTTCGATAGTGGCAATGTCTTGATGGAACCGTTCTCCGTGCTCATCACTAACGTCACCAAGATTCGGAGGAAAACATTAAAGTAGGAATCTAAGAAGTGCATTTTCAGTCTCATGTTACAACCTAATGTTTGATAACTCCTAAGAAGTTCACCGACAATTTCTTTGCAGTTCTCAGATTTTGTATTCCAAGCAGAACATTCTAACTCACTTCAAATTCTGTATCTGGCATTAATAGATTAAATTTGGGTCCTACAAAAATACCTTCTTTAATTTTTGCATCGGTGATATTGGGAAATTTTTGTTTGAGATAGTGAAATCCATGGCCTTCTTTGATCATGGCTTTGACAAAGTTCTTCATCAAACCCAATTTTATATGCAACGGTGGTAAGAACGTTTTTGTCACGCTCAACTACTGCCGGATGAATTATGTTATTTTTCCCAGGAATATGCTGCTCTCTTGGTGGCCATTGTTTAACAATATAATGAGAATTTCTTGCTCGGCTGTTCCATTCACAAATGAAACAACAATGCTTCGTGTATCCAAGCTGTAAACCAAGCAGAATTGCCACAACTTTTAAATCAGCACTGATGTATCGTTTATACTTTCTGTAATTAATTTTGTCAAGAAAGCATACCATATATTCATAAGATTCCTTTATGTGAGCAGCATGTCCAATAAGAACTGAAGGGTGAATATTTCCATTGTGTAAAAGAGCAGCTTTTAAGCTTAGTTTCAAAGCATCGATGAACAGACGCCATTCTTCTGCATTGTGTTCATAGCATATTGCAAGCATTAAATTGTCAATATTATTGCAGAAGAAAAACCCCTCTTTAGTTGAAAAAGACTGTGACAATTCTTTCTGACGATTGCGATATACTGAAATGCGCATATCTGAAGTTAACAACTTCCATCCTTGTAATCTTGATAAATTCTAATCTTGAACCAGGTCATTTAGTTCTAATTGAGTTATTAAATGAGGTTTGTCTTCTTGAAATGATAAAAATTCCGCATCATTGTTCGACAGTTCTTCAGTTGCTTCTTCTGTTTCTGTATCAACTTGTTCTTCTTTTAAAACATTTGGACTTGTTGGTACTGGAAAGGCTGTAGAATGAGGTTACTGGGCGAGTAGCAGAAGGCAAACTGGGATAAGCCATTTTCTTCTTATTTTTTTGCCAGAAAACCCGAAGATTTTGGTGCAGCAAAAGTAGCAGTTCGTCGTATGGTCTGTTTGCTCATGCCAAATCATAGGAACCGCAAACGGCATAGCAGTGCTCTTACCATTCAACCAGCTTCGTAGAGTAACAGCACAACGCGCACAGCAAGGTTTAGGAGTCCAAGATTTGTCTTGATTTTTAATTTTAACACCAAAGTAGTAGTAGTACGCGTTTTCTATTGTAGATGTAACATTTCGCTTAAACTCCTGAACAGTTAATTCTCAACAGATGATTACAACCTGATTAAATTTAATTTTAATACTTGTAATAATCCTTCTGTATCTTCTTACATACCTGCATAATCGCATATCTACGAATTTCCGAAATGTAATTGTTTTAAAACCAAAGAGAGGCGTGGCTTACGGTTGTGACGTAGAAAACATGTCAAAACTTGTTCAGATTTGTTCAAACAAGTCAGGCAACGTAAAATATCTTTCAGTATTTAACAATATTGGGGTAAAACGTCAAATCCAGTGAAAAATGAATATATTTTAGGAGAAAACTATTATTGGAAATTTCTTAAAATTCTGACGTGGCAGAAAAAAATTGAAAATGTTTTCAGAATCAGCATAAACACGGTACACATATTAGAGCGCAAGGAAAAATATTGTTGACCAGTGTTATTGGTTAAATTAATTTTATAATTAATAGGTTTTGTCGAAAAATGACAAGCTCTCAATTATTGTTTTATTTCAAACTTTCTATAATGGAATCAAGCCTTTGGTCGCCAGGAAATGTACCTGATATTTAAACATTTTAAGGCAGTTTAAATCCATTTTTAAGTGTAATTTATAATGCTAGAAGACTATGACGTGGGGCTAATGGCATACGTACAAAAAGCTCATGCATTTCTATCTTTATTAGTAACTATTTAACACAATTTCTTGAACACAGGGGGTGCTCGTTTTATGGTGCAACCCCTCGACTTTTCAGACTAGGACAACACACGTTGCTTGTCATAAGTAGCTTTACTATTAAAATATAACTTAAAAATAAAAATGAGAACAGCAGTTTGCGGTTGGTATAGTCTACTGTACATATTTTTATTAATAAAATCAAAAAACAAATTTTTTATCAACAGCAAACTATTGTTTTCATGTATAAAATGATTAATAGTAAAGCAACATATGATATGCATTGTGTGTTGCCTAATCGGATGAGTCAAGGGGTTGCACGATTAAATGCTCCCTTTATACGTGTATATGCATTTTTCAATTTATTTATTTTAATTGTATCTTTACCCCTCTAGCAAAATTTTTTTCAGTACCCACGCTTTGAAAACATATTGGCTTCAAATTCAAATCCTTTGTACTATAAACACCATGTTGTTTAGTTTTTAAATCTCTAAAGTCATTATCCTTGCATGAGGGAGTATGGCGGATGCAAACGAACCGGTAAATTAAGCTCTAGATGTCTAGTAACGATTTATTTCCAAGTTTCGGTAAACAAGTGGCAAAGCGGTTATTTTATCTCACGCTTTGCCAGCCAGCTGGTTAATGTAAGGAAATGAGGTGATGTTAGGATGTTATGTTTACAATACATCGCCTTGCGGCGCCGAGGTGCTGCGCCGCCTGCATTTACTTGTAAATACATAGACGTGGTCGCTATGGTGATGGCACGTCTGGAAAAGGCTTCTAGCTGCGGCCAAAAGTCGCTTCGTATCACAGATTGAAGACCCCAACCGCAGATTGACATTGCTTTAGCAAAGACTTCATTTTAAGGAAGTGCTCGACATTGCCCCCGCATGTTAAATGCAGAAATTAATTTGATAACGTCTCTTCATTCCATAGTCAGGATACAGAGTATTATCATCAAACAAGTTGGAGAAACGGCGTATCTTTATTGGACGAGTTAAACATTAGGAAGTAACATAAGGAAAATTACGTTAATTTGGCAATGTTGAATGTTGCTGTATCTATTTTCATTTCAACGCTTAATGACTTTGAAACTATCATTTTTTGGTTGTCCCAGAAAAGGGTTTTAATGACATTTTGCTGTACATTAGCGATACAATTTCTTTTTAAATTAATTCTGTTTAACAAGGAAAGAAACTGCTACAGTTTCCTTAGTTATTCGGAGCAAATAATTAAACATTTTACATAGCAGCAAATCGCATTATAACTTCAATTCTGGGTGCCTTTGCATGATAAAATGTTTCAAGATTCGTTTAAAAAGAACGTTTTCTTTATGTAAATGATACGGTTACGTTTTATTTGAATGTTTAAATGTAAATTCCATGTGGAGTATTAATATTGAAAAATTTAATATTTTCCTTTTATACAGCTTACTAACTGAAAAGACACAAGTAAATCTATGTTTTTGTTTCCTTTCACGTTGGAAAATATGAACTGTTTTCACAAGACCGGATTTTTACGTGACATGTAGCTTATTTTGTGATATGGCTATATCCTCTGGGCTCGATTTAGATTTGATACGTAAAATAACAAATTGCAGAGGTGAAATTGTCTTTTGCCTCTGCTTTTCCTGTCATATGAATAACATATGAACATATTTCTTTTGTCATGTTTTAATAAAATTTGAATTAATTCAAAAATAAACAATAACCATTGTGTATTTCACGTAACAAGCAGTTGAAACAGTATTGAAAAAAAAGGTTAACAATTTAATTAATAGATAATATTAGCAAATATCCTACGTGCAATCTAAAGTTAACAAGTTCATTTTTATCAAGTCGTGACTGCACAAAGGTAAAAATGATGCAATATGGCTGAGCTAAATGGCAAATACCACGTATGTATGCGCCATAACCATAAGAAGGCGACTATGTATTTCAGGTCTGTAAACGTTAAAGCAGTGGTCAAGCATTGGAGAAGGTGCACGTTTGATTTTGTGGTGAGATCAGAAGTTATTCACATACCACAAAAAGGTAAAGCTGAAAAAGTGAGTTTCAAGAAACAGGGATGAGAGTACAAACAGAAATAATATTGAAATATAGAGGAAAAGCAAATATACAATTTATTTTTGCGACTAAGAATGATGGAATATTCTAATTTGACTGCACATAAAAACAGAATTTTTCTACTATATGGAATGTCCATTGTTATCAGAGTAGGCAACACACGTAGCATGTCATAGGTTGCTTTACTATTCAAATACAATTTTATAGATGAGAACAATAGTTGCTGCAGTTGCTAGTTTGACTTTTTATTATTACAATGGCGTATAGTGGGTTCTACCCACACCAAACTGTGGTTCTTATTTATAAAGTTATATTTTCTAGTAAAGCAACCTAAGACATGCAATGTGTATTGCCTATTTTACAGAGTTAAGGGGTTACACGATAAAATGGGAACATGTATAAAATGACGATAGGACCTTGTCACATAGAAATAAAACTGGAAACATGCATAGTGCCGATTTGCTATTTTTGCCGTTAAATTGTCACTTACTGTACTTGGATTGATTACAACCAGTTTTTTGTATTGTACCATCCTAACCAGTTTTAGATGGGGTAGGTGTCACGGAAGGTCATGGACGTTGAATTTGTATGCAAATTCGTGGTGTATAACTCTTTCCCAGTGAAATGAATTTTAAATAGTCTCATGCCTAATGGTGTGTAGATCACTTTTATTTGGGTAAAAGTAAAGTCCGAGGCATTACACTACAATGGCGAATTTGGCATGCAGTGCGGTGGGTCACGACCTTCGATCATCTCTTCGATACCTAGCCGTTTCTCGCCTTTTAATTAGTATGAGGTGGTATGGTATAGAGATGGGCAAGTTACAAGTGAGCTAATTCAAGGAGCTAACTCGATCAAGTGAGCTGGTGAACTGCTTCAGAAAATTTTATTTGGGCGATTTTTTTGTCATCGACTCTTCCGCTCAAATAGATTTGCAGACGTAGTTCGCGATAGTATTCGCTTCGATATTGGCATGAATCGTTGAGAACTGCACAAAGTGCGAGATGGTTCTGCAGCAACATCTTTACAGATACAGATTTAATTCAACACACACAACTACTGTATCTGTTCAGTTCTACATCGCTTAGTTTAGTGGTCGAAGCCAGCGGGTGGTCTAGTGGTTAGAGTCCCAACCTCTAAAACTAGACTCCCAACGGCAGTAGGTACGAATCCTCTGCCCGTCGGAAGGTTTTCTGAATAAGTTAAATCCGGCGTGTCCATGAAATGAACGGTGTGTGTGGTGTGTATGTTGGGTTGCATGTCATTCCGGGGTGGAGCATGTTAGACCGGTGTATAGCGCAAGTTCGCTGAGAAAATATGTGGTTTCATTAATTAGAGGAAACAGCTTGAAACTATCATCAACTTGATACGTGATTGAAAAATTACACTTTTGGGCTTGAGTTCTAGCCTGCTCAATAGCTTTTCTTAAATCTTCTATTTTTTCTACCGCAAGCTTTATCGTTACTCAAAACTAATATTTCCCAATGTGTGCTGATACATATAAATACTAAAGTTCAGTAGGGGGAGGTGAAGGTCAATGGTCTAATTGGTGGGAGCTGGAGGTCCTTGACCTAAGTGATGGGAGGTGGAGGTCAAGGGTTGGGTCAAGGGTTTGGGTCAGGAGTCAATAATCTAGGTCTTTGACCCGTGAGTGGTAGGCTTGGAGGTCAAGTGGTGGGAGGTGGATCCAGAACTCTCAGTCTTTCGTTACTTAATCTCAGCTTTGAACTCAATACCTTCCGCGTAGCAGCCACGTGTTGTCCTGACGCCACTTTTATGTGGGTGGTAATTATTAAATCTGTATAGCAAGTAAACACTTTTTCCAGTGCCGACATCAGGCTCACGATTCAATTCGGTACCAAGCTGTCGTAGTCAGTACTTTGTAGAAGGCTTCATTATTACTCCTTGATAGCAAACATTCTTTATATAAGCAAGCAACAAGAATTTCTTTCTGTTGAAAATCTGTTAACACAAACTGAAAAACTTAGCAAGGTAGAGAAGCGTTGTATTGCAAGCTACTGAAAATAGGGCGTTTAACGCTACGGAGAAATATCTCATACTTGGTTGTCTCTGGCTCTATGAAATTGCCAACTGGAACACCATCTTGGTATTACATTATTGATGATTTGGAGCAAAACGAAATCAAGTAACCAAAAACTTCATGTAGAACCACAAATTCAAGTGGGTAACAGTCTTCCACAATCCTAACTAAGTGGCCAAACTTCTAGCACAACAGTTTGCTACTACAAGTCATTTCAAACATTCCTCCTCCTTCTCAACTTGATCATCTTGCAGATATTTGTTGCAAACGACTACATTTCCATAACCTGCTCTTTAAAATAAAAAGCAACTTCTCGTGGTTCAGATAGCGGTGCATACAATATGCAACCCCACTTATACAAAACCTGGCAAATTGCCAATTATCCAAATTAATAAATAGAGAGAAGCTATAGTGATCCTACTACTCAAAAAAGGCAAAGCTGCAATTTCTCCCACAAGCTATCAATCTGTCTCCTTGACAAGTTCCATGAGCAGGTTTCTAGAAACTATGGTTAACACCCGATGGATGTGGTGCAAAGAAAACCAAAAGCTTGTTTCTAAATATCAATGCGGTATCAGAAATCAGTCTCAATTATAAGTTAATACAACGAAGTGATAAAATTAAATCGAACATGCAGCTGCTGACTCCATAAAGTGGTGAACATTGTAGACCATGAATTACATTATCGTTTTGTCAAAAATGGTCAGAACCTGATGGGTGGCCGCAGGGGTTGTGGTGCGGTTCGTCAAGTCCAGGGGTGCACAGGTGCTGTATTGCCTCGGAACTGGGTGCTGATTGACCAGTGGTGAGATGTTGCCCCTTACCGTAGCTAGTGCTCCCGCTGAGGGGGTTAGCGTTTAGGACTCTAGCAGGTGCCTACAAGGAAGATTGCCGTGACCAGAAGCTACAGTTAGATCTGATGACCGTAAAGCTAGAGCTCGATGTGGAGGTAGTGGCGGTAACTGAAGGCCGAAGCTCGATCCGGTGACCTCAGTCTGTAACTCGACCTGGGGGGTTATGCCAATGAGGAAATGCTGAAGCTTGATTCTGCTAACGTAGGCTGCTCGATCGTTCTCAACCGTTTATCTTATATCCGACTTTATTCGATCCTCAAGATAAACTGTAAATAAAACTGTCCTGCGTTTTTATTTCTGGGTTTTATGCTCTCTCTGTCAACATTATTCCCGCGCTGTTCTAACCCTACCGTGAGAAAGTGCGACAGACCGAGGATGTGATGCAGGGAGAGACACGATGCGGTTTTGATTTCATACACAACCTTTAACTCGTAGTTGTTGAAAAATGTTTGTTATTTTTTTTTATTCAATTCTTCAGAACGTCGCGAGAGAGTGAGACAGACCGTGGTTGTGATGCAGAGGAAGGAAAAGAGAAATGGGAATCGGCTTCCATTCCCTTCGCAGAGTTTCAAATGTGTTGGTGTCGGGCCACACCCTCCGGGTCGCTTATTGGCTGGAGTCCATATAAAGAGGCTGACGCTTTCATTTCATTACCGGAATTCGTAGGCAGTACTTCGAATTGCTGCAGTGTTGTCATTTTTAACACACTTTTTAATTCGTAGAGGGGACATTCAAAGCTGCAGGCTAGTGGGATTTCGGCAGCAATTGACGTCGCCTTTAAACAATAAAATAATATAAATACTTGCAGGACACAACTGCTGCGGGCATATGACCGACCCCTTATCTAGCATGCACAAGACGACTCAAACACAAAAATGCTGACGGGGATTTAAACCCCAAACCTCCGCATTCCTAGCTCAGAGACAGTACTCTATGAAGGCCGGCTATTGGTATTTGCGTATACAAACCTACTCCGGAAACATATTCTCATTCATTACCTCTACCCGGTTAAGACGTTAAAGTACGACATAATGTTTAACGCGTCAGATTGTTGATTCAACGGGAAAATAGACTAGCTAAGATTTAGAACTTAAAAAACGCTCAACCTATTAAGGTGTTTTTGCGGTTTTTTGACCTTAGGTTAGGCACTATGGAGTAGGCTATGTTTTCTCAAAACGTTTCCAAAAATCATGTGCTATGGCCATAGCTTTACGTAATTTTTTGTATTATTGAAACTGAAAATATTTGTTTCTAATAACGATTTGGGGGTGCAATTTGTGACAAATGGCAGAAGAGTTGATACAAAAATGTGGGCCAATCACAGAAACGTACGATTATTAAAACGGAAGAGTACGAAACAATATGTAAATCTCATCTACTGTGTAACTTTTGCCTCCTTTGAGGCAGTCGTTCGAAGAGGAAGAGCTCACATTCTAAATACGACTTTAATAGCAGCAACCACTCAAAGGAACAAGGCAATTGAAGTTGTCGCCTACCTACAGGGTTTATTAAGCTGTCATAAGGGACTAGTAATCGCTATTGCCGCAAACTTCAACAAGTTTGATCTTGCAGCCACGTTCCTTCTTTATCACTCCTACTACCCAATAAGATACAACGGCTTAACGTAAAGCCAGTAAAAATTGTTACAAAGCACGTCAATAGCTGGGACGCTTTACGATGTGAACATTTTACGAATGCTGTAACCAAAACTCTTGAACCTTATCGCCCCTGTTTTAAATTATTTGCTGTCTATTGCGTTTCGTATCTGTTTTGGTTTCGCACATCGTTCTCGCTGTTTCTGCTGGAAATACTGTGGTGAAAATGCCACAGAGAAAATTTTAAATCAATGTCTTACCTTTGTTTGCAATATGCAACGGTTTGTGTCAGCTCATTATTGCTAAAAGCAATTTTAGTTTAGAATTTGAATGTATTTTCATTATTAGTAAATTGTATTACACTTTTTTACAATAAATTATTCAAGCTAAGGTTGTTTTCAAATCGTTTTAGTATTGTGTTTTTGCAGGTTCAAATAAATAAAGTTGAAACAACTTTTTAGCAATTTCACAGCAAAAACTTTCCAAGTTTATGGTTTTCACGGAACAGTTTTATAACTTGGAAGTTGATAACAATGGTAACAATAATCGGTTTGTTACTACTAGGGTGCTTTTGCAAAGTGGTAGTGCACGAAACAGAATTACAGAGATGGAAATTGAACGCAGCCATCCCATTTCCGCTTCCGATTTGAGGACTCTCTAGGTTGCACTTCCTCTTGTGGGACGATTTATCCCTTTATACGCACAACGTGTGAACGACAGCGTTTCTCACTTGACACACTTTGCCGGAACTGCGCTATTTTATGAGAATAGATTTGTTTAAGTAGAACATTCCTAGTAGAAACAGAGCTACACGTGAAAAACGAAAATATTGGATGTATTATTTTCGCCATTTAAGTTTAAATATAAGTGGGTTTAAATATTTCTTTAAGGCTTAACAGCACAATTGTTTATTTGGACATCTAATACTAACCAGTAATAAAGAAAAATATTTTAAGGTAGTAATGATTCGCTCTTTGCTTGCCACTCCTACTGTTCCTTAAATGATTGATTTAGAAAAGTTTTCGAATGTAGGGCCATTTTGCAAACTAATTTGCATTTTAAGTGCTTGAAACCATCCTCTCTTAAAATTTATCTCTTGTGTGCTTTTTTATGGAGCTGTTAGTCCGCAACTTTTATTCAAGGATTTTTATCTCCTTAACTAGAAGATTTTAATAAAAAGGCTTTTACTCTTTTTACCAACTAAAATTAAATTAACTTATTTCATATGTGTATACAGTAACCTATCTATACATATATTAAATCCGGATCCATACTACCTGTCTCAACTTTTAGTGGTAAAGAACCCACATGGTTATGCATCCATTATACAAGGCGCATATTCGTTTGTACAGTAGACCGCTAGATTATTTAACACAGTTAAGCAAATTTGGGATTCTACTATTTGTTTGTATTATTGTAACATAACTTGCTAAATATGGCATTACGCAAACAAACTCGGACAAGAAGATGTCACATCGGCACCGCGAGGCTGCAAATACTGACAAACCGCTGGCAGATCGATGGTTTACATATGTTTCTTCTATTGAACACTTTGGTCTATTTCCATTAAATACGTTTTTATTATCCAAACAAATACTTTGTACTTAAGCCCCTTTTAATCTCAGGCCCCAATAGAACTGCATTACAAATTAACTTTTATTAGGTTGTGCTGTGTAGCACACTAATATTTAATAATAGAACATTTAAGACTTTATAATAACTTTAAGTCGATCGAGTTCGTTTGATTATTTATATATTCCTGATGATGTCATAAATCAATGTGTCATATAAACACGTACGGGAAGAACACAATAACAAATCGCCGAGTTGTTCAACGGATATAAAACAACTCAGAAGCGCACTCAAACATTTTTTCGGTTAATGAAACACACCGACACTACCAAAAGACAAAACAAACTTCAATTACTATAGGAATATAAATGTTCTCTTAGTTTTTCGTACATTATATCTAAAATAAACGACAGTTAATAAACCATTTACCGCCCTCTCTGATGATGAACTGCTTCGATGATTTTTCAACGGGCTTAATTTGGAGAAAGATCTTTCCTTCTCTGTAGTATATACAGGTAGTATCGCCAATGTATGCAGTATTGTTGTAATATTTGGTAGCAATAATGTATACTGGTTAAATTTAGAGGGCGGAGGGATTTAGCGCCGAGATCACCAACATGCATTGCTCTTTTAGTACAAACTACATCGAACAAACTGGTCATTACACTGATTTAAGATTACGAGAGCACAAAGGTAATTGCAAACACAAACGCGTTACAAAATCTGCGGTAGCTGAACATACTGATTTAACTAGGTATAAGAGGTACTTTGAGAACGCTCGAGTACCCACCAGAGTACCTCATTATTTCCCTCGTATCATACGTAAAGCAATTGAAATTGAGGAACAACTTAACAACATAAACAGAGAGGATGGTTTTAAACGTAGTAAAACTTGTACTACTGTAGTTCATCCTCTAAGGACTCATAAGCATCGTCGATTTCACAATCACGCTCCACCGTATCCGGCCCTGCTCAACAGTGACAGCCAACCAGAATTCCGCCGTTTTGCCCCTGGCTCAAGGAGTTTTAAATATCTCTGCATCCAGGATTTTAATTTAGTGCTCTAATCATTCTGAGGATGCAATCTGCGATGTCTTGCGAAACGTTAGTTTAAATGGGTTCACGAACAGCTAACAGGCATAAGCCGATTAAGTATTCTTGTACTGACAAACAAGATCAAATCCTCGTCCGCCCCAAGGTTCAAATAATCTAAGCCACGGTCCTGTTTAGGCATGCAGGGTACACGAACAACTATGGCTCAAACTTTTAGAGACAAGATATAGGTCTGTCCTTACTTGATTATGCTGGGTGTAATCCGCAAATGACGTCGCGGTGTAAGCCGAAAGTAAATTGTAATATTGACAGATCGAAAAACCGCGAAAGCCTCATAGAATATAAGATAATAATTACTTATATAAATACAAAAAAGAAATACATTACGATCCTATGCAAAGAAAACTTAATTATAGAAAATTAACCATGCACAGCATGGAAAAACATTAGATGAATATACAAGAGCCTTAACTTCATTTGGATTTATAAAATTTTTTATTAAAAAAGTCAAAGTTTAATCTTATTATCTCCAAGTTCTTTTTGGTTGAAGTTGATTCTCTTGATTTGTCATAAGAGTTACGTTCCCATAGCTGGAAGCAATATTGTAAATGTCGTAATGTAATAATACATAAAATGTCCTTAATAACGCTTTATTTTCTTCCTAAAGCAATGTTGGTGTCACATTATCTTAGAAAATATGTTAAATTTCAAGTTATTTCAAGTTCTATATACACGTTTGTTAATATCTCAAGACGTAGTTATCTCACCCCGGGCTCTATGCAGTCTAGTATGTCGCTTTCTTATTCTTGAGGGTGATTGCAAGATTATATCTAACAAGAGTCGAGTATGCACGTATTATGTTAAGGCATCTCGCTAATGCAGATAGCAAGCGGTATTTCATATTTTAGGTTAAATACGGCTGCTGTGCACAATTTTCTTACAACGAGATTAAATATAAAATAGCCCAGTGATACTAAAGCTTAAAGCAACGAATCTGCTTGTATGATAAAACTAAAATCTTGTAATTCGTGAATGGATTTTATCCTAAATGTACAGTTCTGTTCTAATGCTGCATTTAATACTGATAAATGATGGCAGTAAGGATGAAAAATAACGTTGCAATAAAATATCGGTCGTTTTGAATTGATACGGTAATAAATGTAAAGTAAACATTTTTCATATTTATTATTAAATTGCGTAGAAAAAATGGTAATGTATAAAATTTAGCAGTAAGTTTAGGTAGGTAATTAAATGTTTCAATGTCAGTAATTTCTATCTTATTTTGTAAGAAAATTTTCCACCTGCTGGACTAATAACGATTTACAGGGAACAATTTTCGTAAAGCTAATAATTGATAGTAGCAGAACTAGCGAGCTACGCCCCCGTTTTTTG
Source organism: Ctenicera cuprea (assembly GCA_958336395.1). Taxonomy (NCBI): domain Eukaryota; kingdom Metazoa; phylum Arthropoda; class Insecta; order Coleoptera; family Elateridae; genus Ctenicera; species Ctenicera cuprea. The sequence goes on along the minus strand of OY284492.1, from coordinate 52,878,020 downwards.
GAAACTTCATACCCGGCGCTCGCCGCTACAAATGTTTGTTATGACAGTCTTTCCCATTTGTAAAAAATTGCTACCTTTTTTACCTTCTTAGCTAGTAGTATAGCTACAGAGGAAGGTACAGGTGTCTGAGTGTCGGTCTGTGTGTCTGTATACACTTTACAGTCCAGACGCCTCAACGCAGAAAACCCAAATTTGACTTTAAGATCGATACTTGGAGTCGGATGAAACCGCATTAGGTTGATCCACCAAAAAAGAAAGGTGCTCTATTTAAAAAAAAAGCGCGATTTAAAAAGAACTCTAGATTCGTATTCTACGCATATTTAATAGCCCGATATTCTGGTTTTGCAAAAATATACGAAGTTTGACTTCAAAATCGGTATAAGCATGCTAAATGACAATAGGAACAACTTTCCACTGAGAAAACGCCACTGAGAGGTTTTCTTCTGGTCGTTTACCTGAACAGTTCGCCAAAAATACGGCGATCACCAATTTATGAAATAGATTTTGAGAGGGATAAACATTAAAATTAAACACAAAATATCATAAAAAAACACTCGACTACGTAAAACAGTGAAGGGGGAACGGGTGCTTTACTTCGGTATAGACGCACTCGGAATAGAACTTTAAATTCGTATTCTACACACGTGGAATAGCCGATTTGCGCAAGCTCGATCCTCCCTCCCCAACGATTTTTCGATATCTCAAACATGTAGGAATTTCGGCTTTAAAATCGGTATGAACATGTGAAATAACAATAGAAACAGTCTTCCATTGAGAAAGAAGCCCTGGGAGGTTTTCTTTTGGTCGTTTACCTAAACAATGTAATTCGATAATAATCGTCAAAAAAAAACAATTTATGTAATATATTTTAGATTTCAACGAATATTGAAGAACAAAAATTTTCAAAATAATAATTTTTTAAATTTTTTAACAATTTAAATTTTTGTTTTAAAAATTCCAAAATTTTCCAAACGTTTTAAAAATCACTACAATTTTCAAATTTTTCTATAATTTTCCCATTTTTAAAAATATTCAAAACCTAAAATGTCTAATATTTTCAAACATTTTCAAAATTTCCTACAATCTTACAAATTACATTTTCCCAAAATTTTCCAATTATTGAAATCTTTTAAAAAGTTTTTTTTTAATTATTTAACTGTTAGAAATAATCAAAAGTTTCAAAAATTTTCAAAACTTATTGATTATTGATGATAAAAAATGTTTTGTTTCATAATTTTTAGTATTCCAAAAAATTACATAATAATCAAAATTTTCCAACTATTAAAAAAAACGAAATATCTTAATTTTTAAAAACATCCGTTATTTAGAATTTTTTCAACATTTTAAAAATAAAAACGCGACGAAGGTCCCGTGGCTGTTGCCCGACATGTTTTTCGTACTATTAGTGACAAATATATTTTTCTTCAAAAACATTCCTTATTCTGTTTCTTTGAGAAAATTACTATACCGCTCTGTTCTGTAAAAGCGGCCCAAGTCCAGAAATGAATATTAGCAGAAACGGGCGTAAGTCCTATAATTTTTTATAAACTAAAAATTTCAGCAATAAAAAATTAAAAACAACAACGCATTTTCATCAAATCAAAAAAAAAATAATCCATATCGATCAATTTATGTGGTTTAATGCGTTTTCTGTAAAATGGTGTTTTGCATCTTAAGCCGCTGTTGTTGAATAATCCTATTTGTCTGTACTAAATAATAGTACATGTTTGATATTTTGCAATATAAGCTCAAATTTGCAAAAGTTTTATTTTATGATTATTACTTTTCCGAATATAGCATGAAAAGCTACAATAAAGTCTAATATATTTGAAGCGTCGGATGTAAAAAAAAGTATAGGAGATGTACAAAAGTTGTTAGTTACTTTTTACGTTATTACATTTTTTCACTAACCGGCAGCGGAAACTAAAAGTATGGTTAGAAATTCGTACTTTAAATATTCAATAAAACGTAAAAATCTAAGAATCCAAAACAATGTTATACCCACTACAAACAGATCAAAATAGTTTTGTTGGGTTTTATCATAAATAATACAAGTGATTGCGATTTTTAGATAAAATTGTGGTGTAAGTTCACGAGTGTTAGTTGAGATGGCAATTCCAAGACCGCGTAGCTGGAGTAGAATTACCTAAATCCTAACTACCACGAGTTCAATTTTATCAAAGAAATATCTATCACGAGTCGTATTCGTCTTGACTATATTAATCACATTAATTTAGATGCATTTTTGGTAACACTGAACTAGTCGGAAATGCTCGGGTGGTTTCGGGAATTGGCGCTCTTAACATGGTATTGTTTGCTTGTTTTCAAATGTGCTGTAGTGGCGTCCTTATGTAATTTAATTTTTTTATTTTGACGTTCTCTTTTACTGTTGCTGTAAAAATGAATTGTTCTGGAGAAAAATCGTTAAGTAGTATTTCATAAAATTTTTGAGGGTATGTACATTATTTTGTTCTAAAATGTTACTTCATGCAACCTGTCAAACACGATACAATTTTAATGTAAATATATGTTTTTGTTTTTTAATGCATATTAGCATGTTATTATTATATTTATTATAGGTGTACAGTAAAATTTGGATTTGTCATGATTTGAACACTCGCGATTCAAGTTGGTTGACGTTGACGTTTCTCGTATTTTGCTTTTTGCTTGTAAGCGACAGAGACAATTATTGTTTTTAACAAATAAATTATGTTATAATAAATATGATACTTACTTCTGGCCGAAGCAATGAAAAATTATATTAAAATTATAATAAATATACCCAAAACTCGGGCACATCAGTTTTAAACGCGTTAATTTAAGACTTAAGGGCGATTATCCGAAGCTTCTGTGGATTTAACCGCTTATTTAAACAGCACCGTGTAGTTTAATCAGTATAAAACAAACGCGATTCGTTCGTTTTATGAAAGGGGAAATTGTGATTGGTCCAATGAAATGTAAGCGATATAGTTTATCTAGAATTCATATTTTGAAATTAAACGTATTTGAGGTAACCCCATTTTAGCAATATTTGCACGTTTTGGGCAGACCCTACTAACCAGTTCCTGCTGTTATAAGAAATTCCAATAATTTTCGGCTGAGTTGACGGGTATAAATTTTATATAGAATCCAATAAAATGCACATTTACTGTAAAGTGAGGAGGGGCGAAATCCCTAGATGACCGTCAACGTTTGATACTTTGTAAGATTTTAACCGGTAAAAAATCTTTGGAAGCCCGGAGCGGTGTTAATGTAGGCCCGCTTGGATCCCGAGATGATCGTAAAAACGTTGTCATCCAAAATCCGTAAAGGATTTGCTGAGGGCGTCTCCCGAGGCCATCAGCAGCTCGTGATGGTCATACTGAAGTAGAAGAAAAGAAAGAAAAGGCGATATTACTGCTTCCGGACAACGACTATTATGCTCGCTGTAAATGTAGTTATAGAAAGATCTTTAGCAAATCAGTGTTTTCGTACATCTGCTTTGAACTTCGCCAATTATTGTTAAAGCTCGAATTTTTTATGCAATAAAAGTTAATTCCTTAAAAAACTTAATACAGTTCTAGAAACAACATAAATATAGGTTTTGCTTAAATTTAATACAAGATCGAGAAAGAATTTAAAACAAATTAAAAACTTTCATTACTTAAAAACCGATTATAAGGACAGTAAAATGATCAAACCGAATTAACATGAAAACAATTACAGAAGTTTTTTAATTATTCCCAATTTTGCATTTTTTCTTGCTTTAATAAATACACTACCGTAACAGTTTCCTAATTTTTTCTCCTTGAAAATTCAATATTGATCTAAAAGTACATCTGCAGTAAAATCGCCTTTACTAGGAAAACTTGGAAAAGCCCCATAAAGTTGCATCTCGACTTAACAGGAGTTTGATTTATACAGCGTGTTTGTAAATCGCTTTACAGCGTGTAACTTTGTTATTAATAAAGATATTGATAAAAACTTTTTCTTTTCTATTAAATTTCAGTACAAAATGGTGGATTAAATTTTAAACACCGCCTTCTAATGTTTAAAATTTTTAAATAGAACACCCTATACATACAGGGTCGCTATTAAAGATGGAACCAAAGCTCTCCCGCTAAAACGGTTTGAGATATAGATATGAAAATTGGAAGGCTTCCATTTGAAATTATTTCGCATATTTTGAGGTTAAAAAAAATTTTTTTTGACACATGATTTTTGAGCGCGGTTGCCATCTTGAATTTTTTTAAATGGCAACATGGGCTTTGTGATACATTATTAGAAAGCTTATTTTTTTCTCTTTCTTACTACCTTGATCATGTATGGTGTTAAAGTAGAAAATAATGCAGAAAAATTAGAAAACCTTTGCCGTATCCGTGGCTGGCTAATGTATTGCACTTTAAATCTAGATACCTTTGAATTAAAAAAACATCAATTATAAACAATCAGTACATTAAAATGTGACAAGAATAGAAACATTTCTAATGAAGACTCAATCATAATAACAACATTTAATTGTGAAAACCATTAACTAAAAAACTATTTAAGAAAGAAGATGTTCAAACTGTTCCCCATTTACTTCTTGGCAGTGATGAATTCGATTTATAAAACTTTTTATGGAATTGTGCAACCAATTGTTAGGAATAGCAGCTATTTCAGCACGAATGCGATCTTTTAATTCATCTAAATTATGAGGTCTGTTTACATATACGCGACTTTTTAAATGACCCCACAAAAAGAAGTCCAAAGGAGACGAATCGGGAGATCTAGCGGGCCACTCCACAGTTCCTCTTATCCCAATCCACTTTCGAGGAAAAATGTTGCTTAAATAATTGCTTACTGCTTTTCCATAGTGAGGAGGCGCACCATCCTGCTGAAACCAGATGGTTTCGTTGACTGCGTTTGCGTTAAGAGAATTTGGAAAGAGTTCCATAATACGAGGAATCACATTTTCCTGCAGCAGCTGGAGATATCTCTCGGAATTAAGGTTTCCTTCAATAAAGAAAGGACCAACAATATGCTGGCCAACGATACCAAACTATATGTACTGTGTTTTTTTGTCACTTATTAAACCCCTGCTGATTGTTTTTTGTTTATTTTTGACGTTTCGTTGTTGCAAAGGTATCTAGATTTAAAGTGCAATACATTAGCCAGCCACGCATACGGCATTATTTTCTACTTTAACACCATACATGATTAAGGTAGTAAGAAAGAGAAAAAAATAAGCTTTCTAATGAAATATGCGAAATAATTGCAAATGGAAGCCTTCCAATTTTGATATCTATATCTCAAACCGTTTTAGCAGGAGAGCTTTGGTTCCATCTTTAATAGCGACCCTGTATATTGTTAGATATTTGGAATCAGCGCTAAAAATACTTCTGTATATTCTCAAAAAGCAATTATTATTATAAGCAACATAATAGTAGTATATTACAGACTTGTTCGTGTTAACTTCCTGGTTAAGATCTGCGAATTTGCAAAAAATGTGTTTTTTTATAAGATTGTAAAAGTATAGCAATGTCTGCACCTTGTAAGTTAAATGTTATATAGCTTCACATTAAATTTGTAACGATTTTGAAAATTTATACATTTATTTAGTATAAGTAGAACATCATGACAACAAGAATTTATGATAACTAAATTTCATTTTACAAACTTTTGACAGAGCTTGTACACTCTGTATGTCCTACACCCTCACACCTCATGCATGGATAGGTCTTCTACACGTATAGAGAGCGGCGCTGTAATCGTGGCAACACCGCAATTCTCGAGTATTAGTAGCGTCGAGCCTCAAAGTGTCAGTGTTTTATGAAGTCTCAATTATTTGTCAACAAAAAAGCGTATAAATGGCAACTCAATTGAGATTGGATGGTCAGTTTGTTAAAAAAAAAGTGTGTGATAGAAAACTGAAAGCTGTGGCGAGCAAATGCTGCTAAACGCAATGAAGCGGTACATAACCTCAACGATGAGCAACAAGAATTTGCTGTCGAATTGTAACTCCGCCAATGCGGGTTCATGGGTAAGGCTAGCTCCCTGCCTATGATAAAAACACTACTCAAAGAACCGTGAACTAAGCCTCGGAACCAGGACGAAACCCAAAGATAACGAAACATGCGAGAAACAGAAAACGAGTTAAATTTTATTGTAACTCCGCCAATGCCGGTCCCAAGCCCGGATGAAAAAGGAGGAGGGTGCATGGGTTAGTCTAGCCTCCTGCCCATGGTAAAAAAACATTGCTTAAAGAACCAGACCAAGGCTCGGAACCAGGACGAAACCCAAAACTGACGAAACATGCGAGAAATTAGCAAGTTGGAACAAAAGAACATGGAGAAACAAAGACCAAGAAGTAGTGCTAGAAATGGAAAAGCACAGAACTGACATATGCGCCCTATCTAAAACTAAGAAACAAGGTAAAGGAAAACGGGTATGTCTTTTTAAAGAATAATACAATAGAAGCTTGGGGTTACCAATACAATTTTACATTTTTTGATTTTTTAGTTCTTCTGGTACTTAATATTGCGGGAAACTCAAATAAACGAAACTTGAACATAAAGAAGCACTACCATTTTTCCTTGAGTACCTTCACTAGTAGCTGGTAATGACAAATTGTATGGTTTTTGTAAGAATGATCTAATTAAAGTTAGTGGTAAGCAATAAATTTAACATTTTTTAATTGTTTAATGCTTTTGGTACTTCGTATGAGCAGAAACACAAGTATAGAGAAGCTGAAGGTAAACAAGCCCTAACATTTTAACTGTGGTACATATACTAGGTACTGGTAATGAGAATTCAAATGACTTTTTAAAGATTAATCTAATTGAAACTTCTGGTTTCCATGAAGTTGTCTAAGTTTTGTTTTGAGTGAAATTGTATCATCTGTAAAAATTAGGAATAACAAAAAAATAATTTAAGAGTCTTCAGTTTGAAAAGCAGCTATTGCTAATCCTTTGGTTTCTAATTAATGGTTCATAAGGAATACCAATTTACGTCTATGGTTTTGAAGTTATTGACATAAGTATATTTACCGCGCTGCAGTAACTATTCATGATTAGCCTCACCATTAGTTGAACACGTTTCCAGAAGATGGTAATTTTAATAAATTTTAATTTTGTCTGTGGCCTGTGTCATGTGTCTGTGTAGATGTTTAGTTACATTTGCAGCACCTGGGTTGGTCGTACTGAGTTTGTTTATGCTTTGCCTAGCAACCGCCTCTGTACTGTATTTTCTTGTAAAATGGACAAAAAACGTGCTGATAGGTGTCCAAAAAGTGTTACTGGTATCAGTAAAAGTTGTAATACATCAGCTCTCGCAACATTGGAACTTTCGCCCTGTTTAGAACCAACTGTGAGTATTACGAAAGAGAAGAAAAAACAGCATTTGAAATTTTGGCACGAATCCGTTGCAAAAACTAAATTAAAAGAACTGAAAGAGAGTGTAGATCCAGAATATCCCAAAATAGTCAAGAAAGTGAACTATCACGATGGATTATACAAATGTGCGTACCATATACCCACCGCCCCAAACATTAAGTATTTAGATCGCGCTATACTAAGCCGAGTTTGTGCCCGAGGACTGGAAAATGTCTTTGTTGATGTTTTATGGGCTATGGTCGAGGATGCCCGGCAACTGTACGTAGATGTCTGCCACCAGGTAGGAGTTATTTGCGTTATTAATCCACCAAATGAGTTTGTTGAAGGCCATGTAATATTAGAACCTCGAACGTTTCCCGATAAAACTCAATGCCGCAAGAAATTTTTGAATAATATACGCATACTAGAAAAGCGGTTGTTTATAACTTTTCCTCTAATACGAGAGGTGTTGTGCTCGTGCGTAATAGATTTACCAGAATGTTTGATCGATTTCACCTGCTTTCGGGACAGAACTTACACGCTTTCTGAACTACACGAATTATTTGATGAGGAAATTCAAAAGGCACGTGATATTTTAGGTTTGTGGTACAGAAGTGTTGCTAACTACGTTAGATTAGATGCTACCTACGTCCCTACTGAATCTTTAGAATTTGGATATTATTCATGCATTACGGGGTTACTTTCCGTACATGTCAGTAACTGCTTAAGAAAGACGGCAGAGCATATACTAGAAATCACATCAAACAAACAAAAATTGCCACAACTCATATTGGAACTAGATTACTTCGAAGATATTTCAGTCGTACCAACCTGTTCTAATGTTGCTGAGGTATACGTATTAGTTATTGCAAAAATCATCAAGTTAGGTACCAATTTAATGGCGTTCGAATCACTTTGTCTTGATAAATGCTTAGATAGGTTAGTTTTCATTTTCATATCACCAGAACTTCAAGAATATTATGAACTTCAAATAAGGCGTAATATCGCTGAGCTATATGTACCAGTAAACGAATATGTTAGGCAGTTAAATGAAGAACATACTGAACTATACGCGGAAAAAGAAAAATGGATGAAAATAGAACAACGTAAATTGAAAGTTGCACGTTATCGTGAACCGATATACAGGAGTTTCGATTCAGAGGCATCTGTAACTGTTGGAAATGTTGAATTTGTTACGCCGATACCAGAGAACCCAACTTTAGAAGAAAGGAGACAGCTTGACACGATTTCAGAAGTGGCGGAACCAACAGAACCAACGGAATCGACGGAACCAATAAAACCAACAGAACCAATAGAACTAATAGAACCAATGGAACCAATGGAACCAATGGAACGAAAAGAACAAATAAAACCAATAGATCCAATAGAAGAAGAGGTACCTTCTCGAAAATATAGTTTATCCAGGACAACTTCTTCTATAATAGCCGAAATTGATAGAATATATGAAGAAGGTTATGAGAAAGTTAAATTCTACAGAGAGTTGAAAGATAAATTATCAATGATGGTCGATTTCGAATATTTTCCATTAGGGACGTTATCACAGGCCGTCTGCAGGGACGGCATTTGTAAAGTTTTTGATTATATGATAGAAAAAGTAGCTTCTAAACTTGTTGCACAGCATATGTCGATGAACGAAGACATATGCGAACAGCTTGAAATTTTAAAAGTTCGACCACTTACAGAACCTCAAACATCCGACGAATTGATGCAAATGGGTGCGAGTACGGATTTACTGACTTCTCTTAAAGAAAGAATTGAATGTTCTCTTAAAGTTACTAGACTAATCGAAATGACCACACTTACACAAGAGCACTTTGACTTAAATTCGCGTACTGTTCTATGGGTTGAAAAGATTAAAAAAATATTGGAAACAAGTGCTTGGATGTTCGAAGAATGGAAATTCCAGTTTGAAGAACGTTTACAAAAAACTACAGAAAAATTATATAATAGTATTGAAAGTTTTCATTTTTACTTAGAACTGTTAGACGACATGGATGATGCAGACCAGGCAATGCAGTACGTCAACGATTTAGCGGGACTTCTAGCAAAAATTAGAGAATTTGACAAAATTCAAAGTTGGATCAACAAAGAAGAAACTACATTTCAGTTTCCCCTATCATCGTTTACGGAACTTAAAGAACTTAAAATTTTTTTGTATCCATTTGTGCATTTAATATTTGTTTGTCGCAATTGGAAGAGAAAATCTGCAGCATGGATGAATGGACCTTTTGAATTTCTAGATTTCACCGCAGCAGAAACCTATATCGATGAGACCATCAAAGAACTTATAAAAACCCAAAAAACGTACAGAACTAAAATCCGCCAAGCACAATCGGAAAATCACCGAAGAATGTTCAAGGGCATCATAGATGATCCAGATCTGATGAATCAACCAGCCCCAATTAAATTATGCGCAAAAGCTTTACAACAAATTAAGGACTTCCGGCCCTGCTTAAACATGATGGGTACAATGTGCAATGATGCATTATTGCAAAGACATTGGGATGACATGTCAGAAATTGCTGGGTTTGATTTGACACCCAATGCTGGAACAACTCTGAGGAAGCTGATGAATATGGGCTTAGATGCCGATATAGATAAATACGAAACTATAAGCAGTGGCGCCGTTAAGGAAAGACAACTTTTGCAGAACCTCTTAAAAATGCAAGCAGAGTGGGAGGGCGTGCTGTTTAAAACCAGCGTATACAAAGATACGGGTATTCACATACTCACCCAATTGGATGATATTCAAGTAATTTTAGATGACCACATAATAAAGACGCTCACAATGAGAGGATCCGTGTTTGTAAAACCGTATGAAATACAAGTTAGAGATTGGTACGAAAAAATTACGAGAATGAATGCTACTATGGATGAATGGGGTAAAGTTCAAGTTCAGTGGTTGTATCTGTTACCCATATTTTCATCTAAAGATATTGTTAGCCAAATGCCCGAAGAAGGAAAGTTATTCAAAGAAGTAGATGGAGTGTATCAACGGTATATGGGCGCAGTGCTACGAAACCCAAGCGCAATAGAAACAACAGCATCTGCGGGACTTCTGGAAAATTTGCAAAATTGTACTAAGCTGCTAGAAAAAATTAACGAAGGTGTCACTGCATATCTTGAAAGGAAACGTCTTTATTTCCCAAGATTTTTCTTTTTATCAAACGACGAGATGTTAGAAATTTTATCAGAAACAAAAGATCCTCTTCGAGTTCAACCGCATTTAAGAAAATGTTTTGAAGGTATTAACAAACTTCAATTTGATGAACAACTACAAATACATGCTATGTTTAGCGAAGAAGGAGAAAAAATAGATTTTCTCGAAATTATAAACACAGAAAAAGCCCGCGGCAGTGTCGAAAAATGGTTAATTGAAGTTGAATCACAGATGCTTGCTTCTGTTCGCGACCAAATCCTAAATAGTTGGGAGGATTACAAAGTTAATGAGCGTCCAAACTGGGTGCAGTTATGGCCAGGACAAGTGGTACTTGCGGTTTCGCAGATCTTTTGGACAACTAATGTTCATGTTGCACTAAGTTTTGCTACACCAAACGCGGTTGGTGAGTTTAGCGATCAGTTGAAAGCAGATTTACAAGATATAGTTGATCTAGTACGCAATCCAAATTTATCTAATTTAACAAGAATAACTATCAAAGCTTTAATTGTAATAGATGTACATGCTAAAGACGTCGTTCAAGAATTATTCGACAAGCATGTAAAAAATGATACCGAATTTAAATGGTTAGCTCAACTGCGATACTACTGGGATGGTGATTGTATGGTGCGAATAATAAACGCCGCAGTTAGATATGCCTACGAATATTTGGGCAATAGTGACCGGTTAGTAATAACACCTTTAACTGACAGATGCTACCGGACTCTTGTTGGTGCTTATCACTTACATTTAAATGGAGCTCCAGAAGGTCCTGCAGGAACAGGTAAAACTGAAACAACTAAAGACTTGGCAAAAGCTCTTGCCGTGCAATGTGTTGTATTTAACTGCTCAGATGGCTTGGATTATAAAGCAATGGGAAAGTTTTTCAAAGGATTAGCTTCTGCCGGAGCTTGGGCATGCTTCGATGAATTCAACAGAATCGAAATCGAGGTTCTATCTGTCGTAGCTCAGCAAATCTTATGCATTGTGTTGGCTGTACGAGCCCATGCTGTGAAATTTATGTTTGAAGGAACGGAACTAACTTTAAACCCTGCTTGCTATGTCTGCATTACAATGAATCCTGGTTACGCTGGACGCTCCGAATTACCTGATAATTTGAAAGTACTGTTTCGTACCGTAGCTATGATGGTGCCAGATTATGCTATGATTGGTGAAATTTCTTTGTATTCCTATGGTTTTAAAGACGCTCGAAAACTTTCGGTGAAAATCGTTACTGTGTACCGACTTTGCTCCGAGCAGCTTTCGTCTCAAAATCATTACGACTACGGAATGAGAGCTGTAAAATCTGTGTTATCGGCATGCGGCAATAATAAACGAAAATTTCCTTATGAAAACGAAGATATTCTTTTATTGAGATCTATACTGGATGTAAATTTACCGAAATTTTTAAACAACGACGTGCCCCTATTTGAAGGCATTATATCCGACTTGTTTCCTGGTGTAGTTTTGCCACCAGCTGACTACGATGTGTTGATTGAAGCTATGAAAGAGTCCTGCGAAAAGCGTAAACTTCAACTTAAAGAATGTGTTATTACCAAAGTTATTCAAACTTACGAAATGATGATTGTACGACATGGATTTATGCTGGTGGGAGAACCGTTTGCGGGCAAAACATCGACTTTAAAAGTGCTGGCAGATGCGTTAACAATTTTAAACAAGCAAGGGCATCCTCAACTACAAGTGCAGTATCAGTTTATCAACCCGAAAGCTGTAACAATGGGACAGTTGTACGGACAATTCGATCCTGTGTCTTACGAGTGGTTTGATGGGGTGGTGGCAACCTGTTTTCGGCGATTTGTGACGGATCCTGTTCCCGATAGAAAATGGGTTATTTTTGACGGCCCTGTAGATGCTGTATGGATTGAAAACATGAACACAGTGTTGGACGACAACAAGAAACTATGCCTAATGTCCGGCGAAGTTATGGCAATGACCAACTCAATGTCTATGATCTTCGAAGTCATGGATTTAACTCAAGCTTCTCCTGCAACGGTAAGTGTTTTTTTTTATTTTGTAACTTTAAATATTCTGTTTTTATTTTATTTTTATATGGCGTAGTCAGCAGTTTTTCCGCCGAAAGTCTCTAAAACATTTCAAGCCGTAGTAAACATAAACACTTGCTATTGTTTGGATAAATGAGATATACTGCAATAAAATATAAATGGTGTGTACTATGAATAAATTGTTGAAATCAATGCGCACATGTATGTTTTATGCACTGCAAGGTACGGAACGGATTTACCCACTTTTTTCTTGGTTTACTGACTTCGTTTTTACCCTGTTTTCTGGTTTCGTACACCCTTTTTGCTTAAACGTTCGTCTGGCATTTTTGTACGTGGCCACAGCTTAACCGCCTCTTTTGCACCACTGTCACTACTGCTTTAGTGTTTAACTGCTCTTTGTACATTTCATTTCTTATCTTGTTTATACGCCATTTACCATCTATTCTTCGAAGACATCACATTTCCGCACTAATTATTCTGCTTTTGAGTCTGTCGGTCATAGTCCACGCTTCGCTGTCATACACTAAGGTGGGTACCACTACTTTTTTATATACTGTCACTTTAACTTCTTTTCTCAGCTTTAGCCAGGAAATTTGTTTTTATTGCAATAAACAGCCTTCCCGTCTATTTTTTCCTCTATTTCATTTCCTATTTTTCAGTTTCTACTAACTACTAAAATACCTAAAACTTTTCCATCCTTTTTCTTCCAGCCTAATAGTATGGCTATTCTCATTTACTGATATTAGCATTGTTTTTGGTTTTTCAATGTTGATCTTTATACTTATTTTTTGTAGTTCTCGTCTGTAGATATATATGTTATGCTGCAAATCATTTTGATTTTCCTAGAAAAACCATATCGTCTGCGAATAGGGATTCTGATAGCCCCACCTTCTTCGTTCTCCAGTTACCAATATACATACACCTTAACTTGTTTTCTACTTTCCGTGATAGCGGTGTCTAGCACTATTGTGAAAAGGTGCGGGCTCAACACGTATCCTTGACGTAATCTTCTTCTGGTTTCAAACTCTGGTGATTTTTTATTTCTTGTTCTTACAGCATTGGTACTCCTTTTATGAAAAGCTGCATCGATTAATCCCTTCTCTTTAGGACCCTTCCATACGTCTTCTCTTTTTATTTTATCAAAGGTCTTTTCCAGATCTATAAAACATATGTGTATTTCTAGTCCTTTACTTAGTGCCTTCTCACTAATCTGTTTTAGTGCAAACATTAAGCCTTGTGTACCTCTGTTTTTTGTTTCTGAACCCGCATTGTATTTCTGTGATTGTTTTCTTTATCGTTTCTCTTATTCTCGCTTCTAGTGTCGTAGCTAACACTTTTCCGGGAACGCTTACTAATGTTATTCTTCTGTAATTCTTGCACTCCCTTACATTTCCTTTTTTGTACAGGGGCATTAAAATACCCGCTTGCCAGTCCTTGGGTACTTCCTTTTCCTTTATTGAGTCGTTCATTAGATCTAATAGCTTTTTTCCCAAATTCACCCACATACTTTAATATTTCTGGCGTTATTTCGTCTTTTACCGCCACCTTCAACTTTTTCATTGCTTTTTCATAGTTTTCTTTCTCTGCAGTTAGGACTTCTGTATCCTCTGAGTCATTCTGTTTGTTTTAGAGTTTTTCATTTTCATTCGCTTTCTCGCCTTCCTCTTCGCTTTCCTTTAATAGTTTACAAAAATATTGTCTCCATCTTTGCATAATATCATCCTCATTAGTTAATAAATTTTTTTGTTTGTCTTTTTTATTCTTTAACGTTGTCGTTTTTTCTGTCTTAATTTCTTCAACATGCCATAGTATAATTTTTGGTTTTCTGTGTAGTTTTTTTTATTCTGTTACCAAAATCTCTCCAAAAGTTTTTTTTTCTTTTTTTATCAGACCTATTCTTCCGTTCTTGCTTCTTTGTAAGCTTCGTAGCTCTTTCTGTTCCTTGTTTACAGGTAGGTACTTGCTCCATTTCTCTTTTTTATTCCTTACCTTTGTTTTAATTCCTGGTGTCCAAAAGGCAGTTTTCTTTATGTCCGAGTTTCTCCAGTTTCCTCCTTTAGTTTACATGCTAAGAGCTTCTGAAATTTTTCCTTCGTTTCTTCGTTCCTCAGCTTGTAGCTCTTAACTTTTTCTTTTACCATTTTTCTATGTCTTTCTTGTTGCTGCTTTTGTTTAATTTTCATCTCCATCATTACCAAGTAGTGGCCACTGCCTATTTCTGCTTCCTTTTTCATCTTACATTTGTCATAATTACAGTTTTTTTTCGTTGATTATTGTATTTGCTAGTGTTTTGAGGTTTGAGTACGAAGAATTAAAATGTGTTGTATTTGCATTATATTGCTTTTATGCTGATCGCCTGCTCTATGAAAACTCTGACTACGCCACCGCGTAGAGTTGCGAAACATTAGTTTAACGAATTTTAGTTATTTTTAATTTTTCTCAATTTAAAAACATTATCTGGAAATACAGTGTTTCTTACTTAAAACAGGTATCACGTTGCGGAATGATATACATGGAGCCTACAACCTTGGGATGGAAACCTCATGTTGATTCTTGGATTGTTACTTGCAGTGCAGAGTGGTGCGAGCCAAACCGAACGTTAGTTTTAGGCCTTTTTGATTGGCTCGTCCCACCTAACTTGTATTTTATCCGCAAATACTGTCGTCAGTTATGCAATTCTGGTCAAATTAATCTAGTTAAAAGTATGATGAACATTGTAGACATAACTTTAACTGACGCTTGCAACGGAAGAGAAGAAGATTCCAAACATCTACCTGGTTGGATACAAGCTACCTTTATGTATGCTGGGATGTGGGGATTAGGGGGAATCTTAGACACAGATTCTAGAGAAAAATTTGACGAATTTTATAAAACTATGTGGAGAGGATTAGACAATAATAATCCATATCCTAGTTCGCTAGAAAAACTTGAAGTTCAAATACCATCAGATGGGCATCTTTCTGATTACACTTATGTGTATAAAGGTAAAGGAAATTGGAAATCTTGGCTAGAAACAGTTAGAACTATGAGAGTCGACGAAACTGCCAACATTCAGCAAGCACTTATACCTACACTTGACACAGCGAAATATATGCACATAGTAGATATGCATATACAGCATCGTATTTCGGTGCTTTTAGTGGGTCCTACCGGCACAGGAAAGAGCTTTTATATGCAGGATCTGCTAATGAATAAACTCGACCAAGAAAAGTATGAACCTGCGTTTGTTACCTTCACAGTGAAAATATCTGCAAACCAAACCCAAGATCTTATCATATCCAAACTAAATAAGCGAAAACGCGGCCATTATGGTCCTCCCAAAGGAAAAACGTGTGTTATATTCGTAGACGACTTGAACATGCCAGTTAAAGAGATTTATGGCGCCCAACCACCTATAGAACTTCTCCGGCAATACTTTGACCATATGAATTGGTACGATTTAAAAGACACGTCTGCTATTTACCTTCACGACATTTTACTGACTGCAGCTATGGGGCCACCAGGTGGAAGCAGGCAAGAAATTTATGCTAGATTCTTACGCCATTTTAGTGTATTTTCCATTAATGAATTTTCGGAAGAAAGTATGTCTAAAATTTACACAAACATTCTTCTGCTGGGATTAAAAAAGAATGGATTTCCTAGTGACGTAATAACCAATGTACAACATATTGTAGCTGCAACCTTAGACATATATCAGCAAGCTATGATGAATTTGCGACCAACACCTGCTAAAAGTCATTACGTATTCAATTTGAGAGACTTCTCTAGAATAATTATGGGATGCGCTATGTTACGAAAAGAAAGTGCAGAGAACAAAAACATGTTTTCAAAAATATGGGTTCACGAAGTGCTACGCGTAATTTACGATCGGCTAGTCGATGTTAACGACAAAAAATGGCTGTACAACAAGCTGAAAGCTTCCGTCAAAAACTTCTTTAAAGATAATTTTGATGTGGTATTTGAAAATTTGGGACAAAATGAAGAAGGAAAAATAACAGAAGAAGCAATGCAGAAGTTGATGTTTGGTTCTTATCTGGATTTAGATGCATCGGAAGAGGAACAAAAATACGAAGAAATTACGAATGTAGAAGCTTTCTTTGATATAGCTATGAATTGTTTAGATGAATACAACGCTATACATAAAAACAAAATGGACGTCGTTCTGTTTAAATACGCTTTAGAGCATTTATCTAAAATTTGTCGAGTATTATCTATGCCTAGTGGAAGTGCTTTACTTGTTGGTATTAGCGGTTCGGGACGACAATCTTTAACAAAACTTGCAACAACAATTACAGGATATACTTTATTCCAACCAGAAATTACTAAAAATTATGGAATGAACGAATGGAGAGACGACATAAAAAAAATAGTAAAAGAAGCAGGAGGACGTGGTAAGAACGCCGTGTTTCTGTTTACAGAAGGTCAAATAAAACAAGAAGGATTCTTGCAAGACATAGACTGCTTGCTGAATTCCGGTGAAGTCCCAAATATATTTCAGATAGATGAAAAACAGGAAGTTTTGGAACTAGCACGATTAGCTGCTCAAGGTGGAAACAGAAACTTAGATGTAAGCGCGTTGGCCGTGTTTTCATTCTTCACCAAAAGAACTCGCGAACGATTACACATTATTTTGTGCTTTAGCCCAATAGGATCTTCGTTTAGAACCCGACTACGTCTTTACCCATCCTTGGTTAACTGTTGCACCATTGATTGGTTTGAAGACTGGCCAGAAGATGCTTTAGAAAAAGTGGCACACAACTGGATGGAAGACGTAAACCTTTCTAGCGAAGTTAAAGAAAACGCCATTAAAGCTTGCAAGTATTTTCACGTAGCGGCTCGAACAGTTTCTGCTGAATTTTATATAGAAACCTCACGTAAATCTTATATTACGTCAGCATCTTACTTAGGATTAATAAAATCGTATACAATTTTAACGAATACTCGACAAGAACAAATAATGAAGGCAAAACATAGATATGTGGTAGGTTTAGAGAAATTGGAATTCGCTGCAGCGCAAATTTTTGAAATGCAAAAGGACCTAGAAGCCTTTCAACCTGAACTTAAGAAAATGAGTGATAAACAAGCCGCAATGACACGGCAGATTGAGAAAGAAACTATACAAGTAGAAGAAGCGTCTGCTTTGGTAAGGAGAGACGAAGAAGTAGCCAATGAGCAAGCAGCAGAAGCCCAAGCATTAAAGGCAGAATGCGAGGCTGATTTGGCCGAAGCTATACCAATCCTAGAAGATGCTATTGCTGCTTTAAACACCTTAAAACCGGCGGATATCACACTAGTTAAATCAATGAAAAATCCTCCCGATGCCATTAAACTGGTCATGGCTGCAGTTTGTGTTATAAAAGACATCAAACCAGATAGACTTCCTGATCCTTCAACAGGAAGGAAAATATTGGACTATTGGGGTCCTAGCAAACGAATTCTTGGTGATATCGGTTTTCTTCAATCCCTTAAAGATTTTGATAAGGATCATATTAGAGTAGATATCATGACAAAAATTCGAAAAGAATATTTACCACACAAAGATTTTAAACCTCACATAGTGGCCAAAGCTTCTAGCGCTGCTGAAGGTCTCTGCAAGTGGATTATCGCAATGGACATGTACGATAAGGTGGCGAAGGAAGTAGCGCCGAAAAAAGAAAAACTAGACAAGGCAGAAAAAGCATATGCTGCAACTATGGCAATTCTTTTAGCAAAGAAAGAGGAAGTTGCTAAACTAGAGGAAAAACTAGCTAATTTAAACGTACTGCTTGCCGAAGCAACAACAAAACAAAAAGCATTACAAGCCCACGTGGATTTGTGTGCAAATAAGCTAGTTCGCGCTAAAAAACTAATTGGTGGACTTGGGGGTGAAAAATCGAGATGGACAGCGGCTGCAAACGGTTTGCAAGATCAGTACGACTGTTTAGGTGGAGATATTCTTATATCCTGTGCCGTCATAGCTTACCTGTCTCCCTTTACCATTCAGTGGCGATTAAAAGCAATAGCAGACTGGCTGAAATACGTGCAAAAATTAGACATACCTGCTACATCAACCTATGATTTTACAGTAACACTAGGATCCGAAATAAAAATACAGAATTGGTACATCGCTGGGCTTCCACGAGATGCATTTTCTACTGATAATGCTATTATACAGGATAATTCTACCCGCTGGTCATTATTGGTAGACCCTCAATCGCAAGCAAATTTGTGGATTAAAAAGATGGAAACATTAAATGAAATTAAAGTAACAAAATTTTCAGACGGCGATTACATGAGAATTCTGGAGAAATGTATAGAGTCTGGAAAACCAGCGCTTGTAGAAAATATAGCCGAAGAACTAGAGGCTCCATTAGATCCACTTCTGTTCAAAGCCACTTTTAAACAAGCAGGAATTTTGGTTATAGCTCTCGGTGATAACGTAATTGCCTATAACACCAATTTTAGGTTGTATTTAACAAGTAAACTAAGAAATCCTCATTATCTTCCCGAAGTATTCAACAAAGTAACTATTATAAATTTTGCACTTACTTTCGAAGGACTTGAAGATCAACTGTTGGGTATTGTAGTCGCCAAAGAACGTGCAGACTTACAACGCAACCGTGAAGAGCTAATTAGAGATAGCGCTGCTAATAAGACCGCTTTGGCAGATATCGAGGAAATGATTCTTAGAACTTTATCAGAAACGAAAGGTGATATATTAGAAGACGAGGGCGCTATTCGAGTTTTAGATGATTCAAAACTATTATCCATTCATATAAGTAAAAAACAGTTTATGGCTGTAAAAACTCAGGAGCAAATTGAAGCTTTCCGGATGGACTACAAACCAGTGGCAACGCATTCTGCCGGATTATATTACTGCATTTCAGATTTGCCTAATGTGGACTCCATGTACCAATACTCCTTAGGATGGTTTATTAACTTGTACATCAGCTCGATAGAACAAGCTCACAAATCTCGCTATTTGGACAGAAGACTTGAATTTTTAAAGGATGGATTTACGTACAATTTATATGCAAATGTATGTCGATCGCTGTTTGAAAAAGACAAATTGATGTTTTCTTTCTTACTCTGTGTGAAGATTATGTTGTATCAACACTTGGTAGATGAGCGAGAGTTTAATTTTTTGCTAACTGGTGGGTTAGATGTGGAGAATCCTATTCCAAATCCATGCATAAATTGGCTAGCCAACAAATCTTGGAATGAAATATGCCGCTTGGATCAGTTGCCACCATTTGGTGGTATCCAAGAATCTTTTACCCAAGACGCTTTCAAGTGGAAAGCCGTGTATGATAAGACAGAACCTCAAAATCATCCATTTCCACAGCCATGGCAAGATAAACTTAAACCGTTTCAGACCCTCCTAGTAATCAGAGCATTGAGACCCGATAAAATTACGGTTAGCATATCACAATTTGTGGATAAAGAAATGGGAGGAAGATTTATTCTACCGCCTCCATTTGATATTGCAAAGTCTTTTCAGGAGTCTAGCTGCATACGTCCTCTTGTTTTCATTTTATCCGCTGGTACAGATCCAATGGGGGCGCTTTCAAAATTTGCCGAAGCAGAAAATTTTGGAGACAAATTTCGATATATATCACTAGGTCAAGGACAAGGTCCCATTGCACAAGCGCTCATAGAACAAGCGCAAGATGAAGGATCATGGGTATGCCTTCAAAACTGCCACCTTGCTGTATCATGGATGCAAGCATTAGAAACAATTTGTGAAAATTTAGACGTTTCCAATACGCACATGCATTTTCGACTATGGTTAACTAGTTACCCTTCAGATAAATTTCCAATTTCCATTTTACAAAATGGTGTAAAAATGACCAACGAGCCACCCACAGGTCTACAACAAAATTTGTTAAAATCTTATTTGAACGAACCCTTGAAGAACCCAGAATTTTATAGTGGGTGTCCAGAAAAAGAGCTAATGTTTACCAGGTTGCTTTATGGAATTGCATTTTTCCACGCAGTCGTGCAAGAACGTAGAAGTTTTGGTCCTCTTGGATGGAACATACCATACGGTTTTAATGAGTCAGATTTTGACATTTCAGTACAACAATTGCAAATGTTTATTAACGAGTTTGCTGACAATCCCTACGAAGGAATATGTTATCTCACTGGAGAATGTAATTACGGCGGTCGTGTTACAGATGACTGGGATCGTCGATTAATTGTTACTATTCTACAAGATTATTTAAATCCAAATATGGTATCTGATATGAAATACACCTTTTTCGATGGGGGAAGCGGCTACGATATTCCTCGAAAACCGGAATATCAAGAATACATAGCGCACATAAACGAACTACCTCAAATTCACCCACCGGAAGTATTTGGCTTACATCAGAATGCTGGTATAACTCGCGACTTACGAATATCAAATCTTTTGCTGAATTCTATCATACTAGTGCAAGGTGAAGCTAGCGCTGGAGGAGGAGAAGATGCATTGCTAGATTTGGTAGCAGGCGACATAATTGCTAAGCTTCCGGCCAATTTTGATTTGGAAGCAGCTAGGAACAAATTTCCGGTGGTATATTTCGAATCCATGAACACAGTTTTGGTACAAGAAATGGAGCGTTTTTCCAAATTGTTAAACGAAATTCGCAGTTCTCTTCACACTATGCGAAAAGCTATTGAAGGTCTCGTGGTTATGACACCAGCCTTAGAATTACTTGCCGGTTCGTTACTGCTGGGGCGTATTCCTGCAGCTTGGGCCAAGGTGTCTTACCCTAGCCTAAAATCACTTCCCAACTACATTGCCGATTTCGTGGATCGAATTTTGTTTCTTCAATCGTGGTTTAATTTCGGCAAACCAAACACATTTTGGATTTCCGGCTTTTTCTTTACACAAGCGTTTTTGACTGGAGCGAAGCAAAACTTTGCTCGAAAGTACACTATACCTATTGACCAATTAACATTTGATTTCGAAATATTGAAAGTAATACGGACAGAGGAAACTGTAGCAGATGGAGTATATTGCTACGGTTTATATACGGACGGAGCTAGGTGGGACATCGATAAGGGAGTATTACGGGAACTTGTACCTAAACTTCTATTCGACGTCATGCCTGTAATCTGGTTGAAACCCATCACTAACGCCGAATACGCCCCAAAAGGTCGCTATCTCGCTCCGTTATACAAGACTTCTGAACGCCGTGGAACCTTATCCACCACTGGACACTCTACCAATTACGTCTTACCGTTCCTCTTAGGAACAGATGTTCCTATTACGCACTGGATCAAACGTAGTGTTGCTTTATTATGTCAACTTGACTAAGAGACTATACAAAATTTTGTGATACAAAGTGTCATACATATTTTATTATATCGGCACAGTGACTTTTGAGATGTATATTGTTTCAAATTTTCTGTCAAATAAAATTATAGTTGACAAGTCGTTGTAGTTAAATTTATAAATTTAAGAGTAAACAGTGGAAAAATTTTTATAATTTTGAATATCAAGGCTTCCGAAATCTTTCAGACAAAACTGCTGAATATTTTACTATGTTACTCTTAAATTAGGTACTAAGTGAGTTATTTTCTTTTATACATTAAAATTGCAACCGAATTCTAAGTCAAAACATTTATTTAATAATAATTTTTTATGTTGGTTGTTTGACTGAGATCTTCAAGATATTGTCGCGAAGGTGACTTAGGTTTACTAAAAATCTTCGATATTATTATAACTAATTCTCCAAAATAGTAAAATTGCACAATATTTCACAATGTATGAAGTATTGATCTAGTTGCCTCAGACTTAGATTGCACGTATGCACTTTTATTGATTAACAGTTAAATAGGTTTGAACTACTTGGGATCCTATATAAGCGATTCATACGAAGTCAGTAGCAAGTTGACAGATCCATCTCAAGCAGCCTTTTCATCTACCAAGAAATACAGTCATTCTTATTATTCATAATGAGGGCTCTGTTTAGACTACTGTTATTTATGTAAGTAATATATCTTAGTTTAAGTGACCCCTTATAACTTCTAGACAAATATATTGTTGTTGCATTTTGGTAATTAAGTTCATCGAAGGAATAGTCACGAACGACGAGTTATAGTTTATTTAAGACAAATCGTAACGCAACCAATATTAAAAGAAAACATAAAATAAGCATGTTTATAAAACTTTGTTAAATAAATAGTACACCTACGAACTATATTTTGCGTTATACTTCTTGTAATATTGGTTTTTTTAAATTATAGAATTTTTTTTTTGAAATACATCACCGTTGTTGATGGATCACCTTTGCATTTGGGTACGTTTGTTTCCCTATATCTCCGGAACACCTTTGTGGATTTTTATAAGATTTGGTGTGCGCAAATCTTTCAGTTGCAGGCAGTTCTTTGTAAGGTCGTTAATCGAAACCGGAAACGAAAATTGGACCTGTTGTTTTTTGGTATAGATTTTTTAAACACTCTATTGAAATTTTAAATACATAGCGTTGTTAGTGCATCTAAAACAATCAAATGTTTTTTTTTCAAATGGTGTGTTTTCAAAATTAAGGTCGCTACGAATTTTTAAAAGCTTTAAATTTATTGCTCTATTACTCAAAAACAAAATATCCAATCAATACAAATTGTCATATTATTTGATAGCTCTTAATAAGTGCAATCAAGTGATGTAACAATATATTTAGAAATATGAAAATTGTAAGTATACTAGCGGCTCAAAATTTTAAACATTTTCAAAAAATTATTCCTCAAAAGCTGCTCACGCCATTTTTTAAAATTTTTTTAGCCGATAAATCTTGTAATAAACTACAAACATGCTTTTTACTAATCGCTCAAATTTTACTGTGACTCCCTCCAAGAATTTTGTAAAATTTTCAAATTAACACGTTTTTCGAAAATTACGTAATTTTAACTACGCCTATCAATTAACTCAAATAATAAATAAATTTTCATTTTTGCAATTTTTGATAACTCTGTAAATAAAGTTGTTATAACCATTTTTGATCCGCGCAATACCTATCGCCTCTACTACGTAATCGTAAAATGATCAGTTCCTAGTAATGTTACATAAACCATGGCCTGGTCTAAAGAATAATTTTTTTTATTACATCCCATATTTTGGCGAAAAATCAGAAAAAATTGCTAAACTTATAAACAAAACAAATAAAAGTAAAATAACTTTTAAAACAACAAAAAACATTTCAACACTTTGTTTAATGCTGAAGAAAAAACAGACAATTTACTAACATCGGGCATTTACAAATTAAATTGCTCGCGCTCTAATTCGGTTTATATCGGACAAGCAATTAGAAATTTTGATATTAGATACAAGGAACACGTACGTTGATACAAATATAAACACACACCTAAATGCAATTACGCTAAACACTTATGGGAACACAATAATTTAATGACATCTAATAACACTACAAAATGTTTTACATTTTTGTGATGATAAACGTGAATTAGATATACTAAAAACATTTGAAATTTACAAACATTCAAAATATGTACCTTTAATGAATGAGCAAAGTGATCTCTTAAATTCACCGTTATTGGAAGTCATGGAATGAGAAATCAAGTCATCTGGACGCAGATATAGAAAACCAAGATCGAGTTATGAAAATTAATTGTTCCTATAGCAACACCAACTGTTTACTTTTAATCTTGCCTCTGAAAATGACATGATAACAAATACGTGTACCTATATTGCTAAAATAAATTACCTGTCGAAGAAGTTAAGAATTGTTTTATTTATAATAAATTAAAAAAACGTTTATTTCGATATTTTAATTAATAACGAAGTTACAAGCTGTAAAGCGATTTACAAACACCCTGTACATACAAGGGGGTCTACGTTATAAGAATAACGTTGTAGATGACCATCTCGTAACCTGAACAGTATTTCTTATAGATATGGTTATGATACCGCTATTGCTGAACGGTGAATGCGATCATTTGAACTTTAACGTCTACCGAGACACACTTTACTTACAATTTAGTACTTTAAACGTTAACGATATCGAAAATGGAACGTAGAGTTCGCGTAATTTTCTATCATTTACAATTTACTCGTACTGTATCCTGATTCGCGTCTTATTGACTGCAGAAGCACGGATAACTACGTTGTGAAAAGTTTTCGGCAAATTTTCAGTAAGCAAATTCTCTCGAGAGCCTCATTTTACATATGTTGGTGCTTCTAACCACCAGGCCGAGTTTTACGCGATCCTAGCTGTAAATCAGCAGAACTGTATAGGATTATATATGCCACATAAAACATAGGTTGTTAAAACTAAACGCTTCTCCCTGTAGAGTGGCGCAAGTTGAAAATAATGTTTTCAGAACTTACTACGAGTATACAAAATACTGTGAAACTATGCAGCATTTAATTAATGTTCTTCCAAAACCATTTCAAAAACATTAAGAAGATATTTTAAAACGGTAATGTAGGTATGAGACAAAAACCTTTTTGCTAATTTCGTCAATTCTTAAATTTATGTTTTCAATGTCTAGGGGACATAATTCCTTAACTTCGTCTATCTTGCAATAAGTTGTACACTAATGAAAAGTCGTTCGGTAGTTTCAACATCAATAATATTTTTTTGAACATCTAGGGAATGTAATTTAATAACGTTGGAAACATGAAAACAATTAATTTTAATTTGAGCAAAGTAAGTTATATCTGAAGCATGTTTTTGTACAACAAGATTAATAGTATTTGTGAAATATACAATCTAACCGTTAATATAAATCTGTCTAAATAAAACAGTTATACTAGAAAGAAATTATTTCAATTAAATGTGCCATCTAAATATAATAGATAAATTTGATTTAAAACTGTTGCCAAAAAGGTGTTCGGAGAAATAATTGTCAAAAGTTGCTAACAGTAAATTGGTATCCTAGGAAAATGCCAAAAACAATGAAACAACAAGAATCGACATGTAAGTCGCTGTGCAGAAAGCAGGAACGTGAACCGAAAAAAATTAAGTTTAACGGATTACTGCTACTAAAGATTTCGGTTTCGGTTAAGGTTACCGGTATTTGTTAGTTTTTCTTAATAAAAACCAAAGAAAATCCTCGACAAGATTATGTAGAAAAAATTAAGTCATGCAAAAAAATAATGTTGAAGTTATTACGAAAAATTTGCGGCAAAATTCTTGATTTTGTCAAATTGTAAAAACCTGCTGATTGGGGAGGTGGGGGGGGGGCGTAAAGTTAAATCACTAATAAAGTAGCTACAGTCTTCGGCTCTTTTCAAAGAACAGACTGTACGTCTTAGTCTTTTGGTTAAATACGTCTTTTTACAAAATGCTCAGATAATTGTTTCGAATTTTTGCTCTTTCGACAATAACCTAGAAACATAGGAAGCCTGAAAACATAGCACTGTTTAAAAAATCATGAAAAGTATATTACTTTATGTGACTGAGACCATGCCTGGGCTTTTCGTGATATCTATCTCCCTACAATATTTCGCAGTGGCTAGCCAGCCGGTGCCGGCTGACATCATTTTGCCGGTATACAGTATATATACGGTAATTGGCTAACACGCAGCGTAGTTTACTGGCAATTACAATTTGGCCGGCGGATGACGTGTTGTTTATGTAAGTGTTCTATATTCTAGCATCGACTATCAACAGACGCCCTGCTGCCTCAGTGCTAGAATGCGTGTACAGCGTTGTGAGGCATAGGTTGGTCGAGGGTTCGAATCCCATGCGGATTACATTGAGAAATTTTTAATTTCACTACTTTTTGAAAATGGGCTATATAAATAGTAATTATTTTGTTGTTGTTGTGTACATGGTGATTAAGTACTTGCGAGTAAAAAGGAAAAGAGGTATCCTGCTAGTAAAGTATTCATATCATGTTATACGATGACGTCATACTGACAAAAACTTTGCGTTCGCGTTTGGGAAACAATAATAACTCTATTCATAGTTTTGGCTACAACCCTAAGGGTGAACCAAACGAGCTGAACAGAAGGAATGTATAGTTTAAATAGTAAATACTTATCGTTATTTGCTACAATAAACAAATGTCAGTTCTACGTTTGTCGGAACGAAAAAAAACAGTTTTCGGTTACGGTTTAAAAAAATTTCAAATTCTGTTTTCGTTTCGGTTACGGTTCGGAAATTTTGTCATTTTTTCCGGTTTTTGGTTACGGTGCACGTCCCTGCCAGAAAGCCGTGTCCGATAGTTCTTTTGTTTACAATTTGAGAATTGCTATATTTAAACGTTAAAAAGTTTCATAATATTATTTTTAGGGGCAGGGTAAACCACGATTCAAAATTGTGTACGAAATATTACCCTTTCTCAAGAGCATACCTAAATTCTCACATATTGCTTAGATTGCCTTGATTATCTCGAATTGCTCAGCGATTACCTCAGGTTATTGTTTATCATTTTATCACATCATTCGAGACAAAATTAATGTTTCGATATTCTACATTATCTCTTTTTAAAGTATAGACACCATCGTGAAAATATTATATTTATAAATCATTGTGTTTAATCGTGGTTAATTGTCTTACATTATATTAACACTATTTGTAATGACTAGATTGTGTCTTCATATATTTTTGAAGTAAAACTTCTTTGCCGGTGGGTGCAACATACGATCGTGCGATGAGCCCGCCTAATGGAAGCAATGCAACAGATGTAGCCGTCGCTATCTTCACGCACGATAGCCTTGCTTGAATGCTTGCGTTAGTAGTATTCAGACGGTCGTTGGGGTCTGTTATGTACTGCGCTTAACCAAGACGCAAAACGAACAAAGACGGGAGCATTACTATGGTTTCAAGATAACAATAATCCATCCATACATATATAAAAGCTCAAAGGGATTTTTCTCCGGTTCCTCCAGCGGCTAGCACATACTCGGAAATATATAATAACTTTCAATTCATTTTGTTTTAATTAATCCTAGGGAACCATTCTTTTGATTGCAGCTGCAGTTTATTTATTTTAACATATTAATTGTATTTGATTTTATTCTACAGAATGCGGCCAAAGCATGAAACCGAATCTCTTTCTCAAACTCAAAATTACATCGGTATGTTTTAAACATTTTATGAGAATTGGTATAATTTATCATTGGTGCTTTCCGTAAACAGTGAATGTAATATCTATTTCTTTTCTTAATAGTAAATCCGGATCCCTTTCACCTGTCTTACATTTTTACGACGCCGAGCCCCTACTGCTGGAAGGCAGATCTAAGTCCATTATATAAGGCGCATATTCGTATGTATTGCCGTGTATCGGGCCCAGTATAGTTTCCGATGCATATAAGAAAATTGGGTTTACACTGTTTGTTTGTATTTTTACAATATAATTTGCTGCTAGCTGTCATTACATCAATCTCCGAAGAGGAAACATGCAAACCAAACGGGCGGCGCCGATGTTTATGTAAAAGTCACATAAGCTGACCTCAGCTGGACCACGAAGTCTGTGAATTACAAATTATTACAGTTATTTGAAACCAATAACAGTGCGGGATTTTGTTGTTAGTTTGAATATTGTGGAAACGTCCGCTAGTAATTGCATTGAGAAAAATTTTAAATTGAGCTTTAGAATTGAACACTGCTCTTTAAAGCAAGGGTTAGAGCAAATTTTGTGATAGCTCCGTGTTAAACTCTGGCACCCAAAATACGTACCGGATTCGCGCAAATAGGTCACAATCTCGTAGAAAGCAATTTTATTTCATATTGAACGTCCCCGAGTGACTTATTACAAAGTTAGAAGTTTTATAAACGTTTCTATTAGTTTTCTTCCAGCCTTGTGATTAAAAAGGCCAATTAAAGTTTGGTAAGTCTTGTTTATATTTAGTGTTTTATGACAATTGGACGAGAAACGAGAGTTTCAATGTGACGATTAGTTTGAATAAAGCATAAATATTATAGTTAAGGTGAACAGCCCACATTTCTAGTAGTTAAAATTGTTTTGCACTTTTGATCCATTTTAAGTCATTTCGAATAGCTGGAATTTGTGAATTTGAAAAACCTGTTTTATTTAATTGCACTTTTGTTCTTTATAATTACGTTTAATTGCCCGACCGCATCAACGTCCTAGAAGAGTTCCCATTACTAGTGAAATCTTCCAGCATTATTAGTGAATTGACATTAATATAGTAGCGATCCTGTCGTTATCAACCGTTTATTTTTAAACGTCGCAAGTTAAAAATGCTTACCTGCAGGAAATTATAATTGGTTGTATTGTCACGATCCGATTTATTCTTAATAAATCAAACCATGCTCAATGTCTGGACACAACCCCAAATAAATAACCAATCCATTCCTAATATTATTATATTAAAATAATTTCTTACAGGACAATATTGTTCAACAAAATAACTTATAATTTTACTTACATTACGGAATGTAAAGGGTTCATGATGACGGACTTGTCACCGCCAAAATGCTATCTGGTTCTAATGATGAACGTTGAATCTAGTCTGGGACTGCAACTGACTCTGACTTTGACTCTACTCTTACTCTAACTCTAACTGTCCTGCCAATGTGCTGGTTTCCCTTATATAGAGAATATCACATCATGTGAATAGAGATTAAGACACGTGTGTTTCTATACAATGGTAACCTTGGCTTGATATAGCAAAACCTATTAACATTTTATGACCGATTCAATATTCAACTTCCTCTGATAAGAATTCTGTTCATTTATGTAACATTTGTATGAAATTTAGAAATGTTTTTAGAATAATATTTTCAAATATGAATTTGTTTCTTACTGTGCATTCTGGCTTGTGACAGTATTTAGAAACAAAAAGCAACTAAAAAAGACAAACTTATTGGAAATGGAAATTCTACAGTCTGTGAAAACGTTGCTAAGAAAAATCAAGTAAAATTTCTGATAATGTAAAATGTTAGTTTTCGAGCAGTTTCAAAATTGCCTTTCTACTATTGGCTATTAAAATAGATTTCTGGAGTTATTTGATTATTTGCTAGTTTTTCAACACTTGAGTAAAATTTGACAAATTTAAATATTTCATTATAGCACCTTATTTCCGACAAAATTCAAAACCTACCTTAAAATCTTTGCTGGCATGTAACATTTTATCGGAGAAAATTTATAAAAGATGTAATAGCTGTACGTTGAACACACTTTCAGCCTACAGGGATATGTACTCATAAGCCGCTAGGATCAATCTTCGTTCCATTGACAGGTGTAATGGCCTAAAATTTGAATTTATGAATTTTGATATGTCTGAAACATTTATGCCAATCAACACTGTTTCTAAAACTCGATGTTAACTGAATCCTTATTACTTTTGCCAAGCTGAAAAAGCGAATGGTGGCCTTAAAGTTACGCAATAAGAAAACACATCAGCCTCAGTTCGTAACAACTCTATCCAAGTCGAAAACCATCCAGAACTCGAGGTTTACCAATGATTTTCCGCCCCAGGAGACTAGGGGATTTTCTCCAAGGAGATCTCTCTTCAGAGACCGACGAAGTCCTCTCAACATCAACACTTCAATAGACTTATCTCGAGCAGTTTATTCAGAGCGTATGTTCGTATGTATTCTCTTATTCCATGTACGTGTAACGGATTTCGCATCAACTGGTTTCAATTAAGGAGTTACTACTACATTTGGTGAATGTTTAATTTAGATAAAGTTTGAATATTATGCTCCTTCGAACAAAATCACGATCTAATTTTGGAATGTTCAATCTTGTTTATTTTTAATGTAACCCCACTTACAAAGCTTTTAAATTTGGTACAACTTTTTTATGACAAATTATGAGTGAGGGGAATTTAATTGACTTAAAACAGAAATTCCAACAACAATAGTAATTTTAATCCCAGAGCAGCGTTGCTATTCGCTGAACTGTGTGTTGCTGATGGCTACACAGTATATCGGGAAGGTAATCTAGTTATTTCAAATCAGTACCTCTATTTATGCGAATTTAATCTCCGACCGCATTGGAATACATGTTCCCGATTGCATTATGCCTGCAGTCAGTTGAGACATTTGTAGGTATAAGCATCCTGTTTCGGATCGATATTACATTTTTTGAAGTAGATTAATTAAAAAGTTGCACCTGGCATTGCGTTCGTCAAAGTAACAAATAATGTTAATATTTTAATGAAATGCTGGGAAAATGCAAAAATGTACCTTAATGGAAAAATTTTGAACTTAACTATTAAATTTGTAAAGTAAATTTATGGACTTTCTAGTAATAGAACCTCGGTGAAAAGTTTTAAAAATAAAATTAATTTTACAGTTGGATATACAAGGTAATTATAAAAACATTTTACAACTTTAAATTGCTATACAATTTTAATTATTAATGCTAGGTACAGGAAGTAAAACAAAATTTAGTTAAAAAAATGAGATTGTTTATGGATTCTAAAAATATTTTTAAAGTAAATTTATCAGCATTTTATTTAAATGTGTATTTGTAAAAAGATGTTTTTTTTTAGAACGTATAACTGACTAATCCATGTTCTATTATCGCATTATTTTTTATAGTTAAACCCTGCAATTTTCTTTTATATGAATACTAAATCCGCATCCCTTTCGCCTGTCTCATTTCTTAGCACTCCCACTATGAGAATCCACGTATTTGTGTAGACCTTATATAAAGACCATTTTCTTTTAAAGAGTGGACCGCTATAATATTTCACAAAAATTGCATTCTATGATGTCTACTATTTCTTTTTGTTTTATTGGAATATTATCTGCTGCTATCATTTCGAACACAAACGTAGAGGGTAAAGCATGCGGCTCACAACTCTTTATTTAAAAGGCTAGCACACAACTTGATTTCAACAGCGTGCAAAGAGTTGTTGTTAAAGATACGAAGCAGCGCGCGGTATATTTAATATAATTATCATATTTCACTAATAACAAGAACGTCGAGCTTATTGTCGAAGATTTATTGCGTTACACAATATTTTGTAACACAGAAGAATGCTGATTGCTCTACGTCAGCACTATCGGTCAAGGTTCTGGGCTGTCGCAGTCTAAGGTGCCACGTCGTCTGCGGCCCAAGCAAGACCAAACATCACCTTCTCCGAAATACGGTCACACTAATAACATGCGATCAAACAAAACTCCGGTCATGGCGCACATCAGTATGCTGTGAGCCGAGAGGCCACTACATAGTCTGTTTTAACATAATACGATGACCGTTAAACTAAATCCGGATCCCTCCGGCTGTCTCATCTTTTAGTGCTCCCACTATAAGAACCCACATATTTACAAGACCATTTTCTTTTGAAAAAGGACCGCTATAATATTCCACGATGTCTACTACTTCTTTGTATTATATCAATATTAAACTTGTTTCCATTATAAATTATTGAAATCTGATTTGTGACTAACGAGTACTTACGCAGTCAGATTTCATGTATTACTGTTCAAACCATTTACCACTACAACTTATTGGAATTTTGCTAAAAAGGTAAATAACTGCAATAATTTTAAATCGTCTGATTCAAGTTAGCGAAGCACCTTCGGCCTCAGATTTCATACATTCATAATCAGTCGCTTGAGCTCTATAACATATCAAAATTTCAATCTTTCAGCTTAAGAAGTAAATAAAATCAAAAATTGATGATATTTAAATCGGTCTGATTGGTAAAAAGCAAACTGCTTTTCTTTCAGCAAAATAGCGATTTTACAACCGCACCGGTCTATGGTTTATCGGCGTGATCGTCTTTGACATTTGTAATATTTAAACCCTGTTTTCTTTATGAGGTAATTAAAATGTCGCTAGTGCTTCGACTAAATGCATTATGCAGCTGATATCACTCAATTTTGACACTAGACAAACAACGCCTTCGTGTCGGATAGGCACATTCGAGAAATTATGCGAAAGTCATTTGAAACCACTCACAAATTAGTTAATTTAACTAAATTGTCTATTTGATATGTAAATATAAGATCGTCGCTAAAGAATTAAGTGCTTTAGCTAGGTCCAAAACGCAAAAATATCGTTTCCTGAAAAAACGGGAAAATAACTTAAACATGAAGCTTGTAACAAACAACTCTTTGTTTATGTTAAGAATAAACAAACAAATTCAATCTTTTGTAAAAGTAAGTCTCTTGCACACAATTTTTATCCTCTGAATATTAAATACGCTGTTATGTTACTGGTTGTTTGATGTTTGCATTCAGATTAGATGTTATATTAAATAGCGGCAAGTGCAGCGTCCCGGAAATGCAACTTGTTAAAAGAAGTCGTATTATTCCCGGCTGTAATTTAGCGAACTACTGACCGCGCACATTTCCCCAAAAAAGGCTCCAATAAATAAAAAATGCCCACGATAAAGCGCTCCTAAATGCGGGCGGTAGTGAAACAGACAGGAAATAGATAAAAACTAAATTGATAGATAGAAGGAGATGGCGGCTTTTGGCAGGGGTACAATGAGCGAGATGGAAAAGATTTATGGACGTGCCAACACATGATGATCGACCTAGGTATTAATTCGCACTGGGCTTTGGTCGTTTAGAGGGTTTTTATATCTCGTCTCAAATTGACTCCATTTTCAAGCAAAGGCACGACATTCCATCACCACGTAACCTCTTGATTAATACGACGCGATTATTCCCTCGAATTGATTTCACCTCGGCTCGGAAAACGCGGGGTCTAAAATTTCCTTGTTTACATTTCAGTAGACTTAATTAGTGAAAGAACAAATATTCTTGATGCCGCTATATATAACTTAATTCTAGTTTGCAACACAAATATCTGTATTTCTCCTCAGGCGCTAAATATGTTTATCCACCATTATTAGTTGCGATAAGAGCGTTTGTTGACGGCGCGGCGCGGCGCGGCGCGGCGGCGGGCTGAGTCGGCGGCGGATGGAGAGGATCTCGAGAATCTATGAATTCTTCTAAACTCTCTTCTTAAAGAGCGAGTGCTCTCGAGGGTTTTGGTTGGCAATCGCTCTTCCGCTAAAGCGTAATATTCCTCCGTCCTCTGCCAACTTTACGAAAGAAATGACGAGGACTATACCGCGAACTCCTTTGTCGAATGTTTTTATGAGGAATGGGCGTATTTATTCTCGGCTCCAACTCACTGTTTACACGATTCTTGATAAAATTGAACGTTTGTTTTGTTAGCTGAAATTACGCGTAACGTAAACGCTCCCCTTTCGATCGTTAAAAGTCTTTATCGAGTTTACATGTTATATTATATTCGTTGACGGAGAAAGTTAAGCTAACAAAAATCGCCTATAATGGACTGAAATAAGGACGCCTTTTTAAAATACCTCCTTCTTTGCACTTCCAATCATTCGTATGACTTGGAACAGCACATTCCAATGTCAATCCAAAACGGTAGAACGTTAAGAATCCATTTGGAAAGTCAACTAATGGAAAAGACGCCCTACATACAGGAAAAAAAATCGTAGGGAAACTGCCACAAGATCTTCCCCTGCTTTCTTTCTTATTGCAAAATTTGGTAATTATAGAATTAAAAATGTTAACAATTTCGAAAATGGTAGGATGGGTAAAAACCTATTTATTTAAACAGGGCGGTGAAATTATTATTCAGTCTCCGAGGTCTGTAACACATCCACCGTGGAAATCCCACATAGCCTACGTAAGACACAAGGAGTGTATGATAAATACTGGACATTCTCTCGGTTCCTCTACGACATACGTTTTGTGGTCACTGGTTAATATTCTTTCAATTCACCAGGTCGAGGGACCTCAGTAACTTTGCCTAATTACAAGATCCCAACCATACACGTACTTATTTTCACGAGCTAACTAAGTTCTAAGCAACAACATAGAAACAACAATAACATTAAGACATTAACAATACATCATCTAACAATGGTGCCACAACACCACTACGTTATGCACAAATACTAGAAAAGACGGCGGGTACTCGGGTGGTACCCGATAATTTCTTACCCGGGTAGAATAACCAATTACCCGCTACCCGGTTATAACCCGATACCCGGTTATAGCCCGTTACCTGATAATTACCCGAAAACTACCGCTTACTATACAAATACATGTTACCCGTTTAATTAATAATTAAATTAGATGCTGTCCGTTTTTCTATTCTTTAAAGCAGAAGTCGGAAACTTTTTTTTCTACAAGGGCGGATAACGGGTAACTATCGGGTAACGGGTAATTCCCGGGCAATAAAAATGGATACCCGGGTATTAAAATTTTTGGATATGATAATCATGAACAAGTATCCACAGGTACCTTTATCAAACAATTGAATACAACCAACAACAACATGATTATTTGCATGCTGACCATACTTTTTAACTTCACACAAAGCACCAGTTAGTTGACTGTCTGACCTCAAGCTTAGCAACACAATCACTTGGGTTTATATTGCATTTGCTCAAAATCTATTTGTTCAATCATTACTCTTACAGCATTTCAGTAATATTGCATTAAATTTTGTAACACAAGTGCGTATTGCAGGTGCACGTGTTCCCGAGTGTTTAATTACAGAATTTAGTTGGCGGGCTCAATGTGAGTCCGCCGCGGAGTTCGAATTGCCAATGAAAGTTCGGCGCTTTGGTATTTAATTATCCAACCAAACACCGTAAGTCCAAATAGTACATACGAATATGCGTCTTATATAATTATCGCGTATAGATACGGCTTCTAGTAGCGGGGGCCCCAACAATACATTTATAATAATTGTTTGATACTCAATATATTAATTAAAACAAGCAGAACCCGTGGAGTATGCTCCACGCCTTTTGTGTTATTTTTTATTATTAATAAATGAGCTGCTTAAGTAGGTAGTGTAGCGGACTGCGAGTCGAAATCCTAGTTTGATCAATTATATAGTCTTGCTTTATTTCGACATATTAAATCGGGATCCCCTCGGCCTGTCTCACGTTTAGAGAAATGCGGATGCAGTCGAAGTTATACAACCCAAGCGGTGCGGCGGGTTTTATTTGGTTTAAGTTAACAAGAGAAATCGTATAGAATGGCCCACGGGTACAGTTATGTTTTTAAAAACGAGCTCATTGTGTAAGAACCGCAGTTTGTTCCTACCACGTTTGTTATTGTAACTACTCCAGCTCCCAATATTTCGATCAAGTTTAGTTTTTGTTTGTTTTTTCTTATCCTACTTATTTTTAAACATGGGCGAACATCGTTCACACACGATAAACAAAATGAAATCGGTTCATTTCACCTCATAACTAAACCTGGGGTAGCCGTATTTATTTTATATATTTATGAGCAAAGATCGTTGGTAATGTAATTGTTCAAAATTTATTTGTACAATTTCTGTATTGTTTGCCCGGATTTGTTTAATACTATGGCAACCAGCCAGATTTCTTATAAACAAAGTTTTAGTTTTGTTTGTGTAAATAAACTGAGTTAGGTAATGAATCCATTATCTCACTAGTAAGATAATGCACTTCATTACCTAAAGCATATGATTGACATAATAAGTCCTTATCCAAGCAGTCGTAGATAAAATAAAATATTGTCTTATTTATTTAATCGATTTCTCTAGAACTGTAACGGTTAACTCGCGTCTAAGGGACAAAATTCCCTTTTAAACAAAATTCGAAACATTTTCTAGTACGAGCGAATCGCTCGCCCTCTTTGGCAAATCCATATAAAATTACGCCGGGATTTGTAAACTTATCCTAGGTCGTTCCGTTCGAAGACGATTGTTGAGGAAATGGCGCTGACGTCGGTTTGTCTTCATGTGTCCCGTTGTTGGATTTATCTAGGAGTGGTTGTCACTACGACTGAACGTAATCTAATCCGACATAGCCAACGGCCATTTACAAACGTACAATCTAGCGGAATGAGACTCGGATCAAGACTGGGTTGGTTATCTTCATAACTCCCGGAACTGGAGCTAACATTTTCTAGCCGCCGACGAATAAGAAGCGCTGCATCAAAGTCAACAGTTTCAAATGTTATTTATTAAAAAAATATTGATATTGAAAATAAAAAGCCTAACAAAAATAAATAATTATGATTAGGACTAGTACTATATTTTTGCACAATGGAAAATCGATCTCTTTTGTGAACCGAAATTTTCCTGTACAAAAATGTACGTGTTGTGTTCAAAAATTAATTTTATTCTGTTTGCGGGGGCGTTCATTCATTAATTAACGTGTCTGCAGTGGCACTTTAACGCGTTGACGTTTTTTGTTGAAGGTCGTGAAATTTTGAAATTGTTTATCTGATTTAACTCCTCATCAACACAATAATTGTGTTGAAATATTGATGAAAAAATGGTTATTTTCTTTATAAAACAATATGAATAAAAGAAACAATAAAGAAATACACAATACATTTTGAGAACTTGATATTTATTAAAGAGGAAACAAAAGAGGCGACAGAAGAACTAATGGAAAAAAGAAAATTTAACAAGAGAAGAAAAAAGATGTGGAAAACAGGAAGAAATAATTGGTAAGTGTAAATGTAATGCGTGGATCAGAAATGGTTATAACAACTTTATTTTTAAAGTTATCAAAAATATGCAACGATTAAAAAATATTTTTTTATTAGAGCTAATTGATAGGCGTAGTCTAATCACGTAACTTCCGGAAAACAAGTCAAATTTAAAATTATTTCCAAAATATCACTTGATTATACTTATTAGGGTTATCAAATAATATGGTAATTTGTATTGATTGGATATTTTGTTTTTGAGTAATCGGGCATTATGTTAAGATTTTCAAAGATTCATTACAAAGATACAGCGTTTGGAACAAAATATATGATTTTTCTTTAAATGCACTACAACGCTATGTTTTCAAAATTTCAAAAAAGGTGTTTATAAAAGAATCTATACCAAAAAACAGGTGTAACTTCCGTATCCGGTTCCGATTAACGACCTTACAAAGAATTAACTGCAACTAAAAAACTTCCACACCAAATTTTATTAAAGGGGAACGAGGGGCACCCACAGACAAACATTAAAAAAAACACTTTCTTTGGCTTCCTTGGACCCCAAAACATGTATTTCCGGTAAAATCTCAAATTTGAAAATATGCATGAAATCATAACTTTCCTAAATTCAGTAGCAGCATGGGAAAGTAAAATTAAAAAGCTGCCGGGCAACCGCTACGGGATCTTCAATGTATTTAATAAAATTTTTATTTTAAACTGTTTCAAAACTTTAGATACATTTTAGTCTTAAAATTTTTTAATGTTATAACATAAGAAACTTAAAATTTTTGAAAATTTTGCAAGTTTAAAAACTTTCAAAATTGAACGTGGTTGGTACAGCAACTGCTGTAAACAGCTACAGGGTATGTCTATGTATGACTAAGTAATCAATTAAGGAATTAGGGGTAGGTAGGTACGATATGAAGTTTATGACCTGCGTCCGTCGTACCTCTTACGCGGTATATTAATGTCTGTGAAAAATTTTCTTAGGTGCTTCCCCAATTTGCAAAAGAACTATGTCTGGAGTGCACAGGGGCGCGGGAAGACAGATAAATGAAAATAGGAATTTAAAAATTAAAAAATCGATTTATATTCAATAAAATCGATTTTTCGATTTATTTAAATATAAATCGAATAATTTAAAAATAACGTCAAAATAAATTGCTACGATTTTAATGCATTAAAATAATAATAAATATAATATATCCTTGTAATGTTCATTAACTGCCTAGTAGTATCACACTACAGGGTATGTTATGGGCCACCTTTGGATGTCCATAGTTGTTGCAAACGGACATCCAGCGGATGTTCAGTGGATGTAAACTGCGTTGATTGTGGACGTCTGATGAACATCCACGGAGTTCTGTGAATTTTTTTGTACTATATGGGATACTCCATATAGCAGGGAAAATAAAAATGAAGTATAAAGTATCTAATACTCCATACATTATGCTGGATTACATTTACAGCAGTTATTATAAAAACCATATTTTAATTTTTTTTGATAAATATTCACATTTTAGAGTTTTCTTATAAAATACATAACCGTCAACCACGCAGAAATAAAGGTTTATCAAAAGAAAATGATATGATTTTGTTAATATTATTTGAAAAATCAAAACCGCTGCCACTTCCGATTTTCATGTACATCCTGCGTGGAAATTGTACGGCCACAAACATATTTGCTGTGATGCTTTAATTTTAATATAATTAAAAGTAATAGTACTCTTTAGAATGTTATTAAATTTGTTTGTGCGTACAAAACAAAACACAACAGCTGTTATAGTTATATTTTAAAACTGAACTAGAGAATCGTTTCTAAACAATTAACGTCATTGACGACAATAACATGCTTCTTATTAGTATTAATTTCTAAATAACGTACATACAGGGTATTTCAGTTATATTGCAATTTAATTCTTAAACTATGGAAGTTACAAAAACAGGTTTCAAACAATAGGTATTGCATAGGTAAGTACCATTGTTTGGATTTTTAGTCTAGTATTTAGTCAGTATTTAAATTATAGGGAAATCAATTAATAATAAATTCCGGCATAATTCTTTTGAATATTTATAGTGTATATGTGTAATTTCAAACGAATTATCTACGTGCTTGCAATATCAACATACACACTTGTTTGACCCTAAGAGCTTGTTTAGATAACTATTATTCATCTGGCCAGGTGGTTTATTATCTCGAGCTGTTTTATACCGACATTGATAAGCGTAGAATATGCATGGTCAGAAGTTTTAAAAGTAATATACGAAACATTTTTATGAAATATATTCTATGATGCTTTCATTTTTTGAACTATCAATATTAAAATTTACTTTCGGCTTAGGCCGCGTCGATTTGTAAATTACACCCAGCATAATCAAGTAAAGACCGACCTGTAACTTGTCTGCCTTTACAAGCATTTGCTCTTAAAGTTTGAGCCATATTTGTTAGTGAGTCCTGCCTGCCTCAACAAGGCCGTGTGTTTGAACCTTGGGGCGGACGATGATTTGATCTCAAATGTATCTTGTTTGTCAGGACAATAATACTTAATCGGCTTATGCCTGTTAGCTATTTGTGAAGCCATACAAACTAACGCTTCGCAAGACATTGCAGTGTGCATCTTCAGAGTTATTAGAACAGTGATTTCAAATCCGGGATGCTGAGGTATTTAAACCCCTCTAAACCAATCGGGCAGAACGACGAAGTTCTGGTTGGCTGTCACCGTTGGGCGAAGACGGATCCGGTGGAGCGTGATCATGAGATCGATAATGCTTGCGAGTCCTTAGAGAATAAAGGAGTCTAAGCGTTACTGAGTCTAAACCGATCCTCTCTGTTTTTGTTCTTAAGTTGTTTCTCAATTTCAATTGCTTCACGTATGATACGAAGAAAGTAATGAGGCATTCTGGCGAGTACTCGAGCGTTCTCAAAGTCCATCTTATGCCCAGTTAAAACAGTATGCTTAGCCATCCCAGATTTTGTGATGCGTTTGTGTGTGCTCTTGCAATCTTAACTCAGTGGAACGACTAGTTTGTCCGATGTAGTTTGAACCACAACAGCAAGGGATGTT
This sequence comes from Ctenicera cuprea, assembly GCA_958336395.1. NCBI lineage: Eukaryota > Metazoa > Arthropoda > Insecta > Coleoptera > Elateridae > Ctenicera > Ctenicera cuprea. Next base: position 52,838,096 of record OY284492.1, on the reverse strand, counting down.
GTCGAATCCGGCTGTTTTAAATTTAATGTTTGGTCCCTTGCGGATCCGAATTTGACGAAATTCTGCATTTTTGAGTGCAGAACCTCAACAATAAAGCAACACCGAACGAAACAATGTATCTTAAATATTGTAGTTGCACCAAAACCGTGCAAAATAGTATAACTGAATAGATTTGAGTACGCCCATTCTTTTTGTTTACTCATTGAAATTTAACGAAATTTGTTGCTGTTTTGAGACCGAGAGTTCGGTCTTAAATATTATAGCTTATAGGATTAAATAACTTTTTTAAGAACAAAACGGACCGTTCCTCTGTTCTTAGTAGTCCATATTCTTTGTTAAATAAACGCTAACATATAGACCCAAAATTTTATTAAATAGCTTTTGTTTAAAACGATTTTTTTGTTACTCTAACCGTTAAGAATTCAACGGGTGTGGTCACCACAAATGAAATACCCTGTATAAAAGCGTTTCGTTATTTTAAACCAAGCAGAATTAAAATCCACATTCGTATACTGGAAAATAAAATATTGATTTTACAGAAGCAGTTAAATTCGGAATACGAAATAAGAAATGTACCTAAAATATTAATATTAAATGAACGTCTCATTCAATTTTCGAATAGGAAGCAGCATCTGTATTTGTGACAACTCCCATATATTTCTGCCTTTACTTATATTTCATAAAATTACAAACTAAAACGTTTTATAAAAATAAAAGAAATTCCATTCCAAACTAACCACCGTTCGCCTTCCAAGTTATATTCCTTACATCTCAGCCTTTTTAAGTTATATATCATTGATATCATTGTCTTGAAATAAAAGAATTGATAAAAGCAAAGAGGCGAGAACAAAAGATTCATAGTGATGCGGGGAAGTGGATGAAATTTAAAACTATTATCTTTGCTCGGCTCCCTTATTTTTCTCGTTATGTTGCTTGAAGGTTCTCTTAGTCGCTACTTACTTTTATTTTTGTGCAATTGAGGGGTGAGCTAGAGCGTCTTACAAATATTAAAATTTTCATCCAGATCTAGCCTACAGTCTACAGCGTTTAGATACGACTAAATTATCAAAATTAAAGAGTTTAATTTTTCTCTCGCGAACAATGATGTAACTACTACAACGTTTATATTAAATTCATGAAGGGACTGTCATCATTCCAGTCGCCTTTACAAATAGCTGGTTGTTTACATCCATTGTTTGTCCCGAACTGTTTCATTTTACTCAGAAATCGTTTATTTTTGAGCTGGAATTGAAAACGCTAGGCACGTTGTTGCCGATGCAAACATATCTCACGGTCCATTTCTGATTACGGTTTGCGTCAACAACAGACGGGGATCGAGTTGGCATTGCTATTTGTCAAAATGACGCTATCTGTTTAGGGCTGGCATATTACGCGCTCATTGATTCAATTGCTTTCCCATTAGCATAAATAAATCGCCTTAGTTTTCACAATTTTATTGGAGTTGAAATTGTTACGTGTTCTTTTACAAAAAGGGTTAAACACAAACGGAAACATTTACGTCTATTTCCTGTATTCGAGTTATCACTTATTTTATTATCAAATTTGGGTCGTTTATTAAAGCTATATTGGTCTAAGATGAATTAATATTAAGGCGCCTAATAAGAATATCATCTCATCTCATCAGGGAAAGCATCTGCCTCCTTACCTCCCTTAGAGAACCACCACTGACCATGACTATGTTTGTATATCTTTCTGCTTCCTATTCATATAAATGAAAAAAGGGTTGGTATATTATATGTATACCGAAGATTTCCAACCACTGTAAACTGCGTTGAGAATAAGTATTCTTAGTACTACGAGAATGCAACCTTTTAAAATAGTAAATTAGGTAGATGTTCAGCGATACCAACATATTCAACAGCAAACTGATATTTTAACATATTGTACCTATAATATTTTTCACTTTTTTTTAAGTATAGAACTATGCCAACTTTTCTATTTATGACATTTATTCGATGACTGTAAGCTGCTACTACTACTACTGCTACTGCTTCACAAGTATTCTTTTGACGAATATTGTTATCAACATTCTAATTAAATAGCATTTTAGCTTCGCCTTGGCGCCGTTTTATGAATATTGGTACTTAACCTGTGAGGTCGATATCACAGGCAACCTTGATTATTTTCGTGGCAGCACCTAGCGTAAGCCTTACTCCGCCACGGACTTCTACAGGCCGGATTGAGTTACGCTCAAGTTTGCCTTAGTTACCAACGGTTCAACGAGAACAAGCAACCAGTCACTACCTAGTCCCCTAACTGGTGGGGAGGTATCACCTAAATCTCTCTCTACTAATTCTGCAGATAAGTGCCCGAGCTGAAACATAGCTCACACTTCTAGCCGCACCAAGAAGACCCTACCATGCGCAGGCTCACAATTGCCATCATGAGTTTTACGCCGTCACCAAGACGGGAGCTGCCGTTCCTCTCCCTCAGGAGGTGCCGATCCTTAAAAATAGACAGTTGATCCGTACATGATGATCCTGCACATACTACCGGCCAGCAATACCACGGAATCCTTTGTAGACTCAGTGCATTAAAAGTGGAGAAACGGAGAATTTTCCCAACTTCCGTCCGTCCACAGAAATGTGGCGTACTGCTTGTCCTATGTTTTCGGTCAGAGTGTCGCTGTATGGAAGCCCGAGCTTCCGAACGCACCTACGAGTCCAATATAGCTTACGTTGGATGCGCTGAGTTGCGTAAGCTGTTCGGGCGGCTTTATTCGTCGACTACTGAAGAAGCACGAGACGGGATATTGTGATAGCAGGAATGAATGTCGTCAAGGCGGTAATAGCACGCCTAACTTGCCTGTCAAAAGCCTGCAGACTACTCTTGGTAACTTTCTCCAGCACGAGAGAATAGTGAAGTTTGGGGAGGAGGTAGACTCGGAGAAATGTAGACCCTGCTAGAGTTTAAGAAATGCTTTAGTTATTCTGGTGAGCACCTCACCTCATCTTTGACAAGCACGACTGTCGCGGGCGGGAACTCAATACCCAGGTGCTTGCATTTATCCAGTACCTTTGTGGCCGGAAGAAGTCGATCTCGAAGACGAAATATGGATGTGGTCTCAATTTTGAACTTCTTCTGCTAACACTATATTTCCTGCAGTTTTGTTCAACCCTGATAAGAAACGTCTTCATCTCCAGGAAGAACCACGTTGTCAGCAAAGGCGAGAGTGGAGATGGTGGTGCCTTTGAGGTTAAATCCGACCTCCCGTGGTGCGGTCGCCAGGATGTTGTTGACGGCTAGGTTGGACTGTTGAGGAGACAGCGGATTTTTTTAAAGTACTCCTCTTCAGATCGGAACCGGATCGGATAACTTCCCATTACATACCAATCGAGTGTGCGATCCACGGTACAGCGTCGGGTGTGACTACGCACGAACTTCCTGCATCAACAGTTTAATGCTCAGCGTGAGTAGGCAAAGTGCATGTCACTCTTAGAGCCCAAATACCTAATATCCGCAGCCACGCCACTCTTTTTTTGAAGCTCACGCCTCTCACCTAAGGAAGGGTTCTTGGCCGTCTCGTTAAACATAGGTATTGTCGGCATTTTGTTTAAGGTTCCACAGGCAATCATTAGTTTTGTTGCAATTGCAGCAGACACCACAGCTCTGGTATTCCGAATAAAACGTCAGTAGTACCTGCATGTATATTGTAGCGTCAACCCAGAAACCAAAACCATCGAAAAGAGGTATAAAAGCCTACCACATAGGTTATTCCAATTTCCCTTTAAGTTGAAGTTGGTAATACTGTCCTTAAAGTATTACAAGACCTTTTTTTGTAATTTTAGTAGTATAAGATACTTATGTAAAAAATAAGTACAGAAAAAGCAAAACAAGAAGCAGAGGTAGAGTAATGGCAACCGGAAGAGAAACCATAAATAATAAAGTAAAGTTAGTGAAAATAATGAAACACGTTAATTTAATGAATGTATAGGGAGTAATTTTTATGTTGAAGGAAGAGTAGCTTGTAAGTAAGAGTGTGACCTACAGTGTATAGAAATACTTCATACTGCAGATGCCGGTGAAAGGTAATAAATGGGTTTGTATTAAGGACAAAGAATCTACAATAGTTGTCCGTAAAAAAGGAAAAAACGGTTAAGGAACGCTGATCTCAAAACCTAGTTTTAATAGTAATCCAGACACATTCGTTGGCGTATAATTTAAGAGGGTTCTACAAGATTAAATTTTTGTTTTCGCTTTGCTGTACATTTTTAATATCTCACTTTTCCCTTTTTATTTAAAGATCATTTCTACCTCTTCCATTGAACCAACTTTGTACCGTCAGATCACCTTTATTTTATTGGGCTTTTATACCTGCCTGCACTTGCTTCCACTTCTGTGTTTGCTTTGCATTAACCCTCGCCAGAACTACCTTTCGGTTTTCATTAGCATTCTGATATCCCGTTCCAACTTTCAACTTCTCGCTATTGATGCAGTTTGTTAACTTCTAGAATAATATCGAATTGGGGTTTCAAATTAACCTAAACTCATAGTATAAATTTACAGCATCTATTGATAAGGTGTCATCATTAAACTATGAAATAGGAAGCAGTTTTTTGAATTGAATTTCCTTCAACGGTAATTGATAGAATGCACTTTTCATTTATTCTAGATATACTGTATTTTCCATAATTATCTACTTAATATGGAATTTCATGACTAATCAACAAATGTATATACATTTTTTCAATTATTTACAACGCAATTAGTAGATTTGTAGTGATTTAACCTTTACGGAGCTCGCATCGAAATACAGATGAATTCTTCAAAACGAAGCCAAGGCGACTTCGAATAATTCCCATTAAAATGGGCTTCCAAGTTACTCCGGGGTACAGGTTCGTAGAGCCTCCAACGATCATAAAAAATACCCAACTATTCCAACAGATCTCGTATGCACAGGAATACAAAATCTTTGTAAAAACACGACAAACTTAAGTATCCACGTGTCAAATATAACAACAAAACCGATAAAACGTATACGGAAATGAACCTACTATAGTCAAAAGCACCTTGGATGATAGTGCCCTGCGAGTAGATGAATAATTAAGCTTCAATCGAATAACTAGTATTATTTATAAATATTTAAGACAGCCATGAGATGTGGAAAACCAAAAATCTGAGTCGAGATTTTATCAAAAATCCATAGCACCATAAATGTCTTGTCTCATGAAAGTAGGTAACATTTTCTAAATGATCCAGACTGGTTTAGCCGGTGGCGAAAAAAGTAAATGAAGGTAAATCAACTCATGTTACATTTAATGATATAGTAATACGCCCAAGAAGCACGCTATCTAAGACTGCATCTAGACAACAAATTACCATGGAAACTACACATAACAAATAAAGGAAATGGACTTCATAATAAAAAAGAAAAACTGGTTGATCGGTAGAAAATCTCTCCTCTCTCTTAAACACAAACTCCTGATTTACAAAACGGTAATCAAACCCATTTGGACATACAAACTGGATATATGGGGCTGTTCAAGTATGTTCAATTTAGAGATAATACATATAAAGATTCCAGTCTAAAATTTTAAGACAAATTGAGGATGCACTATGGTACGTAACCAACCTTGCCTGACCAAAAATTCCACATGTACAAGAAGAGATCCAAAAACGTGCAATTAAACATCACTGTCGCTTAGAAGCTCACCCAAACCCGTGTACTGAAATTCTACTCAAGGACCAGTTTTCAAACGCCATAAAAATAAATGGCCTCGCAACCTAACAATCGACCATTGAAGTCCACAGGGTAACGCCGTTGGGCCTATCCCTTCACGTCAATAGCCAGCAGATCAGCTCATAAAACCTAAATGTATTATATATAATACAATTATATAATCACATTGTTCAGACCCTTGATGTATATGTTAATAATAATAAAAGAATAATGCAACGAATTGTATGCTTACTCAAATCGTCCAAAAAATTCCAAACCTTTAAACAGTATAAACACATTAAGAATCAGAATTTTCCATCCAGAATGAGCTCATGTTTACGATATTCTGTAGTTCGCTTGAAACTATTTGTTTTTGTGATTAAAGCCTTGTCATGAACCATCATTTTCATGGTCTATTTGACATATATCATGGATATATACTTTAAATAGTAGTGGTCCCAGTATCGATCCCCGTGGAACTTCCGCATTAATCAGGCGAAGTGTGGGACTAATCCGTTCTACGAACGTCTGATGGGTAAGAAAAGATCGTATTATGTATGTCCAATAATCAGGGATGGTTTTTATGAGTAGCGACCTAAAACAGGCCATCTGTCCATACCTTATCAAAGGCCTGGACAATGGTCAGGAATTCTATAGTGGTACGATTTATTTTTATAACCTTTTTCTGTTAATTCGACTATACGTTGTAGCTGATGTGTTGTGGAGTGTTGCGATCGGAATCCAAATTGAAATAGCGGAAGTGTATTGTTTTCAAGAAACTTTCAATCTCTAACATCAATCGCTTAATTAGCAACCGCCGGCAGTTATTTATACAGCTTTTTACCTTCCTCGCTAGACAGAATATAGTATAGGAAGGTATTGTGATCGGTTTCATGGACATGAAGCACCTGCACCTATTCATCGAAGAGTTTCGTATTCTACAAATGCCGAATAACTGAAAATCTATAAATTTAGGCTTCAAAATAGGTATTGGCGGATTTTTTTTCATCCCTATGTAAAAATTTTGTGATCGACAAAAATGAAAGAGTTTTTGGCTGCAACTGTGTTGTTAATCCGCTTCATCAAAAGAGCGAGACATTTCCTAAGGATTAAATAGAATATTTTTAGACTTATGTAACCTCACTTCTCATGCAAAGGTTTGAGAAACGTTGGTTACGAGAAATTCCATAAAGAGGCAAGGATATCGTTGCATAAGACTGAACGTTTTGACTCTAGTAGACAAATCTATACAGTTGACGGCGAGTAGGTGTAGTGGTATGAGTTATCGGGATGTGAGCTTTCCCACCGAACTCACGTTAGCAACTTTTCCATTGGAAATGTACTCGTCCTCTTCTGAATCTGCAAAACGCTCCTCCCCTTTGCCATCCCCACCTGCCACCCCAACTAACGCGAAGTCCGGCAGAATGCAACTGCTGCAGCAGCCTCAGCAGCGGGCTCCCATTGATGGTACCATAAAATTTACTAACATCAAAAAATTTAATATTTACAAAAATTATTCAATTTTTTATGGAAAATTGATTTTCAGCTTTCAGCAGATAAACATTGTTTGCAATACCAATATTTCAGATATCATAAAACCTATTACTGCTAAAACCGCTTCAAAATTTGGGCGGAACAAGTCGCTGGTACTTTCCCATACTTTTTACGTTTTAAACGTTCCCGCGTTGATAAATGACTGAATAACATTGTTTAACAAAATTGAAGCAAGAAAATATAATTTAAAATCGGTAACGCCTCAGAGGTGATTTAAACTTGCGATAGCCTGTGTAGTACGATGTCGTATGCCGTAGAAGAATAGTAAGCTACGATAACTTCGGCTAAACCGCATGGGAGCACTATAACTGCTCGCCACACGGCTGAATAAACGCGCTTCGCACTTCGGACCAAAGAACCGCTACAAATACTTTCTTTAAAAAGTTATCAAAAACATATTTTTTAACTAGAGCAGCTTTTGAGAAATAATTTTTTGAATATGTCTAATATTTTGAGAACGTACGATTTTTACAATTTTCAAAAATATTTTTACATTGCTTGATTATTAAGGGCTTATAAATAATATGAAAATTTGTATTGATTGGAAATTTTGTTTTTGAGTAATCAGGCATATTAAATTCAAAATTTTTAAAAATTCGTACGGCTTTAGTTTTGAATATGTAGCATTGGGGAAAAATTCATTTGATTTTCCGTCAGATTCACCACAAGCCTATGTTTTAAGTATCAAAAAAATGTTTATAAAAAAATTTATATCCAAAAACTTGTCTTATTTCCGTTTCGGGTTCCGGTTATAGACAGACATCTTTTAAAAACCCTGTTTTGTAATTTCCTTCAACCCCTAATAATACAAAATAATACCCGATAATTTCACAATTTTCAAAAATGTTTAAAATCTCAAAAATATCAAAACTATATTTCAAAAAATTCAGAATTTTTAAAAATCTAAAAACATTTTCTAATTTCATAAAATAGCCAATAAAGAATAAAATTTCACAATTTTGAAATTTATATTGTTTGCACTTAGAAAATACTAAAAACCAAAAGCTTCACAATTTTCACTAAATTAAGAATTTTAATAATCGAAAAAAAAAACTTTTAGTTTCATAAAATAGTCAAAAACGAATTAAACTTCATAATTTTGAGAATAATATTGTTTGCAATTAGAAAATACTAAAAACCAAAGAATTTCAGAATTTACAAACACATTTCTAAAGTTTTATAAGATTGTTGAAAACGTAAAAACCTTCAAAATTTTAAGATTTCAAAAATTGTTTATTTTCGGAATAATTAAAAATTTCAATTAATCAATTTCAAGGTCGCGTGGAGGTGCGATTGCGTGACAGCTTTCCTGCCTATGCGGTTAACGCGAGGTTATGGTTGCAAAACGGTTCAATTTTAAAGAAAAATACGAAAACAAAATTCTACTCGCTCAAATGGTAGCGAAGTAAGCGATTGCTGTTATCGATTAAAATTCTCCTTATTGTTTCTTTGGGAGTTGCGTATTAGCTAGCAGGTTTTTGTCCTTGTCACACATTTACTTAAAAATTAATATGTGGCAAATAAACCCATCTACATTTTCCTGCATCCATGATCTTGATGAAAAATCTTCCTACATTAAATCATAGCCCGAGTTTCAAACTGTTTCCTTTTTAAAGTGCCACGAGCTATCTAAGAGACAAGCAAAAATTGCGATTGTATCGTGTTCTACGTTGTGATATAATGCGTTGAAGATATTTTTTGCGAATGTGGTAAGATTTTTTGTTTGTTACCGCAAGATAAATCGGAAACATTTAGAGGAGACGTAGCTTTGTGCAAAGCGAGGCGTCGAGAAGTAATTTGAACATACGGGTTGAATGATGGACGTTAGATAGATTAATTCAGCGGTTCAGTGGGTTCTTGCGAAATTACCCGACCGGAGATCCAAGATAGAGGGATGCAATTGACCGGCCCGAGTGCGAACTACATCAATTATACCCTGTAATTAGAAAATCATGTTACTCCTGTTTCACTACGATCCTGTTTAAACCACTTTCCAGCATTTAGCTAGCATTAATGCAAAAACTTCTACACTTCATTTCTCAACTTTACACGCTAGTTTCTTTTTTTGCAGAAAAACCATCTAACCCACACAGGGTGTTATTGAAATACGTGCAGATATTTTAACCTGTAATAGCACTCCCTATACTTTTCTATTAAACATTTTCTTACCTTTCTCGCTACACAAAGTAAAGCTATAGAGGAAGGTATTGGAATGCAAATGCGTTCATTCAGCAAAGTTATTTTTTTTGCTTTGAGTTTACTGGCCGATATACGAGTTATGCCTGAAAGAAAGATACTTTTAAGTCATACTTTTTTAACCTAAACATTTTGACTTATAAGCAGGTTTTAGAGCCTTGGGACGCTGCATAGGTGGCTGTGTATCTGTCTGTACTCTGTCTCTACACGTTACAGGTCCAGACGCCTTAACGCAGAAATTTGGGTCAAAAATCACTAATTGCAATTGCAAGAATGAGGTTGGTCCGCCAAAACAAGGGGGACAGGGGTGCTCTATTTCAGAATAGACGCGCTCTAAAAAGAGCCTTAAGAATATTCGTATTTTACGCATGTCGAATAGCCGAACTGCGCAAACGCGATTTCTCTGTCAACCCCTACTGCCATCCATCGATTTTTTGCTTTTTTTAAAAATTTACGTAATTCGGCTCTAAAATCGGTATGAGATTGTTAACTGACAAAAGGAACAACTTTCCATTGGCAAAACACCACTGAGAAGTTTTCTTTTTGTTGTTTACCTCAACAGATTAATTAATTAATCGCCAAAAAAACGGCTATCACCAAATTATGAAATCGATTTTGAGATTTTAACGGATAAACATTAGTTGCACTAGAAAACAGAAAATGTTATAAAAATATTATATTATATGCGCAAGCTACGCTGGTGTAACATCAACCATTTTTGAGTAAATCATGTTTTTGCAAGTTTCAAACAACTTCTTCAATTTAAATTCACGCAAATATCAACTTAGTTCATTATTTACAAATTGGAAGAGGAGGGGAGTGCTAAACTTTAATATAGACGCGCTCGGAAAATAACTTTAGATTAGTATTCTACACATGTCGAATAGCCGATCTGTGCATCGTTTTTTTTTTGTTTTTTTTTACAAATTTACGATTTTCGCCTTTAAAATCGGTCTGAGCTTGTTAAATGACAATAGAAACAACGTTCTATTAGGAAAACACCACTGAAGGTTTCTTTTTGATCGTTTATCTGAACAGATTAATTGAGTAATCGCCAAAAAACCGGCTATCACCAAATTATGAAATCGATTTTGAGATCTTAATGGAAAAACTCAACTGTTTTAAAATATAGACAAGGGGGGTTCTTTAAAATAGATGCGCTCGGAAAAGAACTTTAGATTTGTATTCTACAAATGTCGAATAGCTGATCTGCGCAAGTCCGTTCTTCCAACCACACTTTAGTGTCCCCAATCCCCGAACGAATTTTCGATACTAAAGAAATCTACGTATTTTGGCTTCGAAACCGCTTGTTAAATGAGAAAGCACGTCTGAAACTTTTAAAAATTTCCCAAAAATTTAATAAATTCAAAGTATTTCAAAATTTTGGACTTTATAATTTTCAAAAACTTTCCATATTTTTAAATTTTAAGAAATTTTAAAAAATTTTAGTATTAAAACCATTTTTTTGTTTTACCATATTTAAAAATTTTTTAATTTTCAATATTTTTGACTTTAACAAATCAAATTTTCAAAATTTTATAAAAATTTGTTTTTCACAACTTTTCTAAATTTTTTAATTATTTAAACACTTTCAAAATTATTAAATTTTCCAAAAGTTGTCAAAATTTATCAAACATTTTCAATTTAAAAATTTTCAAAACTAACGATTTTTTAAAATAGACTGCAATTTTTTAATTTTTCAAAATTGTCCAAAATTTCAAAATATTTTACATTTTCAAAAGTTTTCATAATTTCCGAAAATAAGGGATTAGAGACTTTTAAAATTTTTTAATATTTTAATTTTATAATTTAAATAAGAATTTCAAAAATTTTGAGAAAAAAGTTTTTAATTTTTAAAAAAATATCCGGAATAAAATATATTCAATTTTTTTTTAGATTTATGAAATATATTGAAATAATTCCATAAATGCGAGGAAGGTGTCGTGGCGGTTGCCCGAGAACTTTTTTTATCACGTGTCTCTGCGTATAGCCAAAGGCACTTCTTCTAAAAGTTTGTTTAAATTTTCATTAAGACATCTTAAATAGTCACAGCAGTTTAGACGAGATGATAAGATATGACGTCAGATTAAACAGTCACCCACAATGGCAGCCCACACATTTACAAAAAATTCTATTGAAGGCGGTGTTTCAGAAATGCGTTAAATTTTCATCTGACCCAGATGTGGGTGTTGTGGACATTGAAAACTCTATCTCATGAAAACTCTGCTTTGTCGGTAGACTGCAAACAATTAAAAAAATTTGGCTGTTCCTCAACTTTTTTCAAAATCCATCTACAAAAAACTGCACGACGTAGAGGATCTCCTGGCTGCAGTGCCTGCACTAGTTCTACATGATAAGGGTGCAAACCCTATTCGTTTCAATTGTAAATGCTGGTACTCCAATGCGAAATGCAAGCCTTTAGACACTAACACCGAAATTCGCTACTAGTGCTTCTGAAATTTGCGGTTCGGCATCCAAATTTCGACAGGTTCGTGCCCACCCGCGATGTTGCACTTGGGGTTTAAACGAACTATGATCACGTAGATGTTAAATCGCATTTGTAAAGATTTTCGCATTATGTGTTAAGCGATTGGAAAAACGTTCCACGTAATGTGAACTCTGGCAGCATTTCCGCCTACTTCACCATACACAAGGACGATGTACATTATGTCATTTTGAAAAAAATCGCCATTTTATTAGTAAGCAACAAATTTATTGCATGTAAACAAAACCCATTTTTTTGCTGCTTGTTAATCCAAAGTTTTTATTGTGCTGCATTCATTTAAAAATACAATTCCAGCGGCGGGCTCCTACATTTTTAGTTTCTTTTATTAAAGAATCATGGGGCTGTGCGTGAGCACAACTCCATGACTCCCATACTACCCCCTTAATCGGATTCAGCGAACTTAGCGTTATTCACAGGTCTAACATGCCCCACCCCTGAAAGACATGCAACCCAACACACACACCACACACACCATCAATGGACACGCCGAAATTAACTTATTCAGAAAATTTCCTGACGTGCAGAGGATTCGAACCTACTGCCGTATTCTAACCACCGGACCACCTGCTGGCCCTCATTTTTAGAAAAACATTTTTGATTTATAACTTAGTTTCGAGGGGGGGTTTTCGAAAAAATAATTACCAGAAAAGGGGTTCAGTTTATTGAGTTTTAATGCAGTTTAAAATATCTGCAGGTATTTCAATAACAGCCTGTATATTGGGAAAATGGTTTTGGAAGAAAATATTGCATTAAGGAACAAAATCAATTGGTAACAACATTGTTATTACTGCAATTAGCTATACAAATAATTAATTAACCTTGGGTCGACCGCGTAAACTTAAGGGTTGCTTGTTCAGTAAATATGCCTTTATAGTATAGTTGGTACTTATTGTTGATTTTATGATCAGGTGGGATAACAGGATCAATACACCACAATTCAACATTTACAAGGAAACAGTTTACTGACTAAGGTATTATAACAAAAGCATTGTCTGTAATTGAGCTATTTTACAATTAAATATGCAGCAACCTTAGACAAGTTTCAAAATAGTTTAATGAACATAATAATTATTAAAAGTTTCGAATTGGTACTGCACTCGAATGATGCTGAAAAATGTTCCTTAAACTTAAATTCTGCGATAGTAAGCATTTGAGCAAGCAAAACTAATTCCAGACTTTCAAACTATTTTATACAACTTGATGTAGTTTAAAGTTTTCGTATTTTCCAATATTTTACGCTGGAAGCAATGTCAATATAGATTTTATATTCTTGTATAAAATACCTAGAAGCGAGACAAGATCGTTTTAAGCAATGAACGTGACGTTCATATATTTTGCGACTTTGCATGTGAAGAACGACGTTCTGCAGTTCGTTTTCATTATGCAAGAATCGAAGGAGAAATTGTTGCGACAGCTGAAAAATCACGAACGCAACTGCAGCATACAAACTTTAATAAAACAAATTTAACGTGTTACTCATGTATCATTTCAGTAAGTGTTAAATATTGATCAGGTCTGGAAAAGCAAAATTTGAATATTAATGTCAGAAACATTATAATAATGTAATAGAAATTTTAAAAAACACGTTCAATTTTTCCAGACGATTATTGGTAAAACGAAAGAGTATAGCAAGATCAAAATTCTGTTAAAAAATTGGAAATATCAAAAAAAACAGTTTTTACAACAATCGTGTCGCTATGAACCTTAATTTACTTAATTTTACTATTAAACAAGCATCAATTGCAGCTGACCAAATAAATAATAAGTAACTTAACTAGCTCGCATAAGGTCAAACATATAGTTGTTGTGATGCTGTAATAACCCCCTAGATAATTCGTTTAAAATGGCAAAGAAGCTACAACTATATATTTTCGGGAATTATGCGGCAATTTATTATTAATTTATTGTCTCATACTTTCAATACTGACTAAATACTAGACTAAATATCCGGACTCTGCGGGATAAGTAAATAATAATCGGCATGACAAGTATTGTGGACGAAGTAATCCTTTGGAGGGTCAATTTTATTAAAATGAGAAAAAAAAATTTACTTTTAAATAATTATGTTAGATCTTTAGAAATTTTGCAATTTTATGTCTGAAATCTGCCCCGTACAAAAGTACACCAAAAATGTACTTTTAAGAAAGCGGTTAGAGCCTCATAGCTATTCAATTAAAAAAAACATCAAATTATCTCAATAGTGTTACAATTGGCCACTTTCACCAAGAGCATCTTTTTGTGTATTTTTGTTTGGAGAATAAGATTTTACCAACAAAAATACACAAAAAGATACTGTTGATAAAAGTGGCCAATACTAACACTATGGAGATAATTTGATGTTTTTTTTCAATGAAGGTCTAAGCGCTTTTTTAAAAGTACATTTTCTACATCATTTTGTACGAAGAAGATTATATACATAAAATTTGCAAAAAAAATCTAAAGAGCTAAAATATTTAAAAGTAAAGTTATTCCGTGATAACCCCTCTCCCATATGAGACAATAGTAAGCTAAAAAAGTAAAGCTCAGATTTTCAAAATGTCAGTGGAACGGTTGCGAAAGTAATCGACAAAAAAGTGATTAGATTGTTGCCATACCAACAGGCTGTAACTCCGCAACAAAGCATTTTTGGACCAATGTTTATAAGAGCTTTTAGCCTACAATAAAAAGGTTTTGGTATCGTCAAAATTTAGGAAGCTGACATTCTGCCGGATATGCATGTTTTAGGGTCCAAGAACACCGGAAAACCAAGTTACGCCAGTACAAACATTTTTAAAATTTTCGAAAATTTTTTAAATTTCAAACTTCTAAGAATTTCGTATATTTTCGACACCTTAGTTTTGTAAACTTTCAAAATTTTCAAATTTATCAGATTAAAAGTTATCAGTTTCTGAAATTTGCAACATTGATATAATGAGTATAGGTAATGCGAGGAAACTCTCGTGGCGGTTGCCCGCAGCATTTCTACTATGTTGTGTCTAGAATACGACCGTCATTCTGCATCGTCTTGATGTGAAAATCTTCAAATAGAAGAAAAAAGCAGCCAGGCAACCGCCACGGGACCCTCCTTGTGCTTATAGATTTAAAACGAAACTTTTAAATACTTCAAAAATTTAAAAAAAATCATAATTTTGATTTTTTCTGACAATTTTGTGAAAATTTAGACAACTAAATATTATTAAACATTCTTGAAAATCTTTAAAGTATTGTTTTTTTTGTTTGTTCTAGTACTATACAAATTTTTAAAATTAATTACGTTAATAAGGCAAAAAGTTCGCCACGGGACTTTCCTCCACGATTTGAAAACTAGTCATCGACGTGCCGGTCTTGTTTCGTAGGCGATTGCAAACAAGTTTGTATTCGCTTTGTATGAATAACATACAACCACTAACTATTTTCAAAGGCTACAATATTTATAGACATTGCACATTTCAACACAAACAGTTTTTTACCACCTGCGAAGTATGTTTTGGCCACATTCGATTAAAATTACAATTAAAATCAGATTTCATGTCGAGTCTTCCGGTTTTTACAAAAGTCGTGATACGAGACCCCCTGAAGTATGGGGTCGCAATTTATCTGATCTGATCTGCATTCATTCTGTCTTGATAATTTTTCAAGATTAATTTCACTATAATCACTTGTAACTGTTCTGATCTAGAAACTAAAAATGACGCGCTTACCTATCGTGTGTGTTATTGTTGTGAGGGGGATTACCAATTCTTTATAAATACATGAAGTATTTCGAAGGAAATAGGCAATTCCCCGACAAGAAGCATGCCAAAAGGACCGGCGTTCACAATTAATTAAAATTTTTTAAATTACCAAACATTTTCAAAAATTATTTAATTTTTTTTCGCAAAATTTCAAAAAATTTGTAAATTATTATAAATTATCAAAATTATCAAAAATTCAATTTCCAACCTATAAAATTATAAAAAGGTTCGGTGGCGGTTGCCCGACCACGTTTTTACATTCATTTACTTGAATCGAAAACTCGTAAAGCAAATTTTTGTTTAGGTTTTTTTGCACCCGGTATATGAATAAAATTAAGAAACATTTTTAAACAATGGTCCTCAAAGGGATGTTTTTCGGAGCACCCTGTATGTAAATAATCTTCAAAAATATTTTAATAAAATTCATCCTCCAAAGGATTACATCTTCCACATGCTACTTATTATTTACTTATCCCGTACTATCCGAATAGTTAGTCTAGTATTTAGTCAGTATTGAAAGTATGACGCAATAAATTTATTAAAAAATGTCCGCATAATTCCTGGAAATATATAGTTGTAGCTTTTTTGCGATTTTAAACAAATTATCTTGGAGATTATTACAGCATCACGACTGTATGTTTGAACTTATGCGAAATAGTTAAGTTACTTATTATTTATTTGGTCAGCTGCAATTGATGCTTGTGTAATACTTTAATAAAATACAACAGGGTTCATAAGCGTAGAATATGAATGGTCACCGGTATTAAAAGTACTACACGAAACAATTTTAACAATAAAACAATAAGTAACTTAACGAGCTAGCATAAGGTATGTTTTGCTGTTTTGGGACTAAATAAATGTCCGGATACTGCCGGGTTATTCGTAACACATGTTTGCAGTACAAATCCTAATAAAATAATAAAAAATCTGGGTAAACCCAATATCAGCTTTGAAATAATAATCTAAATAAAATGTAACTAACTTTTATATAATAATCCGATTAAAGGAAAACGAGATTCAGACGCCAATTCCACTTATTAGTTACCAAATGAAAAAATATTTTTCATTGATTTTTTAACTAAAACTCTTAAAAATATCAAATACCGACACAATATAAATAAAAGGCGTATAAAAT
This sequence comes from Ctenicera cuprea, assembly GCA_958336395.1. Taxonomy (NCBI): domain Eukaryota; kingdom Metazoa; phylum Arthropoda; class Insecta; order Coleoptera; family Elateridae; genus Ctenicera; species Ctenicera cuprea. The sequence goes on along the minus strand of OY284492.1, from coordinate 52,821,312 downwards.
ATTCATAAGTCTTCCTCACGTTTTCCCCCTACATTCGAGAAATAGGAAAAACCAATGACGCAACAGCCTATGCCAGGACAGGCGCGACACATTTTTCTGCAGCTATCGCATTTATTTCCCCGCTGTAATTTACGGCTGAAATATTCGCTTCCGGGCCCTTGTATCGACTGCAATATTTTTCTTCTCCGTAAGTTGTTGATTGAATGATGTTAAACTCGGTCTAAGACACCACAGGTAGAAAGAAGATTTTCTTTTTCGCCAAACATATCGCTTTTACCGAGATGTTTGTTTTATATGGTTTCAAATTTATAGGTGTGTATGTGTGTGCATATACATTATAAATATACGGTATGGAACGTTTCGCAAACACAAACATACATTTATTAAGCTTTCGCTGACGTAAAACGTCTGCGAAAATAGCAAATCGTGTATGTTGCTGCAACAACGCAATCAGAAGCTATACAAATGGTTGTGTGGGGGAAAGCATCGGTTTTCCTTTCAATCGATGAATAATTGAAAGAGATGTAATAAGGGCAACAATAATATCTGACAGAAGTTATATTTAGAATTTTTATTATGAGAATTTCTTCACAAATTTTTATCTTACAAAAAAAAAGTCTTATTTTTACAATTAATTAGAATGTCAAATCATTTTTTTTATTTTTAATAATCACGGTTTGTTATTTTACCGTAATTGCATATTTTAAACATTTTTAAACAATTAGCAAGTCAGCAGTCGGCATTCTAAACTTTTAATATTTATTATGTTTATTTTACAAACGTGCATAATAAACGTAACGGGACATGCGTGATACCACTCCAAAAATAATCTACTCAACTTTGACTAAGAATAGTATTCGAGAGAGTATTCAGCAAACCAAATCAATTTTTCAAATGAAAATGGCTCTAAATTGATTTACGCATGATTTCATTTTAATGGCAACCAGCAAAGAAACTTTTGTTATTGGCGAAATTTAGGAGTATAGCATACACACTACGAATTTCTCGAAGTAATGAGAACTCCAGCCTCTTTGTTCACGCTCCCAGACAATCAACGGGCGTAGACTTACAGAACTACTAATTTAAATTCGCTTCCTATTTTTCTCTCTAAACCATATCCACGGGCTGTCTCGCGCTTTGTACAAACTGAAAAAACTTGCAAGAGAAAAATTCACCCAAAGAGTTACAAAAACGTGAAAGAATCTTGACAGGGACTCGTCACCCATGACAACGAAAGGGTATAAAAGTAAACGCAAGAAAACATTAAAAACAGTTTATTTTTAGGATCGATTAAACTGGTCATAAGATAAACGCTTTTGAAAATGATCGAGCTCTAGCTTCCGGTCACCACCATTACCCCACATTTAGCATCAGCCTCTGATCACCAGCAGTACCCCTAGATTGAGCTTCAGTTTTTGATCACCACCACTACTACCAGATCAAGCTTCAGTGTCCGGTGACAAGCATTACCACCAGATCGAGTTTCAGCTTCCGGTCACCACCAGCACTTCCGACCGTGTTACGGCTTTCGGTCACCACCACAACCCCCAGATAAAGGTTCTGCTTCGGGTCACTAGCATCACCCCCAAATCGAGTTTAAGGTTCCAGTTATCAGCACTACTCCCCATTGAACATCAGTTTTCGGTCACCAACACTACCACCAGATCAAGCTTCAGTGTCCGGTGACCAGCATTACCACCAGATCGAGTTTCAACTTCCGGTCACCAGCACTGCCCCCGAATCGGGTTACAGCTTTCGATCACCACCACAACCCCCAGATCGAGGTTCCGCTTCCGGTCACTAGCATCACCCCCAAATCGAGTTTCAGATTCCAGTTACCAGCGCTACACCCCATTGAGCATCAGTTTTCGGTCACCAACACTACCCCAGATTAAGTTTCAGCTTTCGGTTGCCAACACTTCCCCATATCGAGCTTTAGCTTCCGGTCACCGGCACTACCCCTAGATTGAGCTTCAGCTTCCGGTCACCAACACAACCCCTAGATCAACTTACACAGCCTACAGTGACCAGATCGAACTCTAGTTTTAGGTCACGGAAGCAATTTAGCTTAAACAAACATTTTGTTGTTTCCTCGTTTATTAAATAAAGATGCACAAACATTCGATTTTCAGAAATTCATAGAAAGCGTTCATCAAGCGGCCTGGGACACAAACTAAATTGTAGATGATCCATAGCTCTATAAGCCTACCAAGTTTTAAAAAAAAACGCGTGGCTAGTTTTTAAACAAATATTTTTGTGAAAACGTCCATAATTTTGAAAAACAATAAACTTCACACTTTTCAGTATAGAAAAATTGTTTAGATAGTAACATTGTGTTCTCTTAAGAGCTGTTGTCATACAACATTTCTTACCGATTTGGCAACTCGTTTTTGAGTAATAAGGCGTTCAAGTCAAAATCTTTAGCAACAATCCTAGCGGCCCCCATTTTGAAGCTAAAGTGTTTGTAAAAACAGTTTTTGAAGTGTCTTACAGCCCTCTATTATTATATCAGTGTTTTTTTAATAAAAATTAAAAAGTATTTTTCTATTTCGGTTTTTTAAGGTTATTCTTAAAGCACTGTTTTAGCTACAAAACAGTGTTTTAAGAGAGTCTTTTAATGCATTATTTTTAGTAAAATTTCACCAACAAAGATTGGTATTCATGATATATTCATGATCAAATTTGGTAAATTTAGTATATATGCCAACATATACATACTAAATGTACCAAATTTGATCGCAGCAATTCTTTATAACGTTTTTTCATTAATTCTCCTTTAATAGAAAAAATAGTATAAAAAACTCGTTTCATAAGGCGTCTTAACGCACTCGTCCATTGAAAAACTCGGTCGCTACGCTCCCTCGTTTTTCAATCTTGGACTCGTACGTTAAGACAATGCCTTATGCAACTTGTGTTTTAATATACTATTATATTTCAGGTTTTGGATTTTAAGAAAAGTTATTTATATTATTATTATGATGAATTAATTAACGCTGTCCTAATGTCAATCATCACGAGCTGTTTCGTTCGGTGAAACTCACACATTCACACAAATACCCGCGCTCCAGGGAGATTTTCGCCAACGTGATAATGAAACGGGGAAACGAATGGGGCAGCAATTAATTAAAATACCATTATAACGTGTCAGCTGAAATGTGAGAACAGAATGAGTTTTTAGGAACGCGCGTTGCAAAGATTCGAACATTGTTTGAACTTTTATTGAATTTTTTTTTGGTGTGTAGCCATGGTTTTGTTCTAATTTATTTTGTTTATATAAGTAATAAAAATGTTTAGTTAAGTACATCTGTAATGTATGTTATGAATGGTTTGGTAGGTCTTAAACCGATGTATTCTATTTTAATAGTATGACAGTATGACGAAAGCAGTCGAGAGAAGATATTTCTCGTCTCGTCTCGAATATCGAGAGAAAAATCTCCCATCGTCTCGTCGAGAGAGCTCTTCTCCCTCGCGAGAGAGCTTCTTCTTTCGTCTAGTCTAGTATCTCGTATTGTTTCGACTGGGACTGGATGTTTTTCATTTGTACATAAAATACGAAATAAAATATACAGACCGGCTGCTTAATTTTTCAAAAAGACAGACTTGAATTTGTGGGTAAATGGAATGATTAACAATGTTTATCTTATTTAAAAATGCTTCCCTAAAGAGTCACAGCTCATTAAAGTTGCAGAAAAAAAGCAAAAGATTCGCAATTACTTCAGAACGGTTTAAGTTAAAACCATTAAACTTGGCAAGAGCTTTTAGACCCATTACGCTAAACATAATTTAATAAAATATAAGAAATCGAACGGGCAGGGTAGTTTAGGGATGGTGCACCCCCTTACCACCATCAGAACGTTTTTCTCATCATACAAACTTTAATAATTCAATTTCGCTCATTTCTATCAAATACTGTATCTGTCCGCTGTATAAGAAAATCTGAAACGTATGAAATAAGTGCGTAAATATGTAGTGCCTAGTAGTGGGGGCCCCTCACCACTAAAAGTTAAGATAAGTGGAAGAATCCTTAGTTTGTTCATTTCTTTGGCTTTTGCGTGAGGAGAACAAACATTTTTAACTTGCAAAAAATATGTGTTCTAGATTGCACTACGAGATATTGGTTTCTAATCGCAGTCCCTGCAATGCTGCTCGTAACCTTGCATATCATCTTACCTTGACATATTCATAATAATATTATGTTTTAACAAATTCTTTTAAATGTAGAATATGTCATAACGAGGAAAACTGATATACTATAACTATTAGAAATTGATATAATTTTTATACATTGTGATTTAAAAATAATAGTTTTTAATACCTAAAAAGTAATTATATTTGCTAAATGTTTTTGAAATTGCAGAGGTGCAGTAATGACATTACAAAAACCTATCGACGGGCAATAAACTAAGAAAAGTTAAAAGTGTCAACCTTACACTTTTCTATCAGAACCTACTAGATTTTGAAAATATTGCAATATTTTTAATGTACAAGCAGAAAAAATTTCAAAAATAAATAATTCGATAAAAGGAATCGTATAGAATTAATACCACTTTTCTAGTTGTCTTCAAACAGCTGATCGTATTGTTAGATAAACTTAGAAAAAAATGAACTTTTAGTATATAAGAGCGGGAATTTTATGCAAAAAATGATTTGACGGTTGTAACATGTAAGAGTTGCCACTATATTAAAAAAAAAATGATTTAATGACTTCTGGAAACGCAGACAAAATGATTAAATAATGACATATATGTGACTCTGGTTTTAATGATTAAAACTGGCGTTAAATAGTAAATAATTATTATTGCATGATGTTTTTATTTTCTATGTGAGAAATTCAAAATCTGCTTCCCTTATTTAATAAATAGATACGCAATGAAACATTACAATGTTTTTAATTTTTATTCAGGAGTTACTTTTTAATCAGTTTTCGAACGCACTCCAAAGCACCACAAAGAAATGAATAAAGCACTCGGCCTGAACTTTCATAACCCTCGGTTTATTACAAACTAAAATCGCATAAATTTTGGATTTTCAAAAATTCATAGCAGGGGTTCATAGACAATCTAGTGGACTGCGACACGAACTCAATTATAGCCCATCCCTCGCGCTCTATAGCCTATACCCTATAGAATAAAAAACAATCGCGTGGCCAGTTTTTGAGCAATATTGTTTTGAAAAATCAATATTTTAATTTTTTTTTCTCACACAGTGTTAGGAAGTTCCAAAAGTTCTGGTAGCTTGTAACATTTTGTACCCCTAGGCCACTCCCAATATCAAATTTCATTCCGATTTGATTACTCGATTTTGAATAAATAGGTATTAAATTACAAATATTCAAAAATTCAGAGAAAAAGTCACATACAAGTTAGCGGGCTGGGACACAAACCAAATTGTAGGTCATCCTCAGCTCTATAAGCTTACGAAATTTAACAATAATCGCGTGGCCAGTTTTTGAGCAATAATTTTTAAAAGTCTTGAAATTTTGAAAATATTTTTCGCTTTATAGCGTTCAGCTTTCCAAAATTTTTTGTATACAGTAACATTGTAACTTTACAGAGCTGTTATAAGAGACAATTTGAGCCCGATTCGTCTACTTGTTTTGGAGAAATAAGGCGCCAAAAAGTTAAATAAAAACATCGTTGGATTTGACCTAAAATTTTCTATAAGATTCCCGTTTCAGATTTAAAAAAGTTTTTTCCGAAACAAATAGCGACCAAAAAATATGTCCATACGTCCACTTCCGGTTAGAGATTTCTAAAAGCTTATTCCCGATGAATTTTTGATATACCCCACATTCCAAAGCTCATCGAAATCGGACCATCCGTTTGGGAGTTATGGAGCGCACACACCGACACACCCACAAACATAAATTTTTTTTTAAACCGTCAAAATTTTAATCAAAAATTTTTTTTTAAGTACTATATAAAAGGTAATAATAAAATTTTTGTAGGCTGTAATTGAAAATCAAACGAATTTTTTTTGAAACAACGCTAATTTAAAAATCCTGAAAAAATGACTTTTAATGACTCTAATAACAAGCCCTGATATGGGTATGTGGATGAGTGCGTTTGATTTTGTCGCAAAACTTGAATTTATTTATTTAATAAAAAAAACAAGCAAACAAGAAGTAGAAGTTAGGCATTTTTTTTTTGTGGTAAAAAATATTTCTCAAATCAGGAAGCAGACAACGACAGATGGCACGGCATTAAGATAAACTGAATCCTTTTATCCCAAAAGTTTGTTTTAAAATGGCGAACGCTGCAATTTTTCTTAAGGCCCATTTGCTCAAATATGGGTTTCCAAACCGATATGATCTTGAGATCATTAGCCATCTCTACGAAATGATATGTATTTTCAAGAATTTCGAAACTAAAATTACTAAAAATAGAATTACTTCAGAAATTGGACAAAGCTTGCAGGCTCATGGAATAAAAATTGGAATATATTTTACTTTTTCTTTTAATAATCTAATGGTGACGGTTTTCGTAGAGTAATGGCTCGGTCGAATAGACCGAGAGCTAGTAATGTGGGAAGGGGTTTGTGGTCCCTGCAAGTCCAGTATTGTGGGTTCTTATAAGATAACATTAGCAGTTGTTGCCGTACGCAAGTATATAATTTAAAAAAATGTGTATTATTTTACCACATATATTAGTTAATAAATTGGTGGTAGTAATAAGCTGTAGTTGTAAATGCCACTATTTTTTATTATTATATTATATTTTATTTTTTATTTCCAGTGATTTGGAATGGAGGGGTTAAAACATCGCGATTTTGTCTGTATTAATGTTTTTTCTACAAAGATTACTAACTTTTTCCGTTTTCTATTGTAAGATTGTGTCTAATTCCGCAAAGACTGCATATTTAGTCCAGAACATCAAATAATTTCGTTAAAATTCAATAAGTAAACAAAAAGAATATATGGTGCACGGTTTTAAAAAATGTTTTGCAACTACAACTGCAATATTTGAGATACATCGTTCAGTTCAATGTTACGTTATTGTTGAGCTAAGCCAGAGGTTCTGCACTCAAAAATATGTTGGCAAAGTTTCGTTAAATTGTTTAGTGTATTACTTTTAAAACCGCTGACCGTTCATATTTTACGCTTATCGACTTTGTTGTCAAATAGCTCGAGAAAATTAACACAGCTGACCAAATGAATAATACGTATCTAAACAACAAGCTCCATAAGGTCAAACATGTGGGTGTGTTACTATTGTAAGACCGTAAATAATTTGTTTAAAATTGCATATATGCGCCAAAGGTATTATGCCAGAATATTATTAATAATTGATTGCTTCATAATTTAAACACTGACTAGAAATTCGGAAAATTGTGGAAAGTATGTACTCTGAGGCGAAAAAAGTCCAGACAAATTTCTTTCTCCATTTTTCAGACGATAACTTCCATGGAATTTTAAAATAAAAGTTATCATAACAATTTATATTTATAGATTTGTATTTATATGAAATTTCGAGAGCCATGCAAGTTACACAGGCTGTTGGAGCATTTTATGAAAGCTATTTCCCTGGAAACCGGATGCGCTCACTCAGCAGCAATGTTTTACACATGACTAAGGCCGGAAATATGCAAAGGTACACCTTGGCGAGTTTGCTTCCGGTATCATAAGCATAGAAAATGCATGCCAAATAAAATCATTATTTAACATTTTTCAAATTAACTCAAAATATTTGCATTTTAAACAATGAGGATCTTCAGCTCGATATGAAAATTTTGTTCTACTAAAAATATTTATTTTATTGCACGGAGCAAAGATATGAAAAACCATTCTTTCGTTCGTACTATTAAAGTAGTGAAGCATAAAAGTAGTGCTGTAGTCGTCGAGTAAAGCAATAACCTTCTATCTGCAAACTGCAGAGCCCAATATAAAGTAATATAGCCGCACGAACAAGAAAGTTGGGTGACAAGCTGCACTTTTATAGCGAACCGTTTCTAAGAGTATTTTCTTAAACTGCCGCCTTTCCTTGATAGCCGCTGCCTTATTCGCCATATGTGGGAAATGAGGGACGTCGACCGTTCTGAAGGATTTGCAAACAAGTGGAGGTAAATATAAATCCAAAGTTATAATGCTATTCCGTTTTTAATATGAATTGAAATCGTGCAGGGATGCGAAACCTATTCACAATTCTATGGATTACGGAAATGTACAGGGTGAGTCGTAACATGTGGGTTGTAGAAGGCACTTTAGCCTTGATTCAGAATCTGAAAACAATTAACAAAGTTTGTATAAAGATGAGTAGGGACAAGGTACAGAGGTATAACCTCTTGAAGATGGAACAGTCTGGTCACTTTTTTTTCATTACTTTCGCAGTAGTTGCACTGCAATTATAAAATTATATATGTGAGCATTACCAGGCTTCTTAGGTCTCTAGCAGGCTTTTGAAAGCTTTCAGCAAAAGCAAAAAATCAATTTATATTTTTCGCCCGAACGCAGAATAAAATGTGTCGTAATATGTACAGACAGAAATTGTTGGAACAGTTCTTAATTTCGGAGGCTGTAGCTTCGTGACGAAGCATTCCGTACCCAAATTTATCAGAACTTTTTGCATTGTTTTGGTGTGTAAAACAGACTCTCAAAGGTTGTGTTTGTGTTGAGCATCTTGAGAAAATACTCAAATCTTCATGGTAACTCGATTTTACAAAAACACTTAATTATCTTTAGAATTGCTGAACTTTGCTACTAAAAAAACACCGTTTTGATATATTTTTGTATAGAGAATAATATTTTATAACAAAAAATTAAAAAATTGTGAAGATGTAAACTATTTGGAAAGAAATATGCACTTATTCAAACAAATAATAGTAGAAATAGTAAGCTAAATTGGTAATGCTCATTTGAACAACTGCAAAATTTTAGTGCAAGTACTGCGAAAGTTGAAGACAAAAATGTGATTAGCCTATTCCACCTTCAAGGGGCTGTAGCTCCGTAAAGAAGCGTTTCCCGAACCATGTTTGTAGGAATTTATTTCCAGCCAATACAACAGTTACTTTTGGAAAATACGTAACGATTTTTTTGTCGGCTTTTATTTGCCTGCTTATTAAAGTAACTTATTTAGAAAAAGCTTGTAAACATTTGCGTTGTCTTTACACGAACTGTTTTTTTCGCTTTGACTTTACTGGCCGATATACGAGTTATGGGTGAAAGAAAGGTACTTTTATGCCAAACATTTTTTACCTAAACATTTTGACTAATAAGCAGGGTTTAGGACCTTGGGAGACCGATAAAGCAGACGCTGCAGAAGTGTCTGTCTATCCGTCTGTGTGTTTGTCTGTGTAATACACTTTACAGTCCAGACGCCTCAACGCAGAAAAAACAAATTTGGCTTACAGATTGTTAATTGCAATAGGATGACACCGCAAGAAAATGAGGTTGGTCTGTCAAAAAACGTGGTGGGGAGTGTTCTATGTCACAATAGACGCGCTCGAAATAGAACCTTAAATTCGTATTTTACGCATGTCTAATAACGCAATCTCTCCACTGCCCCCACCATTTTTTTTTTCAAAAATTACTCTGAGTGATTGCGGAAATAGGGCTATTAGCGGACGTGAAAAACCGATTTTGAGATTATAATGAATAAATATTGGTTGCAGCTAAAAAACACAAAATATCATAAAAGCGGACGACTGTATTAAAAATGGAGGGAAGGGGGAGGTTGGTCTAATATAGATGCACTCGGACAATAACTTTAGATTAGTATTCTACACATGTTTGATGGCCGATCTGCGCAAAATTTTCAAAATTTAAAACAACTCGAAATTTTTAAACACAAACTTTGTGTTTTTCAAAGTACTATTCACAAAGTTTCTAATTTTTTCAACATTGTTACTTTTAACTTTTCAAAATTTCATATTTATTTAATTTTTTCAAACTATTTTTCGCAACATTCTAAATTTTCAAACATTTAAAAACTTTCAAATTATTAAATTTTCAAAAATTTTAAAACATTTTCAACTCCAATTTTTAAAAAATGTTTACAATTTTCCGCAATTTACAATTTTAAAATTTTGAAATTTCTACCATGTTCAAGTTTTTTAAATTTCATGACATTTTCGAAATATTAAGTTTTAAAATTTCAAAATGTTTTAATTTTCCATACTTTTCAATGTCTAAAATTTTCAAAACCTAAAATAAATTACTTCAAACATTTTCACTATTTCCAAAAATCTTCAAAATTTCATTTTCCATACTCTCAATATTTTTAATTTAATAATTTTTAAAAAATTTTATAGTTTTAATCAATTTACTAAAAATTTTGGAAACATGCAAAACTGTTAAATTTTTAAACGACATCCGGTATAAAATATATTCGAAATATTTTGAGAATTTTAAAAGCATTTTAATATTCAATATTTAGAATTTTACAATTAAAAATTTTTTATAGTAATTGATATTTTCTAAAAATTTCGAAAAAATGCAAAATCGTGAAGTTTTTAAAAAACATCCGGTATCAAATATATTCGAATTTTAGTCGAGAATTTTAAGAATATTCGAAATTTCCATAAAATTGTCAAAATTTGCGAAGTGTATTAAATTTTTTCAAAAATGTCCTTAAACGCGAGGAAGTGCCGTGACGGTTGCCCGACAGCTTTTTTGTAGATGGGATGGTACAGCTGTTTTGCATATGCGCTCACCTTGTCAATATTATCAAGAGCATTTAGAACAATTGTAGCACGAATTGGTTTGAGAATCCATACATATATAAAAGTTCAAAGGGTTTTTTCTCCGGTTCTTCCAGCGGCTACCGCTTCACCAATTTGGACCATTTTTTTTTTCAATGAAAGGTCTCTATCCTCAGATGGAACATGAAACATTTTTATATTTTTATTCTACGTCGATTTTTCAATAATAATAATAATATTTTAATTTATATATGAAAGTCTGCTAGATGCGCTTCACTTGAGGCGACATCTATACTAACGTCGCGTCTCCCTTATGGAACTAATGCATCACGTGACTTAGCATTTAGCCGGTTCTGTCAACGCTGTCTGTCAGTGCATTGTGCGCTGGGGTAACACTAGTAATGTTTCAAATCTGTACAATGGCATTAATTAACTTTAACTGCACATTTTTGATGAGCTCTTTAACGGTTTTAAATGGCTAGGAATTAATAACAAAAAATATATCCAAGAGCCTCTCTAGCACCGGAGGCAGATTAGCTATTAGTTATTAAAACGCTTTATCAGCATACAGATTAAACATTTCAATATTTTATTTTGATATGCATTTTTTTTATCAACAAAAATAAAAACAGTAAGTTATATGTACAAAATATTTAACTACTTTTTTAAAGCGTGCAGTAATAATTAATACATGTAAGCCGCCGCCGTTACGATTACTGATCGATTTGCATACAATCTATTGATAACTTTCACTAAAGCAAATTATCGCTATAATATTTTATTCACACAGCTGTGAATGGCGTAATGATATGCGAGTATTAAACCGCATATAGCTAAACCAGCACATTTATGACAAACGAATTGTGTGACAAATGTTACTAAAATTTGCAGTTGCAATTGATTATAGCGTATGTTCAAATATTAAATACATACGGGTTGGCCATAGAAAGTAAAATTTGTTTTTGCTTACTTTAAAATTTATTAACTGCCATCACTGTGTCAGTGTCATTACAAATGACAAACTTAACCTACAAATTATAAGTAACATCCATACATACATAAAAGCACAAAGGTTTTTTTTCTCCCCTTCCTCCAGCGGCTACCGCTTCACCAATTTGGACCATTGTTTTTTTAAATGAAAGGTCTCTATCCACAGACGGAACATGAAACATTTTTATATTTTTATTCTACGTCGATTTTTTAATAATGCTTATTTTAGTTTATAATATATATGAAGGTCGGCTAGACGCGCGTCACTTGGGGCGCCACCTACAATAACACCGCGTGTCATTATTGGAACTAATGCATCACGTGACTTGACATTTCGCCAGTTCTGTCAACGCTGTCTGTCAGTGCATTGTGTGCTGGGGTAACACTAGTTATGTTTTAAAATAAAATAACACTAAACATGTTTTTCACTTGCCACTATTCACAACACTTGACAAGTTAAAAACATTTTTAGTGTTATTTTATTTTAATATGAATGTCCACAAAGTAACCACGGCATCTGTTAAACATTATTATTGTTTGTTTAAATTCGAAAGCATGTAAAAACAGTAATTTTATTTTCCATAACCAACACTTATGTATTTTTTATTTTAACACATGGTATATTTACATACGAGGATCGTTTGAAATGTACGTGGCCTAACACAGAGATGGCGCTAATTCGGCGAAATTTGCATTACCATTTGTCAGAATCATCGTTGCTTAGGTTAAATATAACAGTATAGAGCGATCTGTCAACTAGTTTGTGCTTGACAGTGCGCCAAGGTGACCCTCTCTAGTGATTTCGTAAATAATGGAAAAAACTGAGTTGCGAGCAGTGATAAAGTACTTTCATTTGAAAGGCTTAACATCCACCGAAATCAAAGCAAAGTTGGATTCGACATTTTTGAAGTCCGCTCCTTCGTTTTCAATGGTTATAAACTGGGTTGCCGAGTTTTAACGTGGTGGTCGTGTGAGCACAAAGGACGAACCCCGCAATGGACGCCCGAAAACGGCTACTACCCCGGATATGATTGAAAAAGTCTTCCGTATTGTATTGGATGACCGTCGAGATAGCAGACATAGTGGGCATTATAAATGACAATGTGCACAGAATATTTACTGAAGAATAGGAAATGAAAAAATACCACGAGCGTTGGGTGCCGCGTTTGCTCACACCCCCGGAGCAAAAACGGAATCGTTTGATTGTTTCTCGCGACCTTTTGGCACGTTTTCCCCCGATTTCAAAAGACTTTTTGCGCCGTTTCATGAACGTCGATGAAACCTGGGTTCACCATTACACTCCCGAAACCAAGGAACAGTCCAAGCAAAGAACACACAAAGGTTTTCCTCCACCGAAGAAAGCAAAAACGATTTTGTCGGCAGGAAAGGTTATAGCAACTGTATTTTGGAATTCTCATGGAATTATCTTCGTCGACTACTTGGGAAATGGAAAAAACAATAAATTGCGAGTGTTATGCCAATTTGTTGCAGCAATTGAGCGACGAAATCCAAGAGAAACGGCTTCATTTGGCAAAAAAGAAAGTGCTTTTCCATCAAGATAACGCACCTGTACACACGTCTGCAATCGCCATGGCCAAAATTCATGAATTGGGATTCGAAGTAGTGCCCCATTTGCCCTATTCGCCAGATTTGGCTCTCAGCAATTATTATCGGTTTTCAAACCTGAAAAAATGACTCGGCGGTAAAAGATTTTCATCCAATTCCTAGGTAATCGCTGCTGTAAATAGCTATTTTGAGGACTTGGGTTCATCGACCTACAAAGACGGCATTGCTGCTTTGGAGCATCGTTGGAATAAGTGCGTTGAGCGAGCAGGAGACTATATTAAAAAATAAAATTATTTTTTGACCAAAAACTTGCGTTTCCTTTGTTAGGCCACGTACATTTCGAACGATCCTCGCACCTGGACTTATAATAACGCATCCCGTTTACTGATCATTCAAAAATTCTGATATAACTTATTTAACGTATGGATTTCCAAAAGAGATTTTGAATATTTGTTGATTTACTGAAAGGCTAATTTGAATTTATTATGAATTACAAGCAGCTTAACATGTAACATTTTTAAATCATTCCTCGAACGTAACGACAATAATAAAATTTCGTAAGTAATGAAAGCCATGTTAAATTGAGGAGTCGTGCCGAGACTTCGCGCTCGACTTTCATCTGTATTCAAGTCATACGTGCAAGTAAGAATTTGTAGTTTTGTATCTCAACAGGAATAGGAAGTAAGAATTACTGGAAATTTACGTCTTCTCAAATATAATTCATTCGAAACACGACTACCCTGTTTTCTAGAACTAAATTGCACCCTTATTTCTAACAATTGAAAATTTTATACCAAATCGGACATTTAAACCCTAATACAAGATCTTTATACAACTTTAGATGGCGTAACGCATCCTTTTATTCATTAGAATCCCGAACAATAAAGCATTGATGTCAAAAGGCAGAGAAATAAATAAAGGAGGAAAATATTTTCCAGTTCCATTCGATTTGATCCCAATAGGAGCGGCATTGTAGAGAGCTCGATTGTAAGAAACAAGCTCCCATTGTCAATTGTCACCCAGGGTTACCGGAATAACTGCAGGAAAACGAGACGGAAACGCGGATATTTAGATATTTAGAAGCAATTTCCTCAAACCTCTTTAATAATCCTCCCTGATTTAATTATAAATAAAGCTTTCTCGTTGTAGAGCACTCAAGCGATGCTGTTTATTGCTTCACGTCTATTCTACTCAATACGTTGTTGCGATGTGTATTTTCGAAAATTTAATGAAGGTTTACACTATAGCTGATAACTTTTTTCGATTACGCTCTGTTAAAATGCGACGTGGATGTTTTCTTCTGATTTTAACCGATGAAACTCGCTGAAAATGGAAAATGCGCCTTATTCCAAAATTTGCGTGAAATTGAGAACGGAGTGATAAACTCCATGTCTCGGTCAAAGAAAATTGACCATCCTCATGCTTGAAAAGGTGTATGTAAAAAAATTGACAAGAAAAAGAATTTTCTTTTTAGATAGATAAAAATTATGCAAACATATGAACGGTTTATTCACACATGTTTTACACTTTTTTGTTAAACTTAGGATTGAAGTCGATTATCTTATCAGTAATAGCAGAATTTAGACAAAAACTGGATCATCTAGTTTTTTTGGGCTCATTTTTGTTGTGTTCTGAAAGATAACTACTTTGATAATCTTATAAGTATAGGCCGGATTTCTAGTCTAGTATTTAGTCAGTATTTAAATTATGTGGCAAACAATAAATAATCATTTCTGGCATAATTCCTTTAAATATATAGTTGGCGCATCTGGAATGGAAACACATCCATATGTTTGACCTTGCTAGCTTGTGTAGGTAAGTTATTATTTATTTGGTCAGCTGGAATTTAATCTTGTGTAATAATAAAATAAAATAAAACAGGGTTCATAAGCGTAGAATATGAATGGTTATGAGTTTTAAAAGTACTTGGCGAAACAATTTTGTGAGACTGCAAAAATATTTTTTAAACTAAAATGTAAACTATGAACCACGAATTGATCAAAATAGAACGTGTAAATTCATTAAAACAATGAGAAAATTCTACGAAAAAAAAGTTTCGACTATCAACATTCATAAAGGACGGAAAACCACCGTTGACTAAAAAATTTAAGCATTGCAGTACATAACAACAACTTTTTCTAAATTCTCATCCGACAAATTAGTCTTCTTTTCCAATATGTTTTAGGCATAACATAATGAATTTGAGTACGCCTATGGTTTTTGTTTACTTATTGAATTATAACGAAACTTTTTGCTCTTCTACGACTAAAAGCCTGGCCTTTACTTACAAGTTTCAAAAAAAAACATACAAGTAATCAATTAATCAGTAACAGTGGTTACATGTGAGTAGTATTCTAACCTTATAAGGAGTCAGTGGCGCAGCTAAGATTTTTTTGCTTTGATCGCAAAATAGGTGAGAGGCCCCTCCCACACAATTTTGTTTGGAAAAGAGGCGTTCAAGGCGTTGTCAAGTAATTTTTTACATGTGACACCTTAAATTAAAGCAATTTTGACCGCAAATACGCCACTGACTTTAAGAATTAACTGGACTTCTTAATATAAAATAAAACACTAATAAAAACTACCAAACCATTAAACATTTTATTTCAAAAAGAAAAACAAAAGCAGTTTTTAAAAACAAACACTAGAATGTAGACCCTAGTAAATTTACTGTTGTGTATTAAACTGTATATACCGGGTGTTAATAAAACATGGCGCACTCTTTTTTTCTTTATTTATAAGATAAACACATGCAACTTTAGAATGTTAAATAACAATAAATTATAGAAGCTAAAAATTCAACTACTTTCACTTCCGGTTTCACCGGAAATGACATCAACTTTCATATGCTTAGTTGAACACCCTGTATATTTTAGCATATTTAACATAAGATGTAATTTTCAGTCTATTTGTACCATTTAGGTAAAGTTTTGACATTGAAAAAATCGTTTCTAGTTTTTGTTTACTATCAAGTATGCTTTGAACAACCCAAATCAATTTTAATCAAGTCGCATACGCCCAAAAAAATAAAATTTACGAAATCTACAACCTAGAAAACACATCAGTTGAAATATTACTTTTTAATAAATTAAATTAAAAAAATAATTAGAATAAAAATAAACTTAACTGGCATAGACAGACTCAGAATTCTATCCAAGTTCCGAATATGCAAAATATACAACGTGTTCCATTAAAAAAAGAAAGTTAATGTCTGGTAAAACCGGAAGTAAACGTCGTTAAATTTTTAGCCCATAAAATGCGTTGTTTTGGTCTATAAAACATACTAAAATTTCATTTGTTTATCACAAATAAAGGAAAAAAGGGATTAACATTAATTTCATGAACACACGGTATATAATTTTTTATAAAATTGAAAAAATCTACATCTATCCGCAATCCGATATTTCGAATTTCGATTTATTTATTATTCTTTTACTGGTAGCGCCAAGGGGCTTTTAAATCTTGAAATTATGAAAATTAAAAATAGGTGGCGCGTTTTCACAATTTTGCAGAACTCTATTGTTTAAGGGGTCGGCTTGGTCTCTTCCTTTGTATATTTTGACGAACCTATCTTATCTTTTGGGTTTTTTGGTTTAGGTAAAATCTCAAAACCAGCTTTTTCCTTTTAAAACTACATTTCACAATTTAAGCTTTATCTAAAATATTTCTTTGCATTAGTGAGTTTGAGAAAAAGCACACTCCTAAAAAGTAACATTTTCTACGTTACAAAAGCAGATATCTGTTCTTATTGCGTGTATCCCAGAATCTAGAGACTATCTTGTTTCTCGTCGCGGTTTTATTTCCTAACGTGATGTAAATTCTTAAACATTTGTCTCAACACTTTGCCAAGTTAAAAAAATTAATCATTAAACTTGCAGAATTAGTACAGTTCTCAATAATCTTCATTTCTATGTAGAGTAAAAATCAAATTAAGGGAATTAAAAGCAAATGCACGCCTGGCCTGATTTAGCGCATGCAGGATATTAACCGCCAGACACGGCAAAATATAGTTAATTTTTTTCGACATTAAAAACTATTATTATTTTCCTACGATACATGCACAAAAAAAATAAATTACATATTTAGTAAATTATAATAGATGTAGAGAAAAACTTACCACAGTTGGTTGTTAACTGGTTACGTTACATCCGCACCTGAAATAAAATGAATTATTAATATTTGTGTGATATCACTCTGTACGGTTGTTTTTTAATGTAATTAAAAGATAAAAAAATTCTAGTGCGCATAATGCTTTTACATAATCAAATTACATTACAAATTAAAAAAAATGTCATTAGTTGAATTTGTGGTCAACTAGCTGTCGGATCAACGCTACGAGACCTTTCTCGCATACATTCCGATACGATACCTCTGGGAGGTTTCCTCTTGGTCTTAAATAGTTTAACTTTGATAATCGAAAAAAAAACGATTATCACTTAATTATAAAATCGCTTTTGATTTCAACGAGCAAATAAATATATTTAAAAACAAAAAAATTCAAAATTTTCAAAAATGTTCTTTTTAACTTTTTTAAAATTTAAGTCACCCTAAGAAAAAAGTTCCTATAAACATGTGTCTTAAATGCTTCTGAAGAGGACTACGGTCCCCTGAAGGCAGGAGTGAAATTTAAATTTTAAATAATATCTCAGACATCTTTTTTATTGCATGAAAATGGTACTTTTGATTTTTTAATACGACTAGCCACTTTCCCGAAAAACCGATTTAAAGGTTTTTCTGTTTCAGAACGAACTGAATTATTTTTATTTTGGAAAATTTTCTATATTACAATTATCCAAAATTTAAAAATTTGGAACAATTTTTGAAAAGTTCTTGAAAATTACTTAGAAGTATTTAGAAAATTTGTGGAAAATCTTAAAATTTTAAAATTTTGAAAAATGAAAATTCTTCATAATTTTCAGATTTTCAAAAATGTCGAAAATTATCTAAATATTTTCAAAAAGGTTAGAATTTTAATAATTTTTAAGATTCCCAAAATTTTTTAAACTCTTTTAAACATTCAAAAATTTGAAAAACTTTTTAGATTAATTAATAAATAAATAAAAATAATCAACTTAAGTTGATTATATTAAAGTCAAAATGCAAAACGGTGTTTAAATTTGTAACATTGTTACAAAACTACCCAATTTGCCCTGCTACAAAATGGCGTCAGGCTTCAGTTTGTGTATAGCAGTCACGTATCTAGTAAACCTATATAGAAATCTGTGATATTTTCAACATATTCAATTAGCAAAAGTTTTAGCAATTTTAAAATTTATGAAATTTTCAACTCGTCTGCAAACCTTTCAAAATTGCAAAAATTATTAAAATTGTCAATATGATAAAAATTTTCAGTGGTAATAACACAAAATTTTGAAAATCTTTAGTTTTAAAAAATTTTCAAAATTACCAAGAATTTTCAAAAAACTTCAAGACCATTTTTAAGTTTTTTAAAATATTCAATAAATGGGAAGAATGACACGTGGCGGTTACCCGACATCTTTTTCAAAAATACATTCTGAGGTGCCTAGTTGTCTAAAACGTATATATTTACGTAAAATAAATCCGGATCTCTCCCACTGTTCGTAAAGGCGGGCTTCCACTAAAGCCACATCTTTACGGGTCGATTATATAAGGCATATGCTCGTATGAACTGGTATATATCAGAGCAGTACAGTTTTCGATGAAAATAAGAAAATTGGGTGTACACTGTATGTTTTGCATTATGTTGGCCGCTACTAGCTTTCGTTACGTCTTACCGGAGGAAACATTCTGAGATCATGCAAACCAAGCGACGCGTGGCGGATTTATAGTTAGATACAACATCAACTTTTGATTCTATGGAGTTACGTTATTTTTTATAAAGTTGTGCTCTATATACCGCTAATCTTTGATAATATTATTATTATTATATATTTAACCAATATAAGATTTACAAATTTCACCAAAGATGAGATTTTAATATGACATATACTTAGGAACGGTGTGTTCTTGTCTAGATGTATTTCATTGTCCTATAGACTAGCATACCCCATCACCATTAATAAGGATCAAAGACAGACAGACATTTAATAAAGTGGGAATTTATTTACCCGAGCTTGTATTCTTACAATAGCAATTATACGTAGCATTTTATAGCGTTAGAATAGTTTCAAATAAAATAAAAATTGAAAATATTAATTAACAAGGCCTATTTAAAGAAAATGTGGGTACATCTAATGAAATTACTGTAAACAGTGTGTCTATAAAGTAACCCCCCTGCTAACTTTTGAATGAATTTATATTTCGGCACAAAATTTTGTGTGCTCTACTGGGAGGTTAAATACTAGTTTTCAGCATACATATAAATTTGTATCTTGCAACATGGCGACTAGGCATCATTTTAAAGAAAAAATTTAAATAGCAAGGGGGTGGAGTGACACCTCATTTAAAAGGTTTTTTTTCTGCGTCGATCTTAATGTTTCAGACACAACTATTCATCCGGAACAAAATTAAAAGCAATGGAAAATAAACTTCTTGGCACGAGAAATGTCTCAAAACCTTTTCCATACGTTTCTTGGGTGATATTTCTGCAGACTTGTGTTATGCGTTGCTTCAGTTCTTCAATTGTGTCTGGGGCATTCTGTACACTAGAAATTTTACATATTCCCAAAAAAAATCTAATGGAGTTAAATCCGGAGAGCGTGCCAACCATTCCACGGTACCCCTTCCACTATTGAGGAAATCAGTAACAGACCAATAAAAATGAGAGGGTGCCCCGTCCTGTTGAAACATATCGTTTCAAAAACTGTTTCCAGCTGTCTGAATTAGTACAAGCTTCTCAAAGACAGCAAACCGCAAGCAAACAAAAAAAATAGCCTGCTAGAATAAAAACAAAAATGATTTTGAATTGAGATATTCCTCAAGTTTAAAGCCGCCATTTTGTTCTGGATGAACATTTCTTTTTGAAACTCTAGAATCAGACGTAGAATTAAAAGACCTTTTAAATGGGGTGTCACTTAATTTATTTTTTTTAATAGCGTCTAGCCGCCATTTTGAATGATAAAAAATTTCATTACAAACATGAAAGCAGTACTTAACTTCTCATTAAAACAAACCAAATTTTGTGCCAAAACATCAAGTGGTTCAAAAGTAAGTAGAGGTGGGGAGGTTACTTTAATAGACAGACGGTATATAATGAAATAATAGAATTATAATTCCAATATATTGTTATTTTAATGACTATTTAATGTCTTTCTTGCTGGGTCGGGATGTTACTTCAAAATAAAAATAAAACATGAGTAGTAGTAGTAGTTACGCGTGTTAAGTTAAGTATTTATTGCATAATCGCTGACTCCTTGCGTATTTAAGAATATACAATAATGCTGGATGATTTAAGTACATGTCTTACATCTCGACACAGCTAAGTTACAAAGAAAGCGTGGTACGTAGCCCACGGGTTCGGTCAGTTTAAATTAAAAACCAATTATATTGGAAAAATAAAAATTACTGTTAATTCGTTTACAATTTGTTCTTACAATAATAGTATGTCGTTAAAAACACAAAGTTTTTTAACAAAAATATAATAGAGGCAGGCAAACAACCGTCGGAACACACGGTTTGTGTTACTGTATTATATAATATTCAGTTATTTTAGTAAAATGATGAAGGGTACGGCCTTAACCACACACATTTGCATACATTTAAATATGTATTATGCAGAAGTCTGGGTATGGCAGACGGCAGCATTTGTATTACTAATTTTTCTAAACCACATGTGTTTGAAGCTTTGACATCTTAAGCTATTTTATGTATTTTAATATTTTCGTAAATAAGATAAAAGAAAAACCTACTAACATACTGCCAAAAAATTGCATAATCAGTAAATTTTTTCTAATCCCAAAATTATATTACCGAGTCTTGTTTAAGCGTGACGGTTTTATCTTGACTAATTTCGAAATAATTTCTGTGTTTCAAACAATTTACAGAATTTCAAAAACAGTTTCCCCAATTTTTACAGTTATTCGGTATTATAAAATACAACCTTTATCTGAATTATATTAAATAAACAGGGTGTCTACTGCAAACCTATTTAAAAATTCCAGCTTATTCACGAAATTCTAGTTTAAGTTTTGATAAAATTTCAACTACTTTTTGAAAGCTACCCAGGTTTTTTTCGAAGTAAAACGACTAAGCACCATTTTTTTTAAAACTAATATGAAGGCACACTAAATTATTAGACGGATGAAAATATCCACAACTATAATTATTTTCAAAGCAATTACGTTTCGGTTAATTCAATTCAAGAGTACGCATGTAATAAAAAATACAAATTAAATAAAAAAAACGTGTCTCTTTAAAATAGTCATGTTGAAAATAACATTTATTAAATAACAACGGCAACGCTACGTATGCGTATCTATTCATATAGTAAATCCGTAACTGTCTCACCATAACAACAGGACTAAATCTTGCAGTTTGAAAAGATTTATCACTAAAACACACCGCAGACTTTTACATGTCTGCTCGGTTTATTGATTGTTTTCAATCAAAGCTAACATGGCTGTCACCTCTGTTAGCATAATTTAGTGATTTTTGGCTACTGTAATTCTAGCATGTCCGAAATATATATTTATAACGTTGACAACAAACAGATAAAAGATAGCAGAGAAATTCCATTATTCTTTGGCTACAAATGTGATTAGGTTCCGCTAACTATTACACAGTATTTACTACAAAACTGTTTACTACAAATTTTAGATGCATCTGTAGGAACTATATTTTGGCAGACAACGCATTCAATATCACGTCGAGGAGATACTTATTATATTTGCGGGTTCTGACATTTACGTTAATATCACGTAGGGTCATTATATCGAAAGAATGTATATTAATTGTATCGTTACATCTATGATTTATATGAACAAGAACGAATTTAATTTAGGAGTTATATGCAAATGTCTAACATTTTTTTGTGCGTATTTTTCTTTCTTTCTTAATCGTTATCCTCATTTACTGGACGGTGTAGAGGTATTCACATGTTCCAGAGGGTGGTGGGGCTATCAAGCCTTTAACCACTATGCCCCCTCAGCTTACGCTTGGCTGTGTGTGTTTATTAGTTCACAAAACATATTGTAAATCTCCATTAAGGCACTTACCTAGAATTGGAGACAAGAGATAAGTATAATAAGTATGATGGGATTTTTTTGGGGGATGTTTTTCCTGAATATTTTACGGGCTTTTTTTTACAGGACTGTTTTCCGGGCTTCTTTTTGATTTTTTTACCAATTTTATTTCAGGGATATACTTTTATTCAGATCGACTAAGCTGCAAGCGACACGTAGGAAGGTGCCAAAAAACATCGGGGGCGTAGTCCACGGGTTCTGCTAGTTAATATTAATAGCTGCAACATTACAGTGCTTACTGTTTGGCGATTGGTCTAATAAACGAAATTGTGCGTGGTAAAAATTAGTTTTGAATATTTTAATTTTTACATTGCGTATAAAGTTTAAAATTCCAGGTACAAGTAAACATTTTTTTTCCAGGAGTTTCAAGCGAGTAGACACCCTGCTAAATACGAAATAGTTTCTTTTAAGTTTTAGTTTTGTAGAAAATTTTTAAAATTAATTATAAGCTAATGCACCAATAAAATAATTTATTATTTCATCAATATTTATTTATCTAAATCTTATACGTATTTCGACATGTTTACGTCCCATTTTCAAATGTAAGATTAAAAGCAAACACTATGTGTTTCAGCAGAAATTTAGAAAAGTTACCTTAAAATTTTATAAAATATTCAATTTGAAAAATTTTGGGTTTTGAAAATTTGCAAATTTTAAATTTCTTTAAATTTTAAAATATTTTGAATGTTTTAAATTTGATAATTTTATTCACGCACATTACAGCCAATCGAAATGCAGCATTAACATACCTGAATGAAAATTAAACCGATAATTTCGATAATTTTTCGTGCAGGTTATTTATCCGCAACTAACGCGGGTTTTGTGAGCCCCCTTCGCACGGGCAGGAGGCTGGCCTTGCCCATCGAAAGGGAAAGTAGATATACTAAATGGTTTACGATTGCTAAAGATGTTAGTATGACAACCGGCACCGACGTGCCCTCCGAAGCACGGCTGGTTGCAGATATACCCTGTATTGGTCACCCATCCGAGTAGGGACCGGAGCGGACAGTGCTTAACTCGAAATATGGTGTACCCGGCTGTTCTCCGCCATGCAACCAACTTTTTCTCGTTTAAATAACTCAAATATCCTGCAGATCGGCTCAAATCGTGCAAAATTTCAAAAAATTTGATAATTTATAACCGTGTGGAATTTGTTTTCATAAAAATTGTGAATTTATAAAATTTTGAATAATTTCTGATTTTAAAAATGTAAATATATTTTGAACTTCTAGATACCGTCCATAATAAGAAGGAATGGCGTATAGGATGCGGGAAACGGCAGAGAGATGCTGTATGAAAACCGCCTATATATATATATTTTGAACTTCTTTAAATTTTTAAATATTTTGAACGTTTTTACAATAATTATTCTGAAATTTTTTAGAAATTTTGATATTTTTGGAAACGAGTTGAAAATTTCTGAAAATTCAAATTTGGATGGTTTCGCAAAGTTTTTATTATCTTGAGAATTTAAAATTTATAATTCCGTAATTTCTCTCATTTTCTCTCACTTTAAATTCGGTTGGAAATTTATAAAACCTATTTTATTCCACACTACATGAAGAACCCAAAGGCTATTGTTAAAGTTAACTGAACCTTGGCTGCACGCCACACTTAACAGCAAATATATTGTCTACGGTAGTGTTTTTTATATGACAAAAAAGTTATAAATACTTTCTGCCGAATGCTGTAAGTTGGTTCAATTCCATCAAGAGATTTCGCAACAGAATGTGATCTACGTAATTACATATCTGTGGAAAATGCTTTAAAGTATAATTTCAATAAAAAATGCTAATAAATGAATCTACATGCCAGTTATAATTATAATTTATACTTCCTCCAATTTGCTAAATGATAGAACGAGAAATAGACTTTAATTTACTTTTTGTTCGTCTACGAATTTTTGAAAGTAAAGCAGTTTATTGATTAATAAATATGATCGTGATGTAAGCGCAGTTTAAGCTATGACTTTGTGAGAGCAGTACAAGATACTAAATTTGTTTTGCATATATGTACAATAAAATTTAGAGAAGTTAGCTATTTATTTTCGTAACCTTGGTTGGACAGTTTTTTAGAATTTGGTGTTTTTGAAGTAAAACTTCTTTGCCGGCAGGAGTAACCACGCAAACGCGAGACGGCCGCTCCTAAGATATTTTGGAAAATACAATTAAAATCCCTTGAAATGGGTAAAATTCAGACAACTAGCAAAGTATTTTTTTAAACTATGTTTTTATTTATTTTCATGTACCAAAACATTTAACTAAAGGACTTACGTGCAGTTTCGACATAAAAAACCTAATTCTTAAAAGCGTAATTTTGTTTAAAGAATAACTTATTTCTTAGTGCCTTCTCATATCGTTTTATAATTTAATTAAATCTGAAACGTTACATGCACTCCGAGTTCGTAATTGAATCTACGGTAAAAAGTCACGCAATGTCAGAACTGCTTGATCGTAATTCTTCTGACTTCCCCCTTGTTTTCATCCAAATCCCCAGCCGTTTAAGATAATGTCTGCAAATTAGCATACACTCGTAAAGTACCCGTACATAAGTGTAATTACCATGGAAAAGCGAAAAAACATTATTTATAGCAAAAGTAGATTTCGAAATTGCACGTGAACGTGTTCTGCCTGCGAATGTATCATTAAAAATGCACATCATGACAAACTTATAAATATCGTATAATAATGTAGCGCATAAACAACTTCTTTAAAAAGTTCTGCCGTTGTTGACAGCAGGCAGATCTTGAAGTTTCACGAAGTTTCGAATTTCCTCGTTTAGTTGCCCGGAAACGCGAAAGATCTCATTTTAATCAATCGTTACGACTTCCTGGACCGTAATAAAGTTCAACTTAACAAACCCCTTCTAACACCTGATTTATTTTGCAAATCTGTGCAGGAAGCTATCTTCCCTTTTAGGTAGGCATTTGCAAAACCCAACCCTCCTATAGTCGGACCAATTTTTTAAAGCAGATGGATCACGTTATGTAACAGAGGTGAAATCTCTTCTGTCAGGACGAGAGCACCTTATGTTAAGCAATAATGCTTCTTAACAGTCGATTTGATATCATAAAAAATAAGGTATATTGTTAAGAGATATTTCTAAAGGTTTTGAGAAGGATTGGAAAGTTCTAAATTTACACAAGTTCGTGTTGAAACCATAGTGATATTACAAAATACACTTTCATACACACATGTTCCAAATTATTGCATATCACCATACACTGTGTCTATAAAGTAACCCCCCCCCCCCCGACTAACTTTTGAACGACTTGATACTTTATCACAAAATTTGGTGTGCTGTAATGGGAAATTAAATACTATTATAATAGCCTATCATTAAATTTTGTACCATTCAAAATGGCAGCTGAGCGCCATTTTTTAATGGAAAGGGGGGTCGAGTGACATCTCACTTGAAAGGTCTTTTAGTTCTGCGCCTGATCCTAGAGATTCAATGAAAAATATTGAGCCATAACAAAATGACAATGTTTGAAGGTAAATAAGTCTATTTAAAAAAACTAAGAATTAAAGCAAAAAAAAATTAAATTAAGTGCTCTAAATGTTTACCATTCACTTCTTGGCACATAAAAAGGCGGTTATGAAATTTCTGCTTTTTCATAAGTTTTTGGAGCGATATTTCGGCAAACTTCTGTAATGCGTTGCTCCAGTTCTTCAATTGTTTCTGGACGGGTTCTGTACACTTTCGATTTCAGATATCCCTATAGAAAAAAATCTAAGGAGGTTAAATCTGGGGAGCGAGCCGGCTATTCTACAGGCCCTCGTCTACCAATCCATCTTCTAAGCAAATGTCCGTTGAGAAAGTCAGAAACAGGCCTATAATAATGAGACGGCGCACCGTCTTGTTGGAACATAACGTTTTCATATTATTTCCAGTCACCGGAGATATTTCTGGGAAAATTTAGTCCTGCAAATGAAAAAGTGGACTACTGGATAAGAAAATCAAAACAATTTTGAATTGAGGGAGTCCACTTGTTTAAAATCCGCCATTTTGTTATGACTGAATGAATATTTTTCTTTGAAACTCTAGGATCAGACGCAGAACTAAAAGACCTTTCAAATGAGATGTCACTCGACCCCCCTTTCATAAAAAAAAATTCAAAATGGGGCGCAGCTGCTTCAACTATGATATCAATTGTAATCGGAATTCTCGATGTTAGTGAGGGTAAATTTCTAAAGGTTGATCAGAAATGGCTTGTAACTTGCGTTCTTTCAACAGTTTTACAAGGGCGGCGTGAGAAGAGAAGAAGAAACAAGGAATAATTTTTTCGGCGAAAAAACAATTTATTTTCAACGAAGTCGCCTTTTAGGTCGGTACACTTAGTCTAACGTTTTTCCAATTTTTCGAACCCTTCCGAATAATACTATCTCTCTAATCCTTCAAAATAGGCGCTGATTGCATCGGTGATCTTCTCATTAGAAGCGACTCTCTTTTTGCCGAGCCATTTCTTCAAGTTCTGCAAACAGGAAATAGTCGCAGGAGGCTGTCTGGAGAATATGGTTGGTGTGGAAGCAATTCGAAGCGTAATTCATGGATTTTGGCCATACCAACTACACACGTGTTCACCCGTGCATTGTCTTGATAGAAGAGAACTTGTTTCTTCTCCAATGTGTTCGTTTTATTTTCAAAATGTCGTTGAAATTATCCAATAAGTTACAATAATATTCCTTAGCTTTCTTTGGCGCAGGTTCGCCAGTAGAAATCCACTGTTTAGACTGTTCCTTGGTTTCCGGTATAGTGATGAATCCATGTTTCGTCCACAGTTATGAAACGACGCAAAAACTCCTTTTCATTGCGCCTGAACATCGCCAAACCCGCCTCCGAAGTTGTCACACGTGTTCGTTTTTGGTCGATCGTGAGCAACCGCGGCACCCATCGCGCGTATAGTCATTTATATCCAAATGTTGTAATACATTGCGCACACGTTCATCTGAGATGCGTACTATCTCAACTATTTCACACACTTTCACTCTGCGGTCTTGCAATACAATATCATGTGTTTTGTTAGTTATTTCTGGTGTGGTGACCTCATTTGGAGGTCCTGAACGTTTGGTATCAGTTGTGCTTGTACGACCACAACGAAAATCAGGAAACCACTTGTGAATTAGTTTAACCGATGGTGCTGCTCATTGTCGGACATAACCTCCGTAAGATTTCTCAACACGTATCTGTTTTGCGCTACGTTGTACACCTTCATCTTCTTAAGGTCATCTCCCCTTCTCTGCTGCGGTCGTCCAATGCTCCGTCGTTCTCCCCAAGGTCACCATCTTTTAATTTTTCGCATTATATGTCATTTCTTCTAATTGTGTGACTCACCTAGTTCCGTTTCAGAGATGTGATTTTTTCAACGATGTCCTCAAATATTTGTTCTTTTCCTAATCCATTGGTTTGGTTTCCGATCCTTTAAAGTGACTTCCAACATCTTCCTTTCAATGATTCTTTGATGTATTCTCGTTTTGTGTATTATTTAGTAGGCTAGTAGGATGCGTTGGTTATATAACGCTGTCTTTAGGTGTAGTGGTATTATCATATCCATTATATATTTCATGCACGGATGTATCATAAATTGACAATTATACACGAATTTCTTTGTCATAAACCACTTTTTATAGCCCATGGACCTCTGTATTGCGCATGGGCTATAATGACACGTCAAACAACGATATCATACCTAATAGAAACAGTTTAAACACTTGCAAAATGAAAAGTTTTAGGCAATATGGCTACCGTTGTTTACCCGCTACCATAGTTACGCTTCAAATCTCAAATTTAATCAAAGCAACTCCGCAATCCGTGCATAAAGTTGTGTATGTACCACGGGCGTAACTTGCTTTTATGGCCTTCGACGTATTCTTAGCCCTCGGCTGCCGCATCGGGCTCAAAATTACGTCTTACGCCATAAAAGCCTCTTTACGCCCTTAATACATAAATAACTATTATTTTACCATACGCCGCACACTCTACCCCTATTCTTCTCTTTCTATTTCTATCTCTAGGTTTTCTTCACCCAGAGTTAGTACTTGTACAAGGTACATGCATGAAGTAAAAACACTCAAACTGTGGAATAACAACACTTGAATAAACGGCACCCTTCCAATTATCATTGGTAAAATATCCTATATAATTTCACAGCTTACTATAAGTAAATAAAGTTATTAACAGAAAGTTAAGAAATAACAGACACATTATTGACACATCGTTTAAAAATCAAATTGCTACTTACAAAGAAGTATGTAAATACACGCAACAGTTATGTGCCATTAAAAAATGTTTTATCAAAATTATTTAAATAATTAGGCCGGATATGTTCTTAAGATTGTATTTTTTAAACCGGTTTGAACATTAAAGAAACTTGCACGTGCCCGGTAAATGCTACACGTAATAATTTTTTTCCTATCGACATCGCTGTCGATTCTTCTATTTTTAATTATTTTAAAACGCTAGTAAAGTTCAGATTTAAATATAGGTAATTTAGGAGTGGTAGAAAAGCATTAAGCTGATTTCATTTATATGTGTACTAACTTAACACCACAAGCCCGCACGCTTTCACATGACTCGCGTTTCCCATGGCAACTGACTGAAAGACGTCGTTCCTACAATGAGCTTTTACCACTGGCGTTATCCTTCGTGGATAAGCTTTTTGTGCCTTAAGCTTCCTTTGTAATGCTTAAGTGTTAATGTATAGACACAGCTCAAGACTAGGGCTTTTGTTTCCTATTCATTGTTCCAATGAATTGCAAGGAAGATGCTCCATTATAGGTTAGTTTTAGTAGCGCGCTTTATGATTTCACAACAGTAATTTACTTACACATGTAAAGTCTATCTAACAATGACACCTTACTCGAAAGTTATAGTTGCTGTTTAAAATTTACTTAATTATTTTTTATTTATTTATTTAAGTTTGTAGGTTGGTTTTGAAACGAAACATTTGCACACGCCCATGTCTACTGTTTCTCTTATAGTATATTTATAAAATTTCCTTAACTTTTAATTACTTTTTGATAAGATGTTTAATTCCATGAATATTTTCATCAAGGAAACAATCATATTTTCACGTTTCTTTTTAAATTTGAAAATTAACTTTTAAAATTTTCAAAAACTGCTCCATTTTTCAAAATGTTTGGGATTTCAAACTTAATTTTCAATTCGAAATTTTAAAATATTTTGAAGATTTTGAAAATTTTCAAAAAATGTTTAAAATTTTTAAATAAACATTGTGTATCGACAATATTCATACATTTCAGTGTTTAACTCAAAAAATTTCAAAATTTTCATATTTTTTAAGTTAAAAATTTCAAAAAATAACAAAAAATATTTAAACATACTGTTTCATTTATCAAAATTTTTAAATGTTTCATAATTAATATATCAATTATTTTCTGGAAATAAAGCCATTTTGCCCTTAAAAACAAACAGTTGGTTGCATGGCGGAGACCTGCGGATGTCGGTCACACGGTATTCCAAGTTTAGCACTGTTCGCTCTGGTCCCCGCTCGGATGCGTGAACAATATAAGGGTATATCTGCAACCAACCGTGGTTCGGAGGGCACGTTGTGCCTTGTCGATCCCGGTTGTCATCCTAACATTTTTAGCAATCGTAAACCATTTAGTGGAACTTCTTCCCCTTTCGACGGGTAAGGCCAGCTTCTTGCACGGTAAACGTACGAAGAGGGCTCACAGAACCCGCACTAGTTGCGGGTATTAAACAGGCCATTGGCCCATAATAAGAGGAAAATATTTATTGAGTTTATTCACCTTTTCATGTTAATCTTTAAAATATAAAAAATATATTAAAATTGCGAAGAACTTATTGTTTCAAACATTTCTTTTATTGACTTCCGAACAGAAACTATAACACATATTTAAAACTCCATACAAAACTTCGGCATTATCAACATCAAGTAAAATTAGATATTTTCCACAAACTGTACCTTCTTCAAAAATTCACTGCCCCTCAACGGCTAATGCTACGCACTCGAAGTTAATACTATTTGGTAGAAAATGTTATTTAAAAAATAATTTGTTTCCTGCCAATTTCTCCTTAATTCAATAGTTATTGCGTTGTAGACAAAAAATCTAAAAAAAGGCCAATTTTAAGCCGTTTTCTTTTTCGTTTCTGGGTAGTTGCCTAAAGGAATTTTAGGGGTTTTTACAAAATGTTGAGTATTATCTGTAATTAGATTTAAATGGGTCCGAAATCATTTAGACAGTCTAGGAGGAGAGATAATCTTCTTCTTCTCGGTTTTACCACCCTTCTAGGGTCTTTGCCGACTCAACAATCGTTTTGTCCAATCCTATTCTTCTTCGATTTCTCTTACATTCAGCCTTTGTAAGTCTTTATGAAGGTCATATGTACCCATCTCATTCGGGGTCTTCCTCTTGGTCGTATCCTTTCTGCTGGACGGCTCGGCTGTTAAAAACACGTTGGGTTGTGCTTGCAGGTGTCATTTGTATCACATGCCCAATCCATCTTATTCTTAAACTTTTGATGGTATTAACCACGTCCGGTTCACCGTATAAATTATTTGTCTCTTCATTATATCGCTGTCTTTACTCTCCCCCTTTTTGAATTGGTCCAAATATTCTACGCAACAGTTTCCTCACAAAGATCCGTAATCTTTGTTTTTCCCTTTTTTACTAGAGTCCAGGTTTCTCAGCCATACAACAAGATAAGTTTGTTGTCTTATCTTATTTTGGTTTTCCTTGACAGCAACGCTGTTTTAAAAATGTCATTCACGGAGAAATATAGCATGTTAACCAGTAATATTCTGGTCTTTACCTCGTCTGTTATGTCATTCGTGTTATTGACAGTGGCACCAAAGTATCTCGACTGTGGTATTCTCCTCTATTCCTAGGGGTTTTATTGCTTCTGAGCCACCTGGTTCTGCTTTTATATCCTTCATGAGTGCTAATGATTGCCAGGTCGTCTGCATATCCTTAATTTGTGTGTTGGTTTCTGAATAGATAGTCGTCGTTTTATTGGGTTTCTTCATATCAACGCGTCTAAGACCATATTGAAAAGTGTTGGTGAGAGAGTGCGTCCCTGTCTCGGACCCTTATTGCTGTTTATGGATTGAGTGTTTTCTCCTCCCACTCTAAATTTATATTGGGTATTTCTTATCGTCATAAGAATTAGTCTTTTTAGTTTTTTTGGTGTTTCAAAGCTGTTCAAGGCTTGACTCACTGACGTATGCCATACACTACCGTAGGTTTGTTTATGGTCTAGATTGTATCTAAATTGATAACATATTCCCCTGCCTTCGCTTCCAACTTGGATCTGTTGTAAATTTTCCGCGTGGGAAGCCAGCTTGGTAGTTTCCCATTCTTTGCTCTGCACATGGCTTTAGTCTTTCTAGCAAAACGTGTAAAAGAACTTTGTATGTTGTGTTTAGGAGACATATTCCTCTGCAGTTTGAGCACACCGTCTTGTCGCCCTACTTGTGTATTGGGCAGATGATTCCGAAATACTAATCTTGTGGCATTGTTTCCGTTCTCCATATTGTTATTACTAGCTGGTGTATTTTTTTCCCAAAGATTTCTTCCCCCACCTTTTAGCAGTTCCGCTGGTATTTCAACATCTCCTGGGGCTCTATTTCTTTTCATTTTGGTGATACTGTTTCTAATTTCCTCATATATGGGTTCTGCTATGGGTTCTTCCCCCTCTACTCCTTTTTTGTATGTTCTGATGATTTTCTCCCAGTGCATTTACACTGAACGGTTATCAATTTAACCTACCCTCAACGCAAATTGTGTACTAATATAAAAACCAACTTAGTAATTTATAAGTAAACTAACAGCAGAGGAGGTAGCAAAAAAGGAAAAAGCGTTCGATTAATTTTTAAAACAAAAACATAAGAAAATTTATATTACGTGTAATTATTAACGGAAAGGGTCTTTGTCAATATTGATGTAGCCAGCGAAATTTGATTTTGAAAGGCGGTCTTAAAATTTAATTACAAGTCGGCAAGTTAGCCCCGGCCACTCTTATTAAAAAATAAGCGACTTACTTTGCCGCATTATATCAGGGCGAATTAAAAAACCGACACGAAGTGTGCATATAACCATAATTTTCAACAGTATGAATATTTAAAACAAATTTAAAACCGCAGGCGTAAAAGTTAGCCTTTTGTTTCACCTTATTGAATTCTGGGTCGTATTCTAGCCGCGAATGCTAAATATTCTTCGCAAAAATATGGTCCATTAAAGTTTCCGTACATTTCAGTGTTAACTTCCCAGTCACATTTTCAATTAGGGGGTAATGCGACGAATTCAGTTATTGTAAAGAAAATATGAATTCTCAACACCATTCACTTTCTTAATGTAATGTAATAACCGGAAAGAGTTTTTTTGGTAACTTCCGAATTTTTGAAACGTTTTTTAATGCAAATTGCTGAAACGAAATTAAATTTTCTCTTATTATTTAATTATGTCTCAACTAACAAATAACAAGAATCGACAGGAAAGTCGATACCAAAATGAAGTAATGAAGTAATCAGCATTTTAAAAAATAAAAATACGCCCAAACCTTTCGCATTCGCGGAGTAGGTTTTGAAAATCTTTTCTACTTTTTGGTTTTTGTGCATGAGAAAGGTATCGCTTTGGAAGTAATAACTGTGACAAATAATTTTTTTTTCGTTTCGTTTCGTGTTTTGATGATTCAGAAATTGAAGGTTTCTTAATATTTCTCTTATAGCTTACAGTGGCCAAATAACATTGCTGTGCTATGTCAGCGTTGCCTTTAATTTACTAATAAATCTTAGGTTGTTCAAAAATATGTCCGTTTTTAAAAGCAATGCGTAATAATCAAGAAAATGGCAATTAAAAATAATTGCCATTACATTTCCTTCATCTCCACCACCGCTTTAGCACAAAAATAATGTTATTCCACTACTAAATACTGATTTGAGACCATCTTCCAAGTGGTATGCAATGATTTCACTTGCGCTTCGCGCTCGTGGAATTGCTAGCACTGGTATACAATCAACCCTATTTTATTGGAAAGCGGGAATTTTAAACTGCAGAATAAATTCAGGAATTATTTGTCGCTTAACTCCGCCTGTGGTATTTGCTAGGTGGATTGAGAAACCCAGTAAGTGCCGTTGCCGGTACCAAGCCCGGATAAAGAAGAAAGGTTTGATTAGGGTTAAGAAGCGTATTCCGTAAAAAAAAAAGAAAAATGAAGCGAACGTACTCGTACAATCTCATCCGCAACACCGACCACGTAACGAAGAAGGGTCACAAATCGAGCAGCTAGAAAATATAAACGCGTATCTTTTTCAGGGAAAGCTCTTTATTAATTATGCAGTAATCCATCAGCAAGAAAATACACATGCTTTTGATTAGGGGATGTTTTTTGGTGGTTGTTTGCTCAGGAATATTATTTTTTAATATGTTTTTACAGGAGCATGTCCTTACCTGAACCCTTTTTCAGCACAACGTTTTTCCCAGCGAATGTGTGTTCTTATATCAGATATGTTTTCACCGTAAACCGTAAATGGCCGCCATTTGGTCGCATGCTTGGGGTCTCCCACGATTAAATGCTGAGACAAAAGGAAGGGCTCCGGATTTAATATATAAACTATTCCGCATTAACTTGTAATTATTTAACGTATTAACTACGACAAAAAATTTTTCTTATAATAAAAGGACACCAGTAGTTTTAGTAAAACAAATTCAAAAATGGTTTCAGGTTGTTACCGCAGCTTTAGCATAATTCGAATTATTTCAAACAAGTTCAACATGAAACTTCGCTTGACTTCAATGCTTAAAATTTACATTTTTTTATAGAAAAGTTCATAGTCGGGCCAGATATTTTAAAAGTTTAAATTACTTACTACCAAACGATCTTAATAGTTTGCAAATGATGCCGAGCGATTCCATCTGATTTTTTCTACATTAACCATTTTCTAAGAAATTTTAAATGAAATAATCATTTCGATCTAAAGCAATTTTACTTTGTTGCAAAAATTTTATTTCGTTTGTAATTATTTTGAAGGGATTTCACGTTTAAGAGAATTTTAAGTGTATTTAGGTCAGATTTCTAATTTCAAAGTATTTGACCGTATGCATGCGAATTAAATCGATTTTCGCTTTACTCATTTAAATAGAAATGATTTCGATTAAATAAAAATCAATACCATGTAAGTTTTTAGCTAATTGTTGCTTCCCAAATCTGTTTCAAGTGATTCAAAAATAATTCCTGCAGTTATATGTTTGTTATTTACTAGTTCCCATGCTCACCTCACATTAGTTCGTATTTAATTAGCGTGTTTCAAGCTAGTACGATAAATTAAAAAAATATTATTAAAACAATTTCATACTTTCAGAATAAATTAGAGCATTAAATAAAGTATTTGCAAGGATGTCTCTAATTGTAATTAAAAATTGCGTGTTGACTAAATTGGCAAAGCACCCGCTAGGTGTGTTTACATAATTTATAATACGACCTGTACAATGTAAAATTGAAAACACCGCCTTGATTTCATTACCAGAACAGTAATAAAACATATGTTAAAATATATTCGATTAAGTACAGATATGTAATTATTTATATTTACATAAATTTGTTAACCAAAACCCAAAAGCACTACAATCTTTGTCAAGGTGTTTTAAAAAAATATTGGTTTTAGAGCAATTAAAATAAAACTAGCAGAACCTGTATATTATATTTTTGCTATTAAA
This sequence comes from Ctenicera cuprea, assembly GCA_958336395.1. Taxonomy (NCBI): domain Eukaryota; kingdom Metazoa; phylum Arthropoda; class Insecta; order Coleoptera; family Elateridae; genus Ctenicera; species Ctenicera cuprea. The sequence continues at coordinate 52,786,262 of OY284492.1, read as the reverse complement.
TATTAGCCGTATTAGTTGCACAACTTAGTGAACAATAATGCCAGCTGCAATTCAGTACCCGAGGATGTGCCACCGCCTCGTTTCCATCTGGAAATGTGAGGCGCGAACCTAGATTTGCTTATCTACAGCGAAAACTGTAGCGGTCCGAAGCACAAACGAATGTGCGCCTTATATAACGGACGCGTAAATATGTGGCTTCTAGTAGCGAAAACCCTTCACCACTAAAACTTAAGACAGCTTGAACGGATTTGTATTTATTGTATCGATGGTACATAAAATGTATGTACAGCAAAATGGTAATGGGCAAAGCACTTCCTCTGAACTTGCGCATACTTTAAAAAATAATTTTTATAGTTTCGTATAACATTCAAATCCCAACAGTTACTTTTAGATTATACCATTTCTAATACTTAACTGCTCGCAACGCTATGGCAGAAAGTAGAGTCAACACTCGTATTTACTGTTTCGTCTCACAATTACTATAGGAACACCGCCGTATTTAAAAGTTCCTTTCATAAAATAAAGGAAAGTCGTTTTTTTTAATAAAAAAAAAGTGATTAATATATTCTACCGCTACCTATTGACAGTGATGAGCATTTAATTTAAACTCAGATATGTTTTTCATTCTCTACTTATTAAAGGCCGATCTTCGGCTTATTTTAGCTTTATGCTCGGCTGCCTGCGTGCGCGGCCGACTTTTCCTTAATTAATTCCCCTCCACCTATGTTTAATCTCGCCTCAGCTGTCGTAGAGTGGTGCAGAGCGACACCGCCGTGTTCGACACGGCTTACCTTCAACAGATTTGCTAATAATTTTATTAGGAGAAAGGGGTTAGGCGTGGTTCATAATAAGTTAAAAAAAATTATATAAAACAATTACTATAGAAAAACTAAGAGCATCTGCCCGTAACTGGCGCCTCCTAGCCAATTTTATACAATTATCCACATCGATCAAAAATGTCCTGAGGTATTGACAAAAAATTTTGTTTTAGTGGTCACCTTTTGGAGACCATTACGCTCATTAAAAATTGAAATGGTGGAAAACAAAAAAATATGGGTCTTTTAATTTTCTGTGCGGAACCTCAAAAGTTATGAACAACAAAATTGAAACCTCTTGTATACGAGAATGTGCATCCGAGTAAGAATGTATAGCGTATCCTGATAAATGTAAAATGCCCTACAGCAGGCTAACAACCTCAAATGTAGTAATTTATTGGTGTGAATTATTGATGGAAAGCCATATAGAGCCTGATACCTGCCACCAAATATGAGGGGACGTTCTTTTGTGTAAAACATTGTTTGTTCCTGCGTAAAAACATATTGGTATCAGAGTTTTTCTCTCGTATATGTGTATTTATATCGTATTTTATTGAAGACGTCTTTCCTTGTCGAATCTAGCGCATTGGAACTTAAAGTAATATTTATTATAGGTGCAATGGTGCATACTACATTGCGTCCAGAGTACGTAATAATATTTTATTTTTTTTTAAATAGCGTTTACATTGAATATGAACTTAAAAGACTTCTAAAATTCTGAAGGGTACTAACATTCAATTAAAATCTTAAAATTGACGAGTTTTATTTTTAAATTGTCCTTATCGAAAATAAATATGATCATTGTGCAAAAAAGTAACAATTTAAATATACTGCAGTTTTTAAAGCATTGTCAATAATCATCTCTTATGGTTAATCGGTGAACCAATCACAAATTTCCCCTTTCATAAAACGAACCAATAGCGTTTGTTTTATACTGATTAAACTGCATGGCCCTGCTTAAATAAGCGATTAAACCCACAGTAGCTTCGATTAATGGCTCTTAAGTCTTAAAATAACGCGTTTAAAACTGACGTGCATTGACTTTTGGATACATTTATTATTATTTTAATACAGTTTTTCATTACTTCGGCCAGAAGTAAGTATCATAATTAATTATGACATAATTTATAACTTAAAAACAATAATTGCCTCTGTTATGTCGTCCACAAGCAAAAAGCAAAATACGAGACACGTCGACGGTAGCCGATGACAACAATGTCAATGTCAACCAACTTGAATCGTGAGTGTTAAAATCATGACCGACCCAAAATTTAGTGTACGCCTATAATAAATATAATAATAACATGCTAATATGCATTAAAGAACATACATATATATTTACATTAAAATTGTTTCTTGTTTGACAGTATATATGAACCAAACTCTTATATCAAAATAATGGAAATAACCTCAAAAACGGTCCATTTTGACTTCCCAGCAACAGTAAACAAAAACGTCAAAATAAAAAAAAAATTTGCAAAAGGACGCCACTACAAAACATTTGAAAACAAGCAAACAATATACCATGTTAAGAGCGCCGATTCCCGAAAACACCCGAGCATATCCGACTAGTCAAAATGAAAGTGAGTGATATAGTCAAGACGAATACGACTCGTGATACGATTTTTCTTTGATCAAAGTGTGGTGTAAGTTAACTCGTGCTAGTTAAGATTTAACTAGCACCCGTGAACTTACACCACAATTTTATCGAAAAATCGCAATTCCTCGTTGTAGTATTTATGAATAAATATTTTAAAGTTGTGGGAGTTGTGTCATGTGTGCTTTCTATTATTGTAAAAGGTATGGTTATGTTTTTCGTATTGATACATTTTCTTTAATAGTAAGTGATATAATCTTATTTTTTATGCAAAGTGTTTCCGTATTACTGTACTTCAAAAATATGTTTATGATTCCGATTTAATGTTCAAAAAATAAAGTCAAAACAAAAAAATTAACAGAATGCCTGGTAAAAAATTATGGGAAAAAGGTTTTTAGAAACATATGTAAAAAAATAACTTCTTTATAAATCTTATATTATAAGAGCAATAATTATATTGATATAAGAATTTTTCCTAAAAAAGAAGCTGTCGAAGTAACGTCACTAACGGCTTGTGACTCAGAGGACTTTTATTCCAAATTCAAACCGGGGGTTGACTGCCAACAAAAAAAATTCGAACATTTTCAAACAGTCAAAGGTCGAATTACTTGTGGTACAAAACCGTTGAATTTTAGATTTCATGCTTTCATAATGTTACCAAATATTGTACATCATACTAAGCGTTGCATGCTTACATCTTGAAGCTTACGGACTGACGCCTAAAGCAAGATAACGTCGGATAACTCATAATTTATGTAGCTATAATTATATACCTATTTCAGTAGTGAATGCTTAAAGTTGCAAGTTGCATGCAAGGCAAATAATACTTTATTTATCAATTCCAGCTTTACTTCGTTAAAGTCAGATACTCATTAAATAATACTGCCTAACATTTTGTAATTTAATGTTTAAGGTGCAGCGCGGTGTATTTTTTGTTGTTTATTCAGTGGCGTAACTACCGGGGTTCCGCGGGTTCCACGGAACCAGGGCCCGAGAGTCATGGGGCCCACTGAGGGGCCCGTCCTTTTACGACTTTTGTTCCCCCTAAAAATAAGCAAATATCAAGTTTTTTTTTTGTTTCACGCCAAACTACTTTTTTCAACGGCTCTCTTTCGACGAATATATCAGCAAGTGGAAAATGTTAGGGTACTGGTAAGTAATAAATTAGTCTCACACTTCTCTTTATATTTTAACCAGGCTATATTATGAGTCGTTCGGATTCGACGTTGAAATGTAGGTCCCCCGTACTCTACCTTAACGCTAAGGAGAGAAGAGTGCCGGAGCCCAGCAGTGGGACGTAAAAAGATGATTGCGAATAACATGAGTGACTAATATGAGTTTTCTTTTCTTTCAAACAGCCCTGCTGAACATACGGGCGAGTATGGGGGTACGTTATCATGGCAACCGTCTTGCTGTCTACATCACTTAGACCCCTTTTTGTCTATTCATAATAAAGATTTTTAGTTGATATTATAGTTTATATTTTATGTTGGCCTTTATTAGATGCCTAATTAATTGTTTGCGTTTTTTCAAAAATATATTCAAGTGTTTTCGTGACGTAAGGTTTCATTTTTATCTCCTACTACAAAGGGCGGAGAGGGGGTGTTATAGAGGCCCGACCTAAATCTGGAACCCAGGCTCCGCAACTTCTCGTTACGCTACTGTGTTTATTACCTTCCTCGCTAGAGGAACACGATTCAACATATTTGAAAAGTTTCAAAAATTCCAAAAATCTTTAAATTATTAAACATTTTTTAAAATTTTAAAAACGTTAAAGACTTTCAAATTTCCATAAATTCCAGAATTTTGAAGATTTTCAAAATTTGCCATAAATTTTCAAAATTATTATATTTCAAAATTTTTGAAAATTTTTGTTAATTGTATTTTTCTAACAATTTTATAATTTTAGAAATTTTCAATTCCAAAATTTTCTAGTTTACATAATTTACAAAATTAAAAAATATTAATAATTGATTTCCGGTTTAGTGTTAATTGGAAATTAAATAAATATTACACTAGTACGATGATGCGTTTTGCTACTGGGCACTTCAAAATTGCTTTTTATGTTATCTTAGCATGCTGTTTTGAAAAAATACTACAAGGAATGATTCGAAAATATTGAAATTTTTATTTTAACCAAAAGTTGAATGCCAGATTACCACTGATGATGATAGCATAGCTATCGAAACACGTACCTGGCAGAAAGTTACTTGTGTGGAAAAAAGCTCTGTTTTTTAAGTTTAACCAAAATGTTTTCATTTTTGAGAAATTTTAATATACTTATGTTAGCTTAAAGTTGTCCCAAAAATAATTGACGAAAGCGGTATAATTAACTAACAATGTGAAAATTTTCCAAAAGACCGTCCTAGATGTTGATCAAAACTAGAATTATTACGAATTGCTAAAACAGAAACAGTTACAAATGAATTTAATAAAATCACTTGTGAATGTCTTTGTTTACGTTCGACATAAACGCCTTACGGTTTATCGCCAAAGTACAATCTGCAATCGCATTCGAATTGGTGCGGACGGTATATTGGCTTTTTAGATATAAAAAAACATAAATGGGTTTTTGATGCCAGTTTAAATCAAAAAGATTTAGACTAGGAGATTACACGAACTGCTTTTATACATTTCTGGTCAATTTAACTGAGCCATATCGTTTTATTTCTGATTGACTGCGATCTATGATGGGTATGATTTTAGGAGTATGGATTTTAAAGTTTTATAGGGGCATTTACAAACTTTACTGCTATCGCTTTATCTTGGTTTCCCTTATTTTGAGCTTGCAAATTACCGACGTTCTAAAAATCTGGTATAAAGATAACCGCATACTGGCTGGCATATTCAAATTTTAGTATTACATTTCTGAAATATCTAAAAATTGCTATCGTTAAATGTTATAACTAACAAAAATTAAGAATTTGTAACAATATACATTCATATTAATTAAATATAATACTGAACTGAGTAGAACCAAAACTGACGCTTACTTGCCTTAAAAAATTTGTCCATTTTTACAATTTCCACTTCTAAGCTATCGTGCAGCATTTATAATTTAAAAATTTCGAAATTGGTAGTTAAAGAATGCATAAAAGCTAAAAAGAAAACAAAACTTGAAAATAAATCGTTAACAGCTTGATACACAAGAAAAAAAAGAAATGTGTACCGAGCACGCAAGTTCTAAGTGAAACTTCTTCACGTGTTCTCACTGAAAGCGTTTTTCCCTTCAACTCTTAAGACAAATTAATTAGGGCGTTACTGCAAAGACGGCTCCTCCACAAGCAAAAATTGCATTTGTGTTGAAGAAGGTGTTAAATGTTGCAGCGAATGTAGATGCAAAAATTATAAAAACGCGCGAGTAGACGAGGATGATGTCTGGTCCGTTTTAGTTCTCAACTTAACATTATTTTATTGTGTAGCATTTTTAGTATTTTTTACAACTGAATGTTTATTGCAATATTAAATAATAGCTGTTCTGCACGATTACGTTTCTTACACAAATATTCGCATTATGTGAATGATTTCATGTTACATAACATTAACGTACAATTCTTACTCTTCCAATGTCCAACAAACTGCATTAGTACACATCCTTCTCGCACCCATGCTTTAGGTTTTAACAATACGAACAAGTAAGGGGTATACGGCAATAATAACGCCTCAATAATAACGCCGCCAAAAATTGCGCCAGCAAAAATAGCGCCGCTCAGAAATGCCGCGGGCAAAAATATCGCCCTCAAAAATATCGTCACAAATAGTGCCGTCCGCAGTCAAAAATAGCGCCGGCGAAAAACGCCGCCGGAAAAAATGCGCTGTCAAAAATGTGCCGGCATAAAAAGCACTATTAAAATAGCGCTGTTTAAGATAACACGGATCAATACAAAATTATCATTAACAAAAATAGCGCCGACAAATATGTCGCCGGCAAATACTGCGCCTGCAAAATTAACGGCCTAAAAACGTCGCTGTACAAATACTGTGCATTTTTATAACAGTTTGATTTAATTTGTGTAAATCTTAAATCAAACTCTCAATATAATGCAAAAGTATGGCGTTCATTTTAAGGCATTATTTTTTCAGACGACATTTTTGCCGGCAAAATATTAGAGCGGCGCTATTTTTGCCGGCGAAATATCTGGGGGTGCTATTTTTGCCAGCGACAGTTTTGAGAGCTATTTTGGCCGGCGACGTTTTTGACAGCTACATAATTGACCGGCAATATTTTTGACGGCAACGGTTTGGAGGGTGTTATTATTGCCGGCGACATTTTTAACCGGCGCTATTTTTGCAGGCGTTATTTTTGAGGACGCTATTTTTGGCGGCGACATATTATACCGGCGGTAATTTTGCCGCCTAAATGTTTGAGGACGCTATTTTTGCCGGTGACATTTTTGACTGGCGCTAATTTTGACGCCGACATTTATGGAGGCGCTACTCCCGGCGGCGACGTATTAGACCGGCGCTATTTTTGCCGGCAACATTTTGAGGGCGCTGTTTTTGCCGAAGACATTGTTGAGGACGCTATTTTAAGCGGCGGTATGTTAGGCCGGCGCAATTTTGGCGGGCGACATTTTTGAGGACGCTATTTTTGACGGCGACATATAAGACTACCGCTATTTTTGCCGGCGAAATTTTTGAGCGCACTATTTTTGCCACCGACATTTTTGAGAGCGCTATTTTGTCCGGCCACATTTTTGAGGGCGCTGTTTTTGCCGGCGACATTTTTAAGAGCGTTATTTTGGCCGGTGACATTTAGAAGGGCACTATTTTGGCCGGCGATATTTTGAGGGCGCTATTTTGGTCGGCGACAAATTAGACCGGCGCTATTTTGGTCGGCGACATTTTTAAGGGCGCTATTTTTGACGGTGACATATTAGACCGGCGCTATTTTGTCCGGCAACGTTTTTGACGGCGCTGTTTTTGTCGGCGACATTTTTAAGAGCGTTATTCTGGCCCGTGACATTTAGAAGGGCGCTATTTTTGACGGCGACATATTAGACCGCCGCTATTTTGGTCGGCGACATTTTTAAGAGCGATATTTTTGACGGTGACATATTAGACCGGCGCTATTTTGTCCGGCAACGTTTTTGACGGCGCTGTTTTTGTCGGCGACATTTTTAAGAGTGTTATTCTGGCCCGTGACATTTAGAAGGGCGCTATTTTTGACGGCGACATATTAGACCGCCGCTATTTTGGTCGGCGACATTTTTAAGAGCGATATTTTTGACGGTGACATATTAGACCGGCGCTATTTTGTCCGGCAACATTTTTGAGGGCGCTGTATTTGCCGGCGACATTTTTAAAAGCGTTATTTTGACCGGTGACGTTTAGAAGGGCACTATTTTGGCCGGCGATATTTTAAGGGCGCTATTTTGGTCGGCGACAAATTAGACCGGCGCTATTTTGGTCGGCGACATTTTTAAGGGCGCTATTTTTGACGGTGACATATTAGACCGGCGCTATTTTGTCCGGCAACGTTTTTGACGGCGCTGTTTTTGTCGGCGACATTTTTAAGAGTGTTATTCTGGTCCGTGACATTTAGAAGGGCGCTATTTTTGACGGCGACATATTAGACCGCCGCTATTTTGGTCGGCGACATTTTTAAGAGCGATATTTTTGACGGTGACATATTAGACCGGCGCTATTTTGTCCGGCAACATCTTTGAGGGCGCTGTTTTTGCCGGCGACATTTTTAAAAGCGTTATTTTGACCGGTGACATTTAGAAGGGCACTATTTTGGCCGGCGATATTTTAAGGGCGCTATTTTGGTCGTCGACAAATTAGACCGGCGCTATTTTGGTCGGGGACATTTTTAAGGGCGCTATTTTTGACGGTGACATATTAGACCGGCGCTATTTTGTCCAGCAACGTTTTTGACAGCGCTGTTTTTGCCGCCGACATTTTTAAGAGCGTTATTTTGGCCGGTGACATTTAGAAAGGCGCTATTTTTGACGGCGAAATATTTAGAAAATCTGGATTTTTCACATACTTCCCCGACTTCCTTAACTTACCTTAGACTTCACCGACCTCACCTCCTTGTGGTCCCTGAGACTTTCTCTAACGTACACACCACTTTCCTCTGCGGTTTACCCCTCGAAAATGATTTAAATTAAAAAAATCACCTTGATATGCAACACGATTTAAAACCATGATTTAAATCTTGAAAACTTTGGATTAAAATGAGTAAATAACCCTGGTTATCTTAATTTAGTTTTAAAACTTACTTTGCTATCATAAACTGTAAGTATATACCTCTTTGATATTTAAAGTATACAATGTAGCACTGATATATTGATTTAAATTCTAAAACTTTAATAACTAAATCAATTAAATCAGCGCAAAGTTCTCTAATACCGCAAAAATTACTTTAAATGTAAATATGATTTTTATTAAAAAAACATAAAAATCAATTTAAATTAAAGCAATCAATTGAAACTAAAAAATTGATTTAAAGCAAAAGAATCGTGTTGTTTCGACTAAAATCAATTGTTTTCGTACCCTGGTTTTAAGTATTTGCTGCAGGAAGTGTAGTCATCGCAATGATTAAAACATCATGTCGCATATTCATTTATGCCATGATGTATGAAAATATAATCTAAAAATATTTTTGCTAATTTGACTTAACGGTAAAAAGTATTAATGAAAGAGACACTGACTCTGTACACAGGAATGCCCCTTAAAGTTTTATTTAATTTTAATTTTATATGTTTTACTAGGTACGACAGGAATGTTATGGTATGATTTAAATAATGCCAGAACTTTTATTTAAATTTTATTTTTTGTATAATAAAGCACATACACGAACTATGTTCATAGGTGCTATATAGCCATAGCTAATTTTGGTTAATTTAATTGTAATTTTAATTAATATTACCTATATTTGATTTGATAAGCTACAAATGTTTTTATTTCCTAAATTACCCGTTCTAAAGCGTAAAAACGAAAAAAAAATGCTTCTTACAGATATCTGAAAGATTAAAACGGTTGTTACTATTTAAATTTCTTTGCAAATTCATGTTATTGCGCATAAAATTAGCCGGAGCTAGAATTTAGAACAACCTGTATAATAGCAGCAATTTAATGATTCTGTGTCGAAGTAAAATACAAACTTTCTCTTTTTCGAGAAGCAACTGTACAGACACAAACACTGCGTAGAAAAACTGGTTTCTAGCGAGATATAGTGAAGCCAAATATTTGAACAATGATTGTGACGTCGGCATTAATAGTTTCTGAGTAAAAACCATGCTATTAATAGTCAGTTATCGCTCAACTTTTGATGATTAAAATAAATTCTTAAATGAGATTTTAAAAAATGAGCAAATCACTTCGCCTGGAATTTCCTATACTTTAGATATTGTTACATATCATATATTCAAAAGTGTCTTATCAGTAATGTGTTACCGCCCAATATTGACTACAAAAAGAGAATAGCCAAGCAGGCCGACAGCTAGTTGTGTGTGTATGTACTTCGGACACGCACCGAAAGACTTCGGTCAACGCACGATAGAGAGCGAGTGACTGATAGTACGCTGAAAAGAAAATCGATTGTGCTTTATTGGAAACTGAAGCCTTGGAATTAAAGAAACCAAAAAACGGAAGGACAAATTCGTCCACCAAAAATTGGGTGGGATTGAGAAAATTCCCCCCCCCCCCCCCATATTGCCGTATGTAAAAACTAAGTTGAGAACTTTATTCTACTATCACCCATGAGAAATTTAGCCTAAACAGCAATTTTTTATCGGCCCCCGTTTATTAAATAAGGGGGTAGGAATGTTATGTTTTCAAAAATTCATACAAGGTGTTACAAAGAAGTTAGCGCACTGGAACACAAACCCAATTCTAGCTGATCCATAACTCTATAAATATACAAAATAAAAAAATTTTAGCGCACCCAGACATAAACTAAATTGTAGCTGATCAATAGCACTATAAATCTACAAAATAAAAAATAATCGGGTGGCCAGTTTTTGAGCAGTGTTTTTGAAAAAATCACAATTTTGATATTTTTTCATGTCACTGTTTTCACAGTTGAAAATTTTTTGTAGCTTGCAATATTGCTTACCCTTAGGGCATTTCCCATGTCAAACTTCATTCCGATCTGATAATTCATTTTTGAGTAGAAAAGCGTTGAAACTCAAATTTTCAGAAATTCACAGAAGGCGTCAGAGAGAAATTTTCGACCTCAGACACGAACCAAATTGTAGCTCATTTTTAGCTCTACGAGATTACAAATTAAAAAGAAACGTGTGGCGTTTTTGATCAATATTTTTTTGAAAATTTCCGAAATTTTGTTGACTTTATAGCCGTTAACTTTTCGAAAATTTTTGTGCACTGTAACATTGCGTCTCTACACGGATATTACCGTAAAATATTTGAAACCGATCTGTCAACCTGTTTTTGAGTAATACGGCGCTAAGGTCAATTTTCAAAATTTGCAACGGCTGCCATTTTAAAGCTAGAAAGTTCGGGGAAAAAGCGTTGAATTTACCCCAAAGTCTAACTTCCGCGTCCGGTTTCGGATTTTTTATAAAAGCTTATTTTATTCGTAAATTTTTGATATACCCCCAGATTCCAAAGCTCATCAAAATAGGGCCATCCGTTCGGGGGTTATGATGCACCACACATACACAACATACCCACCCACCCATAGATTGACATTTTTTAAAAATCTGGTTCCTGGACGTCCCAATATGTATTTTGATCAAAATTTCGATTTTGAAAACTTTCATGAAATCAATACTATACTGAAATTACAGGAAAGCAAAAAAGTCGAGATTATTAAAATGCGCATATTAATTTAAAAAAAATTCAAAATTCCGCAGAACCTACAACCACTGTAGATATCGGATATTAGATATAAAAAAAAACATTTTGTTGGCTTAATATTAATGTGGACTGTACCGAAGCTGAAAAATTGTTTAACTTTGTTTAGTTTTAAAGTTATTTGACGTGTAAAGATGTATTTTGTTAATTTGGCGAATATTTTTTCACAGCTTATTAAACTTTGTAGGCAAATTTGATTAACAGATCTGTATTTCTTTCTTAGATAAGTTGCTTAAAAACGAGGGGTGTCTCACTAGCGGCAATAGGTGTACAAATTTTCGGCAATCACTCGGCAATCACGGCAATCATTCGGAAAACACGGCAATCATTCGGCAAACACGGCAATAACTCGGCAAACAGGGCAATCACTCGGCAATCACGGCAATACAACGGAAATCAATGAAAATAAGTGAACGATTAACAAAAATATGCGGGTGTAAGCGAAGCTAGACAAAAGCTAAGTCTTAATTTTGTATTTAGTATTACTATTACAGTACATAGATAATGTGAACTAGTTAAAACCAAGCTTGTTGCCGTTTAGGACAAAATCAAAAAGTACGTAATTCCCAGCTAATTTTTATTTAGCTGGTGTTTACTAGATAATTATTGTTTATTTACTAACAAGTATTAGATGAATAACAAATTAAAAAAATAACTTCAACTCGAATATTACCTACGGCATCAACTTTACTTGTGGAAGCTCACGCAGTTAAAGTGGAAGTCCCTACAAGCATGAGAAATGCCACCTTGCAATAACGTATATTAAAGATAAATACAAATTTATTTTTTGGTTTTCGATATGCATAATGTGTGTAAACTTTATGTGAGGCTATTAATCCCCATATCTCATATCATTTAGATAGTTAAATGTACTTATGAAAGTGTACCATTGTGTGCTTTACATTGAGGAGTATTATAGCCTAACCATCGTAAGATTTCTTGATCTTCCCTTTCAGGAATAAAATGGATTTTTTTGATAAAATTTCAAGTGAATGTAATATCTTATTACCAAAATATTTAACACAATTACTAATCTATACGAGATTTGATAACATACATTCTCTAAGTAAGTTCCAAGAAAAAGATGTTGAGATAGAAAGGTTTGCAAAGGAATACTTACCAAATTTAATATTAGATGAAGAAAAAATAAATATAGTATATATATAATAAGAATTTTACGGAATATATGCCGCGATTATAACGATATTTCAAGTTGCAGAAGGCCACAAAAAATTGTTGGTTGAGCTATTGTATAAGAGCAAATACGCCAGCAAAAAGAAAAATATACGACAAAACATTAGATTGTTGTTGCTCGTGTGCAGAAAAAATGGGCGAAACAGGTCGCTGGTACATTCTCATACTTTTTACGTTTTAAATATTCTCGCGTCAAGAAGTGATGGAAATTTACATCTCATCTAGCAGGTACAAGCCCGCTGCAGACTCAAGACGTTGGTTACTTACGGACTGCGCGCGCTCCTACGACGCGACGTGACAGGTGCTAAGATATTTAAAGCGCTCACGAAAATAGTTATAACAGCTTTATTTATACAGTTATCAAAAATTTGCAAAGAATGAAAAATATTTATTTTTATTAGAGCTAATTGATAGGCGTATTTAAAATCACGTAACTGCCGGAAAACACGTTGTCGATACTAAAAGGTATCGGTTTTTCCCTTATTTTCAAAATAATTGAAAATTCTTGCTGGTCCTAATAAGGTACTTGAAATAGTCTATCAAACTGATGAAATTTGAAAATTATTAAAAAAGTTTGTAGTTCATTGCAAGCTCTATCGGCTCAGAAAGTTTGCAGAAAAATGTTGTGGGCAGTTTTTGAGCAAATTTTTTTTAAATATGTCCAAAACTTTGAACCTAGCTAGTATATTCACAATTTTCATATTTTCCAAAATATTTTTGCATCACTATTTTATGCTTATCAAGGGCTCTTATATAATAGGATAATTTGTATTGATTGGATATTTTGTTTTTGAGTAATCGAGCATTAAATTTAAAATTTTCAAAAATTCGTAGAGGGCTTCATTTTAAAGATACAGCATTTGGTAAAAAGGCATTTGATTTATCTTTAGATGCACCACAACGCTATGTATTCAAAATTTCAAAACAGCGTTTATATAAAAAACTAAAACAAAAAAACAGGTTTAATTTCTGGGCATGCATTGGAATATAATTTGGGAGATTAGTAAAAAACAAATTTGTAGTTCATTCATCGACTAAGAAAGTTCAAAAAAATGGCGTGGGCAGTTTTTGTGGAATAAATTTAAGTATCTATATTTACAATTTTCATATTTCCAAAATTATATTTGCATTACTTGATTATACTTATTAGGGGCTGTTAAATAATGTGACAATTTGTGTAGATTAGATATTTTGCTTTTGAATAAATCGTGCATTAAAGATACAGCATTTGGAAAAAATCATTTGATTTGTCTTTAGATTCACTACAACGCTATGTACCCTATAAAAATCGGGAAAGGGGTTCCGGAGATACAGGAAAACGAACGCACCCACCGACCCACAAACGAACATTAAAAAAACACTTTTTTGGGTTCCTTGGACCCCAAAACGCGTATTTCCATTAAAATCTGAAGTTCGAAAATTTACATGAACTCGTCCCTTTACTTAGTTCAGCAAAAGTATGGGAAAGTAAAAATAGGAAACATGATTCAAACGATTCTGATAGTCCATCAATAAGGAACAAACAAAACCATCGTCAAAAGCTTTCGGCGTAGATCATAAACGAACCGTAGCAATAAATTATGTAAAAAGTGTTTTTAAATGTTCGAAATAGGATGTTTTAAAAGTAGTTGTAGAAAAAGCTGGCGACCTATCTGTAGAAATTGACAGCGATTTCTGCACGCTAAAAGTATCTGTTTCAGGTGCGACAAGACAAAATTCTTCAGGAAGCTTAAGAGAAAAGTCAATACCCAAACTGGCACAGACATTTAAAAATATTAGTTTGATGTCGATTATAATTTTAGTTCGAACTTCAATATAATTCATATTCAGTATAATGCATTAATATATTCGTTTACCCAATGTTCATCCCATATCTTCCACAATATTTTACGACGCAATTTTAAATATAATATACAGAAGTAACAATTATTAGTATTGTCTTGAGATTTAGATCATACCTAATACCATTACAATTTTTGTGGTAATACCAGATAATGGTTTTTCCTACCCACTAAATATTAATGTTGTTTACATAAAATTGCAATGAGAAATTTACAAGATTTCAAGTTGAACACCAAAATATTGTAATCGAAAACGAAATTACCTTCTTGTTTTTGATGAACGAGGCAAAGTCTAAAATAGAAATAATATAATAACACAAAAAGTGTCAGCTAATGAAGGCTGTACAGAATCAGAATAATCATTGAAATACATCGAAAATCGCAGCAATAATCGACAATAACGTCCGCAAACAAGGCAATCAGTGGACAACAACCCGAAAATCACGGCGATAACTAGGAAATCATCGGCAATAACTCGGCAATCACGGCAATCAAGTCGGCAATCACGGCAAACCCGGCAATCAAGTCGGCAATCACGGCAAACACGGCAATCAAGTCGGAAATCACGGCAAACACGGCAATAGGTGTACACAATTTTACTGAGTGAGACACCCCTCGCTTAAAAATGTGTTTTTAGCAAGAAACAAAAAACCAACTTTTAATAGGCGACAATAAATTTCCAATTATTTATATAATATATATATAATAAAAAGTTATGGACCCACCTACATACCTTTAACAAATTAAATTCTGCAGTAAACAAGTGATGTCAACCACAGATTAACGCCTTCTTCTTTTCTTTGTTTCATTTAAAATTCATCAAATTGTTTTTAATGTAATACGTTTTTAAAGTCCTAATCTTTATTTATTTATGCAAAACAAGACATGTGTTGAAGCATATTTAGATCTTGTATTTTAAAAGTGGGTTACACAAAAGTTCTTGAATTTATAATAAAACACACATATTTGTTTGTAGATTTTTAATGTAAAATCAGTTTCTTAATATTTTAAATGCTTAATATATAAGGTATAAATTCTGTATGCGATTATTTGAATATCACAACATTGGTATCAAGACTGTACCGAAGTACGTATTTAACAATTGGATTAGCTACGAAAATTAACAGGGCTGTATTCAGGGGCAGGATCTGGCAATTCAGTTCTCCCATTCAAAAACAATAAATTGGTCATAAGAAAATACAATAAAAACAATAATTATGTTAAAGTTTTGGAAAAAATCATAAATACAGCCCTGAAAATTACATTTCCTTTACGCAACAATAAAAAATAACAAAACAATATCTCACACCCTGTATAAATCAGAAGTCTGATTTTTTTAATACCTAATTTTTTTTATACAGCTGTTCGCTTTTGTGTTAAGTTGCATGCAAAACATGATTAAATAATATTCCTCGAGGCTCATTACACATCCCAGACCAGATTTATTCACTAACACATCACTTTAATTACACATACTTGTAGGAACACTTGGGCACAGCACACATATCGCCACAACATATGCTCAAAGAATATTAACTTCAAAATATAATTTCTAAAACTTCAGTCAATTACAAAATAAAAAAATAAATTTGGGAGTAACAACCAAAGTAATAAGTAAAGTTTATTAATTTATTTCAGATTATTTGAACCAATTGCAATTTTTCAAGTGATTTTAGGCGACTTATGCAAGTTTAACAGTTTTAATCTTGAATACATTTTTAAAGTAGGTGCCTTTTATATTTTGGATTACATAAACATGCATATTTTTGCAGATTTCAATAACAGCACTTTTTTACTTTATGCCCACCCACAACATAACTATCAAAACATATGTCCAGCCAGATGTAAAGCTTTGGCGAGATCCCAAACCCTTAGTTACCAACTTATTATTATCGGGTGGCGGGTTTCCAGCTCCCACCAATATCTGAGGCTGATTTGCAACAGGAATTGGTATCTTGGGTTCTGCAATAGCCGTTACACACAATTCCACCTGGTTGCCGCTTAAACTTGGATTCGAATTTGTATTTGGTGAAGGTGCCACCGCACCAAGGCTGCCAGCATTGGTAAGAGTAACATTAGAAATACATGGTATAAATACCGCGGTGGTAGCGTTGTTTGTACTGTTACATGTTAAACTGCCATTAGCGCATGGGAGCACTGAAATTACACAAGCGGACGACGTGTTAAGGCCACTACAAGGTGTAGTATACAGGGTGTGTGTAACACACATTATGGTTCCGTTGAATAAGCAAATGGGAAACGTGTTGGGAACACACAATCCTTGGGTTGCATTTTGGGAACACGTAGCTAAACTGCTATTAGCCACTGAAAGCTGCTTTGGCACGGTGTCAGTGTTGTGGTAGTAATGATGCACCTCATAATTTTCGTTAGAATTGGAACTGTGCCCACCGCCACCGCTTGTTAATCTTCCAATTAGGTAACCTCCGGCGAGACCTCCAGCCAACGAACCGGCATATCCTAAAATCGAACCGCCACTTGATTGTTTAACTGGATAAGGCTGATAAATTTGGGGTGGTGGTCCATTTGGTACGCCCTGGTATTGATGGTAATACGATGGCTGTGCCAAGTTAGGGTTGTAGTATCCACCCGGTGGATTTTGGGCTATGTGTGGATACTGCACATGAGGCGGGTTGTAAACTCCGGAATTACCTGGATAATAATTATTTTGGGATCCTCCTGGATGTCCAGCATTTAACGGTACATAAGAAGAACTATTGTGGTGGGTTTGGTGATTATTGTTTCCAAAATGGGTATTATTGTGATAATTACTGTTGTGGGACCCAGCAGGATATCCACCACCTATACTCGAACCATTTCGACGCCCTTGATTGTGTTGATTTACGTTGAAACCAATGGGGTGCTGTGTGGGTTGGCTATTTTGTTGAGGGACTCGGTGCTGAACGTTTTCAAAACCAATATCACGATGGGTATTTTGTGAACCAGCGTGTTGATTGTTATTGTTGTAATGCTCAAATCCAATATTGTGATTGGGTGTTGCAACAGGAGCAGATGGTACTAGCGGATGACTGTTACCTGTGTTGTAGGTATGGGAGGATTGGTGGTATGTATCATGATGGCCGCTGTTGCCTCCTGTGTTGTAATGAGTTCCTCCTGAATGTCTGGTGCCAGTGTTGTATTTACTTCCTCCTCCACCACCTGTGCGTCGCCCGCCCTTTGATTCTGTTTGATGCAAAAGTACCAAAAGCAGCAGTAGAAAGCAGTGTTTAAACATTCTAGAACATTTTAACGCCATTAAAACGAACACTGCAGCAACTAAACCGGTACTGACAAGGATAGCGTGACCGTTGTAGTTTTATTCCCCACACCAAATACGTCACTACTAACGTCACTTTCTAGCAGCCTCGGCCATCTATGACACACTCACCGTATTTATCGTGTTTACTGGAATTGGAGGTCAGCCAGATTATACCTAAACTGCAACTTTCTACTGGATGTGCTATTTACAATTTAGTCAGGTGCAATTAAATTAGTAAAGAATTATTTTTATTTAACTACAGTTCACTGCTCCTCGTGATTTTTGTTCAAATTTCGTACTTAATTTTGAAAAATTATTTATTTCCAGGAAAATCTGCGAAATGTATTCTGCTTATTGATCGTCAATAGTGTATATTTATGGAAATTCCAAGCAAAGTGCATAAATAAGTATCTTTAAGAATAAGCGGAAAGTTCTGTTACGTCTCAAATAAATTAAGGATCCAATAAAAATTAAAACTAAAAATAGATAAAAGTATTTGTCCACGATGTCCACTTATCTAATCAATGTTGTTAGGAATGCAAAGATACCCAAATAAATAAATATCTCCTAAAATAATAATTGTGCAAAGTTATAATAGATATAAATGACGCGCATATATTTGCAGAATAACTGACTATGAGTCAGTTTTTATCACATACTTATATTCCCAAACAGAAGGATGTGGGAACTCTAGCGTGATATGAAACATGTTTTCGTTATCATCTAGTGTTTCATATAAATGCCCACCAGTTTATTGCATAACTAATTGAAATATTATATACCACGTGCAGTGGCGGCACTAGAAATATTTGTTCAGGAGGGCCCAGTTAAAGTTAGGGGGGGCACTTCAAAAGCAAGTGTAGTATCAATTTTATAACTATTTTATTCAAAAATGCGAATTTTAGTTAATTTAGAGATTATATTTCTGTTTTATTTACATATGTGTGTATGTATCAAATCAGATTACATTGCAGAGACAAATTATTGTCACCGGACAATTTAGAGTGGACAAAATAAAATACAAAATGTGTTTGTTCTTGGACAATTTAAAATACCCTCTCGTTTTTGTATACGGAATTAGGATCAACTTAATAATATTTGTTTATATTCGCTAAAATTGTAAATTTAGCGTTTTTATTTGATGTTCATTGCGGGGTGTAAGAAATATTTTATCAAATTTTAACATCATTTGCTAGCCTAAACAAAAGCGTAATTTGATATTCTGCATTTCAGCGGTGTTCTAGTTTACCCAAGTCTATAAAAAACAGTTATCTAAGACTAACAATAATGCAATTATCTTATGCCGTATCAGCAACAAACAAACATTTCTTAAAAATAATATCCGTTGTAGAGTGTAGTTTATCAATTCCAGTAAAATTTTATATAGTTTTGATAAACTTGAAAAACCTGCTGTATTTTTCTTAAACATGTTAATGATTTAATGGCGCCATCAAACTTAAAAGATGTCACTGGGGGGCACGCAGGGGGGCACAGTAAAATTTTGGAGGGGTACAGTAAAGTTCTGGAGGGGCACAGGACCCCCAGGTTCTCCGTAGTGTCGCCACTGACCACATGTCCGATCAATATCGGTATCGCTATATTGACGACGAGTTAACCGAAACATTTATTTTTTGTTTTGGTTTTTATTCAACTCTGCATTTCTGTATAAATAGACCTTCTTTAATTTTAGATTATTAGTTAATTGCTTAATTTCATGTCGAGTAAATTCCTAGTATTAAAACACGCATATAACAGTTTTTCAGAATTGAAAATATTAATAATACCTAATTAGAAAAAGTATGAATCAGCTTTCATAAATATGTTTTTTTTTGTAAGAAATTCACGTTATTTTAGTAAACATCTCCGAATCAAGTGTTTTATAATAATATTACGTTTACAAATTTCCAATAAATAAAAAAATTGGCAAAAGCCAACCTAATAAAAATTTCAAGTATTCTAAAGCGGCAACAGATTCAAGGTTGTGTTTTAATACTGCGCCGCTGTTGAACGTATAGTCTAAGCAGCAGGCGTAAGTTTTCTTAAAAGTAGAACCGCAATTAAAAGATTTAGTGTTTGCTAACATATTATTTTAGGATTCAAAGAAAATTATCAACATCAATACCAAAAAATTTCGATAATTTTGTCGCTTCATTGACAACGAACTTGTGCTGTTGCTGGGCTGGGTTCCAGATTCCGATCGGGCCCCTCAAACACCTCCCCCCTTTCCCAGTAGAAGATAAATATAAAACATTTTTTCACAGAAACACTTCAATAACGTAGAAATATATTTTTTTTAAATGCAAACAAAATAACTAGGTTTCTAATAAAGGTTCATGTACATCGTAGAAACTAAAAATATTTATGACGGATAAAGACTAACATAATAATGTGTAACAAAAATATTAAAAATAAAACTAAACAAAACATCTTTTTCTGGCTTTTGTACTCGCAAATTTTTCTATCAACTGATTCAAATCCAGATTTTGTGCAGTGCTATTTTTAATTTAAATTATTGCTATAGACGACAGAAATCTGTTTTGAAGCATTGTATTTCTTAAATAATTCTGAAATGTTGCCAATATCATCACGCAACCAATATGTAATACTTAAAATGCATTAAAAAAAAAGAGAAATGTTATTACCCTCCTTGAAAAAAGTTTACGGCCTTTGCCCTTGGCGGGCCCCATAACTCACGGGCCCTGGTTCCGTGGAACCAGCGGAAGCCCAGTAGTTACGCCACTGGTTGCTAGTAAATATCACAACTCCAAAGAAGGCGTGATATTGCCTTGCAACATCACAATTGAGTTGGTCAACGAAAGACACAGAATTATTATAGAAAATTTACAATTCACGGTTGGAATGTTTACAATTATTCCACGATATTAAAACACTTCGTTGATATTATTATTTGTTACTTACTGACTTGATTATTAAGGGAAAAATAAAAAAAACTGTATATGTGATTGCTATGGTTATAACAGCGATAGCATTGGAAAAAAAGTATTATCAGAGTGCGATTGGTTAAAAGCCTGAAAATAAACGGCTGCTATTGGCCGTTACAATGTGAGTGGAATATTCGCAATTATAAGATTTAGTGCTTGTACGTTAATAGTTTCAGAATTCTAAAGAATTATCAGTACTATGTGCTACGCTACATTTATGTTTTCCCACATTCACTTCCCCCCCTTTTTTTTTGTATTTTGTCCTGATTGATAATGTGTGCTAAAATTATAAAATATTCTAAATTCATTACAAACTGTTTTAGATTATTAGATTATTTGAAATGTTTTTCAAATTCTCAAAATATTAACTATGAGGGCATTTGCGTAGCCTTTCTAGTCAATTTATTTATGAAATTTTTAAGGGTGTTGCCATTGGCATACGTATCTAAAGAATGCCAAAGGGAATATTGCAAAAAGGTCCAGGACCTGCACCTCTAAGGCGGCCACCGTACTTAGAAAAACTTGTCGGGCATACGGCACGGGACCTTCCTCGCATTTATTGCAATTAAAAAAAATATATATTTAATAATTCCATAGTTCAAAATTGCCTGAAATCCTATAATTTTTAATGTTTTTACTTATTTCACAAATTTAAGAAAATTTTAAAGATTTATAAATTTGTTTTGAAACTATAAGTATTTCGCATTTTTTAAAACTTCGAAATAATTATACAGTCATACATTTCAAAACAAATATTTAAAATTTTCAAAATTCTTCTATTGGTAATTTTTGGAAATTTAAAACATCTTGAAAGTGTTTGATAATTATGAAAATTTTAAATATTTTCAAAAATTTAGAAACGTATAAAAAAGTTTAAAATATGTATTTTCAAATTATCAGAGATTTCAAAATGTAAAAACGTGTTAAAATTTCCCGAAATTTCCAACATTTAAAAAATATTGTTTTAGAATTTTTGACAATTTATAAGCTTTAAAATTTTTAAAAATACCGCAAATACCCACATTAAAATAAAATAGAATTTAATTTTACATTTAATAGAGTTAAAAAATACTGGAAGTTCTGTTTGAAAAACAAAAGTTATTGCAGTTGAAGTTTTGCAAAATGGACATTAAATTATGAACACCTTCTGTAATAATAAAATAATTTTGTTTTTCGATGCCGGAAGTACGAAAAATTTTAAAAATACTTACAGAGTAAGGTGCTTGGGGATACGCCTTGACGGTGTTTAGCACGAAAAACCTGCAGCACCTGCAAAAGAAAATTATTAACTATAATAAAAGTATAGTAATAATTTAAAAACAGGCCATTTTATTGGCAAACTTTATACAAACGTTGAATATATTCTAGCGCTAACAGATGACTGAACAACATTTAACAAAATATAAACAAAGAAAATAGAATTAAAAAAAGGTAACGTCCCTGCAGGGTTTGATCTTGCGATAGCCTGTGCAGTAGGATGCCGTAACAACGCTCCCATACCCCGACGACAAAATCATTAAAACAAATTAAAATTTATTATAATATTTACTTACGTTTGCGGCTGCACCGAAATGATCAGAACTAGTTTGTGTTTAATAAAACAAAAAACGGGTTCTGTGAGAGGTTCGGACGGTTCGGTTTAATTTTATATAAGGCTTTTTTTTTAAGATTTAGTGCCCCCTTTGCTATGGCGCCCGCTTGTGGTGTACAAGAAAAAAACTTAAAGAGAAATAAAAACGCTGTAACAGAATAAGCACGACTGCACGTGCTCTCGCTCGAACACTTTCGGAACACTAATCGAAAATTTCGATTATTTTAAGATTCGGAAAATAGCTTAATTTGATTCGAATAGTTTCATCTCGACGGCTGCCTGTATTGATGGGACTATCCGAATGAAAATTATGCTAGTTTCCGATTTTTAAAGTAAACGGAATATTCCGATTATTGTTTCGAAAATATCCGTACGATATCATCCGAATGATTTTTATTTCTAAACGCGCAAGCGCGTGCAGCGTAATCGGTAACATAACAAGCGGAAAAATGATCTGTCATCCGAGTGATTTTCCGATTGTTGCGGAGGTACGATGTTTTCAATTACTTGTGATTATATAAGGTTACAAATTCTTCGTCGCTCACTCTTAGACACGTTTTGAACCTTTTTTTATTAATCGTTTTCTTTTACAATAAAGAATAAACACGAAACTGCATTTGGGCATAATTTTGCGTTATAAATTTAATTTTGCATTCATTTTACTTGCAATAGTGAAAATATAACAAAAAAAAAATAATCTAATAATTAAAACAGCAGTATATTCATTTCCGTAATGCTGTCTCAAACACATTTCGAGTATTCCTACTTCCAAAATTCCGTTGCCAAACCGACTGCGCTGTAGTAGCATGAAATTCGGTAGTGGACGCTCTAGAGTTTTCCGCCGATTCAGATATCGAATGAATATTCCGATTATGAGAGTTATTCGAATAGTAGATTACAATCATTCGATTTTCCCTGTCACTAGCTGACTGCCGTGATAGGTTAGAACTGCCAGACCTGGCTTCCAAGTCGTCATGCGCAGTAGCGGCTCGAGTTTGGAGGGGAAATGTAAAGAGAAAGCCTAGCTCGTAACTCGCGTCGCATATCACAAGGCCCCGAGCATATATCGTATAAGTTAAATTAGAAACCCTCTAATCTGATAATTATTAGTGAGTTCTTCAAATTAAACAGATTGAATTTTCAAAACAGCAGTAACTATTTTAATAGTTAATTGTTTGCGCTACAGGCATCTGCCTGTTGTGCCTATGCCTAACGTCGGGGTTATGATATTTATTTATTGGCGCCAGCTTCACTAAATATATTAAAACTATTTTTAAAAATTAAGAAAGATAGTAAAATTGATACGAAATACTATTTCGGTTGGATGCAATGCCAACATTCCTTAATTGCCCAATGTTGGACGAGAATTTCTTTTCCAAAACACTGATTTGTTGCAGCTTTAAAATCTTTTGGCTTGGCCAAATGGAGTTATAAAAGTAGAAACAACCTAGAAAATCTACGAGTTTAATCATAAAGTAAATTTTCTTGTTTTACTAAAATATTTGCCATCTATGCGGTATTTCGTTTCAAATGGGAAAGAGCAATCCTTCGAGTTTATGAACCCTCTCTCTATCCACCCACACTCATCCAATATTTGGAATCCAAACATCTGTACTGCGCACGAATGAAGCGTTAGCGGGTGTTATGCGATAACGGCGGCCCTAATGCACCCGTATTAAATATCTGCTTGGCTTTCTTCCATCATCTTTCATCATCTCGTGTCATATTGACGTTCGTAGAAGAGTCTTGGTTTTATCGGTTGTTATCGTAAGATGAGATATAGAGGTATTCGCCCCGCCGGTCACAATAATGGACTTCAGGGCTGGAGCAATTCTTTTCCGGAATATTTGAAACTGCTCAAAATAAACTTTCGAGAAGTTATTTTTCAATTTGATATAATAACTTAAATTGCCTTCCAGAAATGAAACAAAGTTAAATAAAAATTTCGTTCTCATGCTCTGTTATTTTTGCATAAGGGTGTAGGTTTATGTTTTAATATTTATAGTTGGCCACCAGTATAGGAATTCGGAATTGTTTTTACATTTCCCCAAAACAATATTTTAGATCCAAAAAATGTAATTTAATATATAAACGTGAATAGTGTCTAAACTATGGACTATAAAAATGGATCTTTGTACGCTGTATATAAGCGCTATAATCGTATATACATTCCGTATGTTAAGTTTTTCATGCAAATGAGAAGCACAGATCCCCTTTTCAGTAAGCACGCTTCGTTTGTCTAATTGCAACTACCGGGATGCCAACGCATTTTGTTTTCACAAAGAACACGTAATTCAAAACCTCTCTTAAACACTAACTTTTACCTTTCAATCCCCTGATGTTTACTACATCTGGCATAACTATTTCATTGATAAAAGAGGTACCTACAGATTATTCATTTTTCCTATAAAACAACAACGTCGGCAATATTTACACAATATCCGCAAGGTAGGAATTTATTAATATTCATTGCCCAGATTTTTTGGGATACAGTTCGATTACAAGAAGTATAACAATTGCAATTAGTTTATAATTTTGTTTTACAAATATCTGCTAATTGCAGCTGAATTTGTTGCTAATATGATATTTCTTTGTTAAGCGCGTCCTAAACTTTACAACAAAATAGCAGAACCCGTGGGCTACGCCACACGCGTTTCTTTATAAATAATTGCTTGCCAATTTATTAGAATTGACGGAATTTATAAATTCCGCCAGTATCTCAGCTTCATGGCGGCGATTACACTGCTTGACTGTTACATAAACATTGATACACGTAAAAATAATAAATGAGGTGCGCCGAGAATGTTGCTGAATACGTCGTCACTGAACTTTGAGACAGAGGGAGGGGTTCCGGGTTTACTGTAAGCCTGTTAGGCTACCTACTTTATTCGCTTATTTATTGTTAACAAAAAAACACAGGGGATAGCCCACGGGTTTTTATGTTAATCGCAATTTCTTACCGGTATACGCTTGCCGTCCTTCTGGACATTTGATAAAGTTTGGCACGACATACGGTCTTATCCACAATTTATTATCCCTGCATCTGAAACTCTCTTTCATTAGACTAATAGACTCCTTCCTAAACAATTGTACTGTAAAGTGAAAGTAGACACGTCGACCCCGCTCCGGCGTCCCACAAGGTGCAGTCCTAATCTCCGTACTCGACACCATATACATTTACAACTTCTCAATTACAAATCCGACCAGAACAAAGACTATACTATTCGCCGGCGACATACATATGGACTTCACAGAGAACAACCGAGATAGCCTCCCGAGAAATACAAACAGCCCTCCACAGAAGCTACACCTCGACCAGCAAGCGGCGGATAAAACTCCATAGAGACAGGTCCCAATAAATTTTATTCAGGTATCCAAACTCAACCAGGAACCCACGCCTTGATCTACACCCCATCAACCTAGCCATCAACAACCAGCAAATTCCTCTTTCCAACCAAGTAAAATAACTTGGCATCATTTTCTCACACTACCAGACCTCCGAGAAACCCTTAAAAAAATCCGACACCGCACCAATCTTCTCCATCGCATCCAAGAACGCTTGCGAGGTTGCGACTCCTCCACACCTACAACACTTGATTACCGAGCACCCATCTATGCCACCTTCAAAACCCACTTAGTCGATCAAATCCGCTTTTGCAAAAGACAAATCCTTTGACGAATCTTTAGACTCCACAGATACCATCCCAACATCCTAGTTCACGAAGACACCCAAACAACCCCCATCGACCACCGTCTCCAAAAACTCCAAAAATCCTACACAATCCGCACCCTCAACGGCAACAGCTCGGAGCTCAAGAGACGCTCCAAACCTCACACAAACCCCTTACCCAAAACCAAATCCAAATAAACCGAATTCCTAGAAAACCCAAACTCACCCCCCTCCAGCTCTCCTATCCTCACTTTTCCCAGATCTATCTAACAAGCTCCTCGACCTCGTGGAAGACACCCTCCTACCAATGCGCTAACAGACACAACTTTTAAACTAATTCCAGATGCCAGAAGAAAAACCTACTAACGGGACATCTAAAGAACATTACCCAACCAGACTAATAAGGAACTCTTAGACCGGAAAACCAAGACGCAGCACCATTTCATTTTATACGGCGCGGCGAGACGCTACAGTTTTCGATGAAGGTAAGCTAAATTTAATGTTTACGGTTTGGGACATAATCTGTCAATAGCTGGTGATCCCATATCAGACACACATGTTGGTTTATTGATCCCTTCCATCGGGCTAGAGTTTTACTTACGGCAGGATTAGGGACAGATCAGTACGAAACCTCTGGAGAGAAATGCAGGTCAGATCATGCAAACCATGCCGTGCGCGAAGATAATCATAAATAACTCCAATCAGATTTAAAAATTTCATTGCAGCTAAGATTTTAAGAGACATCAGCAGATATCTGGAACTGTTGTTTTATTATCTACAATTATTTTATCACCCTTGGGTACAGAATTACCATTTCAGTTAAATGACACAAAATTTCAGATGAAACTAACCGTACTTTACCGAACATGGCATACACAATCACCATTAATAGGATTCAAGGACGGACATTTATTTTTACAGTTAGAAGAGTTTCAAATATAAATACAAAGTAATAAACATTTGCATGATTACTTAGTAGTTACGCATGTTTAGTTCAGTCGCAGACTTTGCGTATTTGAGAATATACAATACTGCGGGAGGCATTTGGTACATATCGTGCAACTCGACACGACTTATTTATTACATTTTAAAAAGAAGTTACCATTCAAGCGTGGGTCATAGACCACGGGTTTCGCTATTCTTTATTAAGAGAGCTGGTATCTAACTAAAACGGGTTAGCCAACTATTCCAATGTAGATATGTACACAATGATAATATATGAAAAGTTTAAAGTTTCTTATTGCTACAAAGTGTATGCACTGAGTATAAATCAAATATTTAAATTTTTGCACTGTTCATTCAAATATTGACTTTACAACGTAATTTGGTACTATCATTTCCAATTAATCAAAAGTTAAAAGATTTTTGGGGGCAACCGGAAGCTCTTTGTAAACAGCACTAAAACCCAATATTTGAAAAAGTCTCAAAGTTTTAATTAAGCAAAATTTAACCGAACATTTTTATCTATTCCATCCCGTTTAAAATATGAAGTAATAAAATTCATCCAGATCCTTTTATTTGGGCACATTGACATATATTTGAAGTTATTTTCGCAGGAGATCCCCAGAAGAACGAAAAGTAGATAGATAGGGATGCGGTCGCCATTCGTGTGACAAATATATTTTTTTGGAATGAAAACGGATGGTCCGCTAGACTCTCGAATGACGGGTGATCAATGGACACCTTTAACTCGGATGAGATCCTAGAACTCAGATTGTTCTTTGACACAAGAAATATTAATGGATCTGCCAAAAAAATATAAAGGAATGAGGAATATAAATAGTGTGGCTGATTTAATGGAAAAGGGGGTTTTAACGCAGATCAATTTGTTTGTTTTGGTTTGCTTACAAATTTAGCGAAGCAGAAATGGAGTAAACAAAACCAAGGTTGGAAATTGGGCACAAAGTATTCGCTTTAAGAATCACTGTCATTAAAAAAAATCAAGGAAATGCTTGTAGCATAAGAAATTATTAGCAATAAATAATATTGCGTTTTTCCATATTTAAAACAATTTCGTGTTTGATACTTTTTTTTAGAAAAAACCTACAGATTCAGTTGGTATGAAATAATTATAATTTTTTGCAGATTTTGAGGTCCTTAAAGACATACTGATTTTGTAACCCTATAGCTTTGACGCTCGCGACGCCGTATTGAAAGTTGGAGTCCAAAAACATTTTTTTCGGAATATCTCCTTTGTGGTACATCCTACGACGAAAATAACTATTATAAAAAAGAAAGAGAATTAAATTTTCGACAAACTACATCGTATAATTTTTTGTAGAACTTATAGTTACGGCGTAGCAGCCGTGTACACAGCCTCATACAGTCACTTTGACTGATGGATACGTTGACCTTCTAGAAAATGGCCGACGAGTTTTATTTATTTGTTTGTTTGGAAGCTACGGTCTTGTGTCTTGTGTCTAGTAAAACTATATTGAAATCTGTGTCAACAATTCTCACCAATGCAATCATTAAATACACCAGATGCAATGACAAAATCACTAAATTGGCAACGGCGCGACCAAGGTCCTATGACTTTGGGGCGCCCCTCAAGGCCATATTCTTTACCTTATCGTGGTGTAGAAATGAGTATTTTGCGTTCCTTTCCTTAGCTTTACAAATATATGTATATACAGAAAGAAAAGTAAGTTTAAAAAATATTCTACAACTTGTCCCGCACCTGAAAAATTCAATTTTGTTTTCCGGTAAAACAGGATGTGGCACCAGACCGGAAGTTATGCTAATTAACTCTTATAATATAATAACAATTTTCTGAAAAAACCAGCATTTTAATGTTTTGTTTCATTTTTAATTTACAAACAATTTAAATCAGTCAAAGTAATTGTAAATACTTTACTCGGCTGCTACGCCGAAACTATGAGTTATACAAAAAAAATTGTAAAAAGTGGTTTGTCGCAAATTTAATTATCTTTTTTTATAAGAACTGTTTTTGTCGTAGGATGTACCGCAAACGAGATATTCCATAAAAACTGTACGCCATCTTACCAATATGGCGGGCCAGCGTCAAAGCTATGAGGTTGCAAAATCAGTATGTCTTTAGACACATCAAAACCTACAAAATCATCAAATTTCAAAACTTCCTGACTTTTTTTGTTTGAGACTTCTTTCTTTTCGACTTGGTTCTGGGATAATATTTTAATTTGGTCCATTAGAAACCGCCGGTTTGGATAAAATGTAAAACGTAAGAGTACATTAACAATTCATCGGGAATATTAGGTTCACAAAAAAAATCTAAACCAGAAACGGAAGTTATACATATTCGCAGACTTTATATGTTTTAGTGTTTATAAGAAAACAGAATGCATGTAATTGAGAATATCAAAACACATGGAATGCTAATTTTCCTAACTTGTGGCCGTTGTTTTGTTGCTAGAGATGTTTGAAAAACAGCATTGGATTTGTCGTTTTGTTTCATCAAAATCTATTTTTTCGAAAAATTTCTGCCGGAAAATCATAATTATCTAAGATTTGTGTGCAGCGAAAGTGCTTTTTTTTATTATCGTTGATGGTTGGCGAGACAAACCCTGCAATCCCATCCTAGGAAGGAAGCCTAACGATCTCATTAATAAGTACTGATAGGTAATTAAAGGAAAATTTTATTACCTATTACTTCTCAGTATTTTTTAATGTGATCGTTAGGCTTCTCTCTACCTATTCCACTAAATTTTTGTTTTTTTTTGTCCGGCATTTTTATCTGCATATTTGCAAAATTTATTTAAATAAAATATTCTGTTGTAGAACAAATTTCCGAGAAAATATTATGAAAATGTGAAACACAATGATTTGCGCAAAAAAAGGCAATACACTTTCTTGATCTGATAATATTAATTTTTCTTTATTTATTTTCGTCCTCTTTATTGTTCTGTAACTTGCTAATTTTTTTAGTTCTAGTATTTTAAAATGTTCTGTACCGACATAATCGTTTAAATGTTGCAAAAGTATAACTCCTTATATTATAAAACTGAGTTTACGTTCTAAAACCAATATTATTGTCAAAATAGTATTGGCAAAACTTCTGTGCGACGGTCAAATTACTTCTTACAATATAAATATTTTATATTTCGTGTTCGCTTGCTTCCTTGACCGTTCTTAACATAAACCCAACTTTCATTAACGAACACCGATGCCTTTCTTTATCGTCATTTATAATAAAGTCTTTATCTGAACTCTATTCTAAACATCTTACTTCAAGAGAAATGGTTTACAAAACAATTCATAATTTGGCGAGATTTTTTATACTTATTAGCAACGGTTACAACCAAAAGAGCGTGATTTAATTGTAGCCGTCTATACCAAAGTGGCTAAACTTTTTTTCTTTTTTTTGTTTTATTAGTTTTGATGGCACAAACAGTTAACATTATGGGAAGACACAACTATACAACAATATATTTTAATGCTTGATTATTTTCGGTAAACATGTAGCAATAATTTCTTCATATTCAATAGAATGTTCTTATTATAATTAAAATTCTACAGTTTAAATATAATTTACAGTTAAATACGGCAAATGTCTCCCAAAAAATGAACTTTTAGAATGTTTTAAAAAAATACTTGTATTTCCTTTAAAAAAAATATTTTATGTCATGCCTTAAATATGTGGTAAAAAAAGATGGTAGCATAAAATTAAATTTTGTCAAGATTATATTATATAGCTGTCGGTAGTAGCACTTTTACATTAGAATTCTGATTGGCGCGAGAATATTTTAAACGTAAAAAGTATGAGAAAGTACCAGCGACATGTTTTACCCATTTGTCTTCTCATTAAAGATTGAAAAGCAAACATTTTTGAAGGTTGGTAAAGTCCAGGCCCATTTTGAATTTGTATATCTATAATCCTTATACGAGCTTACAAAACAAACAATATTGTGCATTACTTTTACTTGTCGTTGTATGTCTGCCATGCCTCATGCATAATAGCGAAAATAATAAACTTGGAAACGAAAATCTGTTTATTGTCGAATAAAAACGAGCGATAATATGAGAACCAATATCTTATTATAACATCCTTCAATCATCTTGATTAAGATAGATGGTTGATATATAATAATGCAGCTATTTTATATAAGGTCATTAAGCATAAAAGTAACTGAAAGCCCAACTAATAAGTTATACCCTCCATAAAAAGGAACCAATATCGAATATAGCACATCATAGTTCGTAACACTCGCCGACGCCCTATAAGGGAGCGAGGAGGCGACGCAACTTATCCATAAGGAGCATCAATCTTCAGCTATCGAACATGACAGTCACCCCCAAACCCCACCCTTTGAGCTCCATTCCAGACCCAGACGCCCGCAGCGTGTAAGACATGACATTATTTTACTCTCGCTGAATTTCAATCAGATCTCAGGGACATTTCTGAACTTGTCAGTTCAGTAAATAGTTTCACGTTGCCTGAAACAATGGGATGACGGTTGTATTAGGTGTGTGAATGTATTTCGGAGAGTGGAACGAGTACGCTACCATTAAATATGGCACCCGACTTCTTTTTCGCCTGAGCTTTACTCCGGTTTCTGCTGTAAAAACGCAACCGAGGCATTAGGAGAGCAAAATAATACTTTACTACATTAATATTATAATAAATGATTAAAAATGTCAGATTTAATGTGTTTATTAAAATTAGAATGAATTCTAAGTGCATATCAGTGTTGTATAATATGTGTCTGTGCATATGCATATGCACGTACGAAAGCAATACATAAAATCAAATTATAAACAAACCCAGACAAGGTCATCCCGAGTTGCTGCACTACAATATTCCATTTTTTAAAGTAGGTATAAAAAAACATGTTAAAAGCTAACTCCTTGCGTTCTAGAACAATAAAAATTAATATTTATTTCGGTAGGTAACGCAAACTAAAACTAGAAATAATTATTAAATAGCAAAATTTACGGTGATACCTAAGTTTTTTTCAATAAAATCATTAATATTTGTATAAAATTAAATTTTGTGACAGTTTAATAATCATATTTTTTTTTGATTACGGCCTAAAAGAAATTATCTTTTAAAAATCAGGTAAAAATTAAAAAAAATGCGATTGTAAACTGAGTACGCCCAAAGTTTAATTTATATTGCGGAAACTATTTCAAAATACGGGGTAAATATACATATAAGCAGTCTGGATTAAACCCAAATTTTGGTGGATTAGGTAGGGGGAGTATATAGGTTGCATAAATAAAAGAATTTTGTTATGGAAGTGAAATTCTAAAAAGTTATCGCACCGTGTACACATTGCCGCGCTCTATTGGCTCGCGCCTTGCGTTACGCTCTAGGCACGGCCATTCAATTACATAGATCCCAGAGATCATAACCAGTAGCGTTTAACTATCTACATGCACATACAAAAATATATAAAAATTCAAATAAATTACTAATGGGAAAATCCAGCCTGAAAACATTTCAGCTGTTTGGTGACGCTGCGTATGACAACACGAACGTTGAGGTTGCCACAATTCATAAATTCTGTCCCTGGCTGCCTTACGATCACAATCAACCACAATCACATAAAAATTAGTTGACATTAAAGTGACAGCAAATATGCAGGACTGTCTTCCTTGTACGTCACTAAGCAACAGGCGACTTCCATTTTCTGCTAAAGTCGCTACATATGCAGATTTTTTTTCGCTACGCAACTATGACTACTTCACCTTGGAATATATTAAGATCCAAGAAAACATTTGTTTCAAATAACATGCAAAACTAAACAAGGAGCGAGTTTTGTTTCCTGCTGCGGTCACCACGCTTATAAATATTAGTTATTCTGCTAAGCGACTAGGGTTAATGTTTTGTTGTTTTACCATGCGACGACGGTTATAAAAAAGCTGAGCTGCATTTTCGACGGAGAGCTCAATTCGTTTTCAAAATCGAAGGAAGCCTAACCTCCAAATACGGTTCAAAAAATAAACGACTACAACAAACTGTTGCTGGATCGTTTAACTGGTCCTACACAGATACGTGCACGCTTCACTAGAATAAAGTAAATACTCCCTTTGCACACGAAGGGCGTTTTGTATAAATCCTATTGCACCCAGATTTTTCCACAACTGCGAAACAAATAACCTTAATCTTTCACCTAACTCCGCAGCAACTTCAGTTCTTACCAGAGCACTGCGGACCATAACCTCACGCTTTCACCAAATTCTGCAGCACCCCCAGCTCTTTCCAGTATACCGCAGCTCGATTGCAAAGCCGAAGGCAGCCGCGCGTGTCTTGCCCGACGTCCCCATACACATAGGAAAAGCCGCTAGATAGTGTACGTTCGATGATCCCTTAGAGGACGTTTAGGTTGTGCGAGTTAACAAATTACTTTGTTGTTAAAATGTGGTTGGTAATGTTATAAAACTTTGACTGTTTAATAAAAACAGATCTATTGCTTAGAAAAATGTTAACGTTAAGCTTTGCGAAATTTTTCTAATATTATTTTACTGCTATGTTTTCGTGTGATTTATTATAGGCTCTTCCCACCCACTCATATTTACTCAATGAGAAATATCGAGTACTCTAGCAAGCAACGATAGAACTTCTTTGTGTAGTTGCATTCGTAGCTTTTCAACCCACAAAGTAACTATTTAGAAGGACGGAGTTATCTGTAACTTATTATCTACTCGATTATTTTCATATACAGAGTGAGTTATTAGTGCGGGATTGTTTTCTAACGTCTTTATTACAGCAGTTAGCAGAAAATTGTTAGGAGAAATATTATTTGTTGGGTTACCGTTCATATCATAAAATTACTACCAACTATACTGGGTGTTTAGCTATGACTGTACAGCACATTATTCGTTTTTTTAAATAAAAAACACCTTGTATATCATTGCATTTTTAAATTCTACATTTAATTCTAGATAGAAAATAATTAATGTACTATGATCTCAAAATAAGGGGTTTTGGAGTTATTTGACTTTTTCAGATATTTTAACGTGTGTGGACTAACATTACAAAGTGAATATACCCAAAACGTCCACCCATCGCTATTTTGCACAGACTATGAACACATTATGAAGTATTTGGCGGTATGTTAAAAACAGAAGATTATTACATCATTACATTATTTTATTATTATACCAAATATTAAAATATCTGTGGTTTCTAGCGGTTTTTGACTTATTTTTTATAAATTTTCAAAATTAAATAGGTGTGCTATGAAAACAGAACAAAAAGCCTATTTTATAGGTTTTCAAAAGTGCTACCTTTTCTTCTATTTACTAAAGTATTTATTAGAATATCAAATTATGTTCTTAATAGAAGTGATTTATATACGATATATTCTATGTACATAAGAAAATTAAGCAGGTAGTAGGTAATCACTAGCAACGCCATATAGCAACACCCAAGGTTTAAAATGATAAAATAATAACGGATATAAAAAAACATTGAATAAATAGTGTATGCAGGATGTATCAAATTGCGTGTTAACTATGGGGATCTCGCTTATTTGAAGAGATACGACGATGGCTAAAATAGAGAAAAGTTGTGGAATTTTATGCCTACTAATAATATAATCTAAAAAGATATTAGACCTATCTTGCTTAGTTTCTGAAAGAACTGGAAAAAACTGAAATTTTAGATTTTTTGTTTTCGGCTATAACTCATTTGTCATTTATATTAAATATTTCTAGTTAACTCATTATTAGACACTTTTTCATGCTGAACCTACATTTTTAATCAGATTTGGTATAACTGTTACCATTGCTCATTTTCGACTGTCAACTTGTTTTTTTCTTATGGTCAGCATTTTAAAGTTTTTCATATTTGAATAGAGTTTTTAATTCTGATTTCAACGATGTGTCACACTTTGCCCTTTGTTTAAGTTTTGAGCATTTTATTACAGAAAATAAAAATTTCATAAGAGTGCCATGGAAAAACCACGTCATTTAATTTATTTTGAAAAAATTCTAGTCGCAGTGCGATTTGCAAACTAATCATCGACATGGCAATCTTGTTTCATAGGCGATTGCGATTAAGCTTTTTTAAATCGCTCTGTACAAGCACATAAGAAAAACATTCTAAATGAACTTTGTAATTTGGGTGAAAATTTTTTAAACAACACAAATTGTTTGTGACACGCTCAAATTTAGTTTTCAGACATTGTCGGAATGTGTTAAAAAATAAAACGACCAGAAGCAACGATATGAAAAGATTAGTGATTCGAGAATGATTTATCCTTCTCGCATAAATTATCATCGAAGCGTGTATACATTTTTATAAAGACTTGGCATAATCCTGCTATTCCTCAGCGGAAGACATCTAATTCTAATTGACGGAAATCTGCAAACTGGATATCGTAGCGCAGCGCAATCCATTATCTTTTTATCCCTTTTACAAAGTTGCGTCTAAGAGTTTTCATTGAATTTAAGTTAGAGGTTGGTGCGGATCCTTAATGCCCTACTGACAGGTGATAGTGAGTGATAACTGTCGGTAGATTTAAGGCGCCCTAATGCGTAGTAAAACGCCCGAAAATCGACCGATCCCTTGCTAGTGGTTTAGTTACCGGGGTTCTGAACATTAATTTTCCTTTTACAACCAATAATTTATTATGACGGAAAGATGCTGATGGTGCAAGGAACAGATGCCTTAATTTAAATGTTATGAAAGTGTACGGAAATCCGGGAACCATTTGTATAATTTTTCACGCAAAATTTTATGCGGCTATTCCTGAAATGTACTACGCAAGAGACACTATTAACATTTGTGGATTTATAATTATAAGAAAATATAGATTGTTATGACACCGATAAAAATAAATGGAGGTCAGTTGGCTATTTGGAAATTATCAACATAATTGTGTATCGCATATCCGAAAGTAATGTTTGATGATGAGTGATAATAACTAATAGGTAATCAATTTCTAGTTTACTTTGTGGAACTCGAATAAGCTGGAACATAACGTATAAAACAGCTTAAAAAAATGATGATATTGAGTTATTATTTTCAGCTTGTTTTGTGGTAATTCCGGAACAACGGTACATTTTTAGTGGTGGTTTTGTAAGTCACTGGGCTGCTCATGCAAATGGAGTGGGTCTCAATGGGGACCGTAAAATGTAATTGCAATAATTTTAAAATGGGCGTCAAGATCCATAAGATAAACTTGCAATGACCCAATTCCTACAGCTTCACCGGATCTAAATGAAAGAAAATTCATAGGACGCAACAACGAAATATACAACAACAACCGATCAGCTCTAAGAAATTCATTAATAAGCAAAAATATGTTGTATACGCAAGCAATGGATAATAATAATAATAATAATCTTTATTTGCTATGAAGTCCATTACAGTGGATAGGAGCATCGTCAGATTGATAAATAAATAAGCAATGCAATAAACAATAAACTCACAATTACACACAATTTTCAATACAGTATTACTAATTTGCTAGTTTAACAAACATAAGTTTGAGAGATAACATCTTATCTAAAAAGATCTAAAATCATAAAATTCACTATTCAGTAAGTAATCCTTTAAGACTTTTTAAAATTTATTATTAGATGAGACGTCTAATATACGTTTTGGAAGATTGTTGTAGGCTTTAATAGCTCGGTAATGAGGGGACCCCTTTCAAGAAATGCTGTGTTATGAGAAGGTATTCTGAGGATTATACAGGGTGCTAATGAATTGTAGGGACAAACTTCTAGGGCTTGCAAAACACAACAAAGCAAACAACTTTTGTTAATAAATGTGTGGTCAAAAGTGTTTCCTTTAGAAAATAGAGCTTCTTAAAGATTTTTTAAGAAGTACCTGAAAATAGGCAACCCAAATTGCACTTTTAATTATTTTGCACAGGTCACACGGAATTTTGAAAAAAAAACGATCTAGACATGCATGCATTCAAATAACGTCAATTTTGACACAATTCGATATTTTTGTGATATTTTTTGACTTTTCTTGCATTCGTTTCTTTCTGTGCCTTTTATAATTCATTTTTTTTCGTTCTATGATTTTTTTGATAGTTATTTTCTTCGTTATTATCGTTCTGTGTTTCGTATTTTGGTGTTATGGCGAATTATACTTTTGCCGAACAGCATGTCATGATGTTCATGTATGGAGCTGCTTGGGGTAACGCATGCGAAGCTGCTCGCCTGTACCAAGAACATTTTCCGAATAGGAATTATCCATCGCACAAGGCCTTTAGTGTAGTTTAACGTCGGCTGCGGGAGGAAGGTACATTCGTTGTCAACAGACACAACTGTGGAGCTACCAGAACAAGGCGAACGGTGGATTTTAAGAAAGAAGTTTTGGAGAGAGCCATCGCTCATGAAATGGGAGTGAATCATATTTCAGTATGGGAGGTACTACATGAGCAGCAGCTACATCCGTACCATCCACAGAAGGTACAAGCCTTGGTTCAAGCAGATTTTTTCTATTGCTTACTTTTGAAACATTTTGTTAATTAATTTATTTCAAATTTAATTTGAATTTGAAAATTGGGAAAGAGGACTTTATTTATCCTGTATTAATTTCCGCCGTTATGAAAACAAATAGTAGGTAGTAAATTGAGTTGCCTACATTTAGGCGCTTCTTAAAGAATCTTTAAGAGGCGCTATCTCTGAAAGGAAACACTTTTGACCACACATTTATTAACAAAAGTTGTTTGCTGTGTTGTGTTTTGCAAGCCCTAGAAGTTTGTCCCTAAAATTCATTAACACCCTGTATAAAATTCCTCTATAATCAAGGCCCAAAAGAAAGTGTAAAGATGCTCTTATATACCCTTTTTTTTTCAGGATCCTTTGCCTATGAAGAAGGAGGAATTTGACCCAGTAAAGGTTACTCACTTCCCGATAAGAATTAACAGAAGCTTCTCATGAACAATCTTCACCACAGAATCAAATCGGTTATTCATAGGCTCTTCAAATCACCAGAGAGAGATAATATCTTTCCAGCTCCCTTCCAGTATAGCGACGAGGATATTATTTTCTCGCTTTTAAGTATCTTCAGAGCTAGTTACTATTTACGGTACATTCCAAAGACCTGGAGGGAAGTCAAAGCGGTGTTTATTCTATAAACAGAAAAACGCCCACCGTAGGAATTCACATTCTACCGTCCAAGTATTTTTTCGTAACAAGTACAACTTGATCCAGTTCCAGGACCGTACCTGTTTCAGTTCCAGGACCGTACCTGTTCCAAACACTTGTTACAGTTCCAGACTATTACAGGCGCTTTCTGCACCACGAAACGGTAGAAATTACTAGTCTAGAGCTTTCAATGTACGCTTGTCTTCAGCAATAAGTGCTGTTTGTTTTTGTTTTACAAGTTCGAGAAAGCGAGAATCAAATATGTAAATAAGTATTAAGTACGTGGCCTTCTTGCGTTTTGTAACACAAATCCAGTCTACAATCTGCAGACGTAGTTGATCCCAACAGATTATACGCACTTCGCAGTTTATGAATCTGTTACTTGGTTCGATCTGTGTTTGTTACACTAACCTCGTTTTTTGAACATGTTCAAATACAACATGTGCAGTATTTGGTGACATCTCTAATTACAATTCAGTCAATCTGGACACCATATTTGTCCAGTATAAAATCGAAATCCTTGCCCAGAAAAAAACTTGTACTTCTTCTCAACAGATCTTGATTAGAAATCCCATTTCTTCTCGAAATTCTGTTTAAAACCGAGTATTTCTTTTATTTCATTTTTGGTCTTAAACGGGAGAAATCCCCAGTTTAAACCGTCTATTTTTCCGATTATATTTTATTTTTGTTCAGAAACGAGAGAAATCCTCAGTTGTGCTTAACCAGTTTATTATCCTGAATTCCAGGTTATTTTGGTTTGACGATGGGAGAGATTCCTAGTCGGGCTTATTGAATTTCTGTAATTACGGAGTTTATTCCGTAGCATTTTGGATGTTTATTTTTATGCAACCAGACCGTAGTGCCAACTTAAAAACATTTATTATAATTCAGACGTTGTTTAACAATTAACCAAACATGCCAAAAACTTCATTTAAAATGTGTTTCATTTTTTAGCAGCTCGCTGCACCAGCATACCATTGCAATTTCTTAAAAAAAATACAATTCAATCTACGTTGTTGCGAGCAAAAAACTTGCAATCAAATTAATTGGGCTATTTTACTAACGAAATAATTCATTCGCCGGTGTAAACAAAGGATATACCAACGAGCAACGGGTCTTGCACCAATCCACGAACTAAAACTAGCAACTGTAGAGCAAAAACTCCAAAGACTGAAACACTGCATAATTTAGTTTCGTTTAGAAACAATTAACCAGTTTCCTGGACAAATAAACATACCTAGTGTGATAATTTTTTTGCATTTCAGATTCTAAAAACTGCCAACAATTTACACCTACAAACTTTTGCAATGCAGCCAAGGTTGCAGGAATCTGTAAAGTGCGAGCAGCAAACGGGAACTTCAGTGGTGTACCGTTACGGAGGGACACTATTTTTTTAATGTAAATAATTAACGTGCATAATATAAAAATCTAATTTAGATCTAACCTGTTAGTATTGTATTGCTTTAATTCACAGTCTTCTACTTATTCTGATCGAATGTTGGTTTCCGAGCTACTCTAGA
Organism: Ctenicera cuprea; assembly: GCA_958336395.1. Lineage (NCBI taxonomy): Eukaryota > Metazoa > Arthropoda > Insecta > Coleoptera > Elateridae > Ctenicera > Ctenicera cuprea. The sequence goes on along the minus strand of OY284492.1, from coordinate 52,746,956 downwards.
CCATCAGTCCAAGAGGAAGTTGACCCGTTACATTATATTTTTAGACTCAAATTGAACCCAAAAACGTCCTGGCCATCTTATTGCGGATCATATTGAATATTGAAGATATTTTAAGCATCTTTCTGTCATTCATTACATTGAAATATGTATTACAGGAATTCATCAAGAGTTCTTTCATCACAGTGGTGTTTTATACATATATTCTAAGCATATTTTTGTGTCCAAATGGTTAACTTCTTATTTAACTAAGAAACGCGAACCAAAAATTTCTAAAAACACTTAAAAGCTTCTTACATGTTTGTAAAAGTGAATGAATGCCCTATACTTAAATTTTTTAAGACAGAAAGCAAAATTTTATTACACTTTCCTGCTTTTACACCCTAACATCGTACAAACACTATTGCTCTATTTTATTTGAGGAGAACAAAGAACAACAAAATGTACAACGTGCAGGAGTTATAAGCACGAACTGGTACGTTTTATATTTCACATTCGAGGTATAGCAAAGTATAAAAAGTCATAAAAAACGAAACAAAGAAGCAGGAGGGAAGAAAATAATAACGGCTAATAATGCTCCATCCATCCCCACAGAATCATGATTACGCACGTGATATAATACAACCCACTTCAGTACGTTTTGATCTCTCGGAATTAATAAAGCAACAAAACATTATTTCGTAAAATTCGTGTTAATCTCAGATTCTTATGGGAATGCTGTTTGTACCCCAAGGCGTGATTTAATACGTTGTCCTTAAGAAACAAATCAAACAAATGTCTGACCTTTCGGTTCATTAACACAATATTCGGACATATATTTGCATTACATAGAAGACTGTACAAATCATAAGCAGTATAATGAATTAATGAAATTTGACATACAAGTTGCCGATAATTAATCGATCTAAACTAGCTGAACTCGTGAGTAACGCCCCACGATTTATTTCTAATTCTTTAAGAAAAGAATAAATAGACTCTGCCGAGATGTAAAACATGTACTTAAGGCATCCAGCAATAGTGTATGTTTTTAATCGCAAGGAGTCAGCGATTATGGAACACCTCCTTTTGAGATGGGTTAATTGGGGATAATAATAATAATAAATGGACTCGTTTATACTAGAAGAAATAACACAACTGAAATAAATGGAAATAATAATGTGCTCTCTTGAACTTAAGGTTAAGAAATGCGAATCGCTTACGGACCTTTTTTGAACTTAAACTGAATGTCCATAAGACATCCTGAGTTCTATGGAGTTAACCATAGAAACCTAAATATTTAGTTAGTATAGTTAGTTACACCAAAAGTTCACCTGGTAGCGCTGATGGTCATTCCAACGGGGCGGGTAATTTTCAATATTTTTAAATTTATAATTTTTTAAAAATTTCATAGTAGTTAAAATTTTCCAAAAATTTGAAAAAAAAAGTAATTTTTAAATATTTAAAAAACATTCGAAATTTTTTCGAGAATTTTAAAAATTTTGTAAATTTCCATAAAATTTTCAAATTTTTATGCTGTTATATTTTTAATGTTTTTTTTGCGCTTGATAATTAATGCAATTCTAACAGCAATGTTGAAATTTACTCAGAAATTCTGTTAAAGCGGAATACGGTCTGAAACAGTCAAACACTTACCGAAATTGAGTCACATTTGGCGATAATGTCAAAATAATCCAGATCATATTGATTTATTCGGAAGTATAAATTCTGTTCGACCTGAAAGCGGCAGTTCGCACTTGGCAGTGTACAAAGGAGCGCCGCGCCGCCATCGCCCCTTGATAGGGAGACACATTCCTTGAAGTAACTCTCAAAGGCAGAGCAAATACCATTCGCATCTACATCTCATTTCCGTGTGCCGATCTTAACTTTTACACTGTTTACCGACCTGAACTCTCGCTCCCAATTGCTAAATAATTACTTCCACATTGTTTCGTTTGTTTACCTGCTGTGGGGTTATTTTTTGTCTCGATGGAAAAAGCGTTCAGGGCAACAAAAAGAAGAATCTGTTTTAATTTTGTTTGTAAATTAGGTTGGATTTTGAATGTTTTACCGTGATTTAAGTCAATCCATTCGAAAATGTCAGTCATGTGTAGTTGCGGTTTCTATTTTGGAAACTTTGTAGACTGAAAGGAACTAATTTCAAGAACAGCTTTCAGAACTGAACAAGGAATGTCCTATGCGGCATGCTGGAATGTGTTCGCGACTAGTAAATGTTTGCGTTTGAACCCAAATTTGCTACTGCATCCGTTCAATTTAAAATACTTTTCACTATTTGTAATTTTGTTTTTTTAAATAATTTTTGTTTGTCACGTCAGCACCGGAATCCATCATCATCTGGGCGATCTGAGTAAAGGATCGATACCACTTCTATGTTTGCACCATTCACAAGCCAGCGGGACTACGTTTGCTGACAGATTAATAATTAACCTCGATTTTTCGCAAAATAATTTTAAAGATAGCAATTTTTGACGTTTATTTTAACATTTAAATTTTTTTCATCTATAGGGCGCAAAATTAATATCCGGTTTCTAACGGTGTTCTAAAATTGCATTGCATGTTCCTCCTAATTTGTTTGTACACAAAGCATTGGGCTGTGCGCTGGGAAAAATGTTGGAGGTCGAAAATCCTCTCCTTCCTCGTTCTTTATTATAAAATTAAAGTAAAAAATTGATTCGAAAGGAAGTACTAGAATGGATCAAAGAATATCGGAAACTAGTAAATACCATTCGCCAACCCAAAAGATAAACGTGGGAGAAAGAAGAACCGACGTAAAAATCACTGCATCTAAATAATACGTTTAGAGCTTTATTCCTGCAAGCAAGAGGAAGAAGCTTTCTTCCACTGCTACTTATGGTTGTGGCCAATCTATCTATCTATATATATTATATCCGGATCCCTTTCACCTGTCCCGACTATTAATGAAGACATAAATTTATGAGTATTGAGGTATTGTCTGGTGATACTTGTTTAATACCAAATTTGGCGACACTTGATCGCGACGCCCCAAAGCAAATTATTTACCTGCTAAACCCTAATTTTGCCACTAAATGATCATAATAAGAAACGAAATAGTGATTAGAATTTGGCGGGACGGCCAAAGACTCTTACTTAGGCGTGAACAAAGACATTTTCGCGGGGTTGGCGTTGTAACGGTCTCTACGGTGATATCAATTTGGTATGTATCCCTTTCCTCTGAGAGGTTCAAGGTTAACCTTAATTGGGGCCATCAAAAAGTGAGTGAGCGATTTCACGAGGTGAAGTGCCATCAGTATGGGTTCCTAACACCTGTGCAGCAAGGCTATAAATATACCAGCGTCCCAGTTACTACGTCTGGGTTATGAATTTGCCCAAGGTGGTTGGAGGCCAATGCTATAGGCAAGTGAAGGTAAGTTCCAGGAAGGAATGACGTTGCTGCTAGCATTAGGTACTTGGGACCTAAAGGTGACGTGCACTTTGCTTGCTCACGCCTACTATCAAAGTCTCGAACCAAGGGGCAGGTGCATCTGCACACTCCCCGATGCTGTTAAGGTACCGATCACTAAAATCAGACCGGTTACCGACCTGTCAGGGCTGTACGTACTTGACCAGTACTGGGTACTGGGATTACCACAACTGATAAGAGCATCTTCGGCTGTTCCGAAAAATCCAACCAGCCTAAGCAGGCTAGCGTCGTCTAGGTGCGGCTCGTCGGGTGAGCTGCGTTTTAACTCGGACACTGATCTGCAGAATCAGTCGAGATTTAGATAACTTCCCCCTACCAGTGGTGACCAAGAGCTCGCAGCGTAATGTCATGACTAGTGGGTTGTCGTCATTGATCCGTTGTTAGCTTGGGCAAGCGCGCTGATTGAGCGTAAGTAAATCCGGCCCGAAGCGAGATGTGGCGGATTAAGGCTCTTGCTAGGCGCCGCCACGTTAAAAAGAACGAAGTTGGTTGTAATGGCTTCCACGCAGTGAGTGATTAGAATAACAGATTTTGATTTATTCTATTCCAGTCTACTGTGATCGTGCAAAAGTTTATTATGATGAACACACCTTTAGGATTACAAGAAAGAGATTTTTGAAAAATGTCTGTGACATATCGAAATTTTAGAAACTTCTGGACCGATTTTAATTAAATTTTAAATATAACGAATATTCATGAGAATTGCAAGAATAATATTTAACAGTACCCGCATTTAGGACAATAGACAAATATACAATAGAAGTAGTCTCTCCCGTTCCTTGTATCAATAAAAATTTTTTTATAATTTCTGCTGTAAAATTCGACTTCGTGGACTCGAAGTCCAATATTATTTGTGTCCCACTTATCACTATTTTTATATCTTGAATAATTTTTCTACCGTTTCTCTATAATTTCCATCACGTTTAAATCAGATTACGCAATTTTATTTCACAAATTCACTTGCTCATAGTGCTTACGGTTTCCACTTAAGTAATTATTTTTACTATCGCAAAATCTTGATACTCCTCTACCTATTTAGAACACTAGCACGGTAGCTGTCCACGATCCAATTAGGGATAAATTTATTAGGTTGGGTCCTACTTCGGAATTAGCCGGCTTTTGTATTCATATATAGATCTAGGACGGAGGACACGTTTCAGGCGTAGAACAGAAATGGTCGAGCCTCCGTAGAAGCAACCACATCAATCACGAGGGTGCTGGTTTGTGCTATCTTAATATTGCGCTACCCTTATCATGACTAATGTGCCGCATTTGCAATGGGCTTTTCTGCAGTTTGCAATATTCCTTTAAATTCTACAATTTATTTTGCAAAAAAACCTTGAATTCAAATTATAATGGAAGTGATATAGACAAATAGTAAAGTGAAACTCGTTGGAGATAATTCAAAACTAAGCGTAAAATTTTAAATTCCAATATTTTTGCATAGTTGTTGGAATTTACTTGCTGGTTCGAACCCCTATGGCGGACGAAAAGTTCTCGGCGAATAGGGCAGTCGATGACACCGAATCCTAGTCACAATTCACTGTAGCGGTACAATTACGGTGATTCAGTAAGCTGACATAATGACACAGAAAGTGAGAAGGGGACTAAGAGAACAGGAGGTGCGTGATGTAAGTCTCCAGATGGTTCCATCACGTTCAATAAACCTCGCTATGTATGAATGGGAATTTTGACACCGAAAGGTATCAGAGGGAATTATTAGTATGATGTTATTTGCTACTGTTGGTTACTTTGCAAGCACATAATGAACACGTATGCTTTCTTGGCCGTGCAAGTGATACAGTGGCGTAGCTAGGATGTTTTGGCCTGGTCGCAAAATAAGTGGGAGATCGCTCCCAGACAATTGTTTGGAAAAGGGTTGAACGCCCCTTTCCCAAAAAATTGTCTGGGCGTCATGTAATTTTTTCCATGAAGCACCTTAAATTAAAGCATTTTTGACCGCGTACACGCCACTGACTTTAAGAATTACCTGAACTTCTTAACATAAAATAAGACACTACCAAAAAATACCAAAACAAAAGCAAAAACCGTTTTTAAAAACAAACACTAGAATGTGGAGCCTATTGAATTTACTGTTGTGTGTTATACTATTAATACCGGGTGTAAATGAAACATGGAGCACTCACTGTTTTTTTCTTCATTTATTAAGATAAACAATTGCAGTTTTGGTATGTTATATAGCAACGAATTATGTGAGCTAAAAATTCAACCACTTTTACTTCCGGTTTTACCGGAAATGACATCAACTTTCTTATTTTTAATGAAACACCCTGTATATTTCTGCATATTCGAATTAAAATGAAATTCTGTCTATGCCAATTAAATGAAGCTTTTACATACAAAATTTTTTTTCTAATTTTTTGTTTACTATTAAGAGTGCTTTGGCCCACCCAAATCGATTCTAATCAAATTATTACATATGCCCAAAAACTTTTCCCCCGTCTGTCTAATTTTAGGTTGACAAGCAATGATCTGTGACATTTAGTGTTTTTTAATCTAAATCTATCGTTTTTCGCAAAAAGACTATTTATTGCATAAGAGATTGCACGCAGCTGATGTATGGGGCGCTAAGTGTAAAGTAAAAATTTGCTGTGCATACACACATTTTGTTAAATGTTTTTATATTTTAATTAATCTTTGTAGATTTACATAAATCTTTAAACATTTAATTAAATCTTTAAACATTTAATTAAATCTTTACAGATTTAAATAAGATTATATAGATTTAAATAAATGTTTCAACATTTAATTTTAAGCTGTCAGATTTAATGTTAACCTGACATATTTATTTGACCTTGATAGACCCATAGAAGAACAGAAGACCAAGACCGTTTGCACTGATGACAATGTTTAACAACTACGAACACGTTTTCTGTATTTCATGAGTTTGTACAATAAATATTAATTTTACTCTCGGGAGACCTCACTCCTAGAGAGCGCGTCCCCAGGGCGGCATGCAGATGGGGGAAGTCCTGGAGACAGGATTGTCGTGAATATTCACAATAAGCGGCCGTGGACCGAAGGCCAGTTGTCCCGAGGTAACGGGGCCCTTGCCGCTGGGCTAATGACCCGCGCATGGTACATAGATTCAGACAATAAACGACGGCCTCGGAAACGGACGGAATATTGGAAGACAACCTCAGCGAGAACAAAGGACGAGAATAGGAATGTGGAACATTAGAAGTATAAATGGAAAGGAGGTGGAGTTGGTACAGGAAATAATAAGGAATAAAGTGAAAATAAGAAAAATCACGGAAGCAAGAAGAGAAGACGGAGAAGACCCAGATTAACATGGCTGGACACGATCAAGAACGTGGTAGAGAGAAAAGGGAAAAGCATAGAAGAGGCTAAACTGTTGGCACGGAATAGGAGAGAATTCCTGAAGTGGACAGAGGACCCGACACCTTAGGGTATAAGGAAAAAGGAAAAGAAGAAGATATTAATTTAATAATAAATAACAACATGAGCATTGCATAATTTATTATTTATTAAATAAAAGTTTCCTCAACATTTCCTTAAGAATGTAATTTACAGTCTGTTTGGTTAAAGCGTCGAACGCTCCCACCATGTCCAGCCTTGCGCCATACTACCTACCGTTGTAAACGGACGTGTTCTCCTAAGTCGTCTGGGCTCACCAAGGTCAAATAAATATGACAGGTTAACATTAAATGTGACAGCTTAAAATTGAACGTTGAAACATTTATTTAAATCTGTAGAGATTTATTAAACTCTGTAAAGATTTATTTAAATCTATAAGGATTCATTTAAATCTTAAAAAAGATTAATGTTGATGCGCTACAATAATGAAATCCGCGTGAAAACTTTTATTTTAATTAATGTATTTTAATCAGTGGTGGCACAGCAGCACTCCCGAAGAGTTGCGAAAAATGGCACGTCAGCAAGGGTTCCTAATGTTTCACTGAACACCCTTATAGGAATATTTTATTGATTTCCATTCAAAGATTAGTTTATAGATTGGGAGGTATAAAAAGTCACTAAATGCAGATGTACAAAGTTCTAATTACATTGCGGCAGGGCATTAACGTGAACTTTGATTTCTGACTATACGTAAATGAAAAGCAGTGTCGTTAAAGGGTAAATTTTCCATTAGGTAAAACGATATCATCTACTTTAAATGATCGGGTGCGAAGAAGGTTAAATTCCAAAGCTAAAACCTATACAGGCGAGAGCGGCTTTGAGCAAGATAAATCGAACAATACTTCAATTCAAAGGCTGAGTCTTGGTAGGCAAAAAAGTTTTAATGCTGCAACTTTAGCTAAGTTTTCACCCAGTATTAACGTGAAAGCATTACGTTACCCTGCAGGACCTACTATATACTTTTAAGCTTTCCTTTGAACCGTGTCGATACGGAAAATAGAAGAATTCGTTTTTCCCGAACACAACGAGCGACCTAGTAATAACTGCAAATACTAGTCTTATCTTAAAACTTTAGAGAATTATTATTTTGAGTTTAAAATAACGTTTAATAAAGTTTTAGTTTATCGTGGTATTGTTGAAAAGTTAAATATAGCTGTGTTGCACCAAGTTTAGAGTAGTTAACGGAATATTTAAATAAATTTTATTGCCAAAATAGTCAGAGGCGTCTTTGGGTCAGTTATGAGAAAGGAGGGGGTCAAATTTTTTATTACTTTTAATATCAAAGATTAGTACTGGAATATTGCGTAATTTTATTTTTTAATTATTAAAAGTTATGGGAAGGGGGACGATCGTCCTTGTTGCCCATCATCCTAAAATACGCCCCTGAAAATCATCTGCCCTGTTTTAACATTTTTTATTGCAAACTTTTTTATACTGTCCCATCTAGAAAAAGACCCCAGCTTCTACTACCAAACTCAGGGTTCAACTTACACCCGATACCGGGTGAATTTATACCGGGTGTAAACGTAAATAGGTGCACGATTTTATTTCCCACAATTGTTAAGTTGGTGTAGTACTTTGGGCACGGCCAATTAAGCGCGGCCGTTTGGCTCAGGGACGTTTGGGCGAAGCCGCTTGGCACAGCAACGTTTGGCGCAGGAACATTTGGCGCAGGAACGTTTGGTTACGGCGACGTTTGCCCACAGAGACGTTTGAGCGCAGAGACATTTCGATGCGTGTTTTTGGCGCAGAGTGGTTTTAGGCATTTTTAAGAACAGGAATTGAACCTTCAAAATTGGCATGAACATGTTAAATCACAATCAGAACAAGCTTCCATTGAGAAAAAAACCTATACGAGATTTCCTTTTGACCGTTTACCTAAACAGTTTAATTAAAAATACAAAAAAAATGTTGCTAGTTCTTTTAATAGAGATCAAAAACAATAAAATAAAAACGAATTATACTTGCAATTATACTTTGCTTTTGTTTAACATTATAAATAAAGTAAATAAAAGAACAACTGTGAGAAAATGATAATAAAAAAAAATAATAAACCCATTGATTCGTACGAAAAGCATTGTGCTCTAAATGTATGTACATTCTGACTGCTAAGCAGTCATTATCAGTAGAAAACACAAGAGATGAACACACAACAAATATAAATATTACAGCAACGAAGTAAAAACTGGCAGATATCTAGAAATGTTGTTTTTCTAACTAGAATTACTTTTCTTTCGCCCTTAGGTAATGGATTACCAATTAAACGTAAAAGAAAACAGTTTCCAACAAGACCAGCATACGCAGTTACCGTTAATAAAAATTAAGAACAGACGTTTAATAATCTAGGAACTTATTTATCAGACCTCTGTATTCTCAAATGAAAATTGAAATTGGTAAAACTAATTTAAAGGAAAAGTGCGTACATTTACCAAGAATATTGTACGTAATGAAATAATAGAATTATATTTTCAGTATGTTTATTTTGATGATTAAATGATGTCACTCTCGCTGGGTCAGGATTTTACTCCAAAAGAACAAACGTCAATGTGAATAGTTAGTAGTTACGCATATTAATTTCAGTACTTATTTCATAATCGCTGACTCTTTGCGTATTTTAGAATATGCAATATTGCTGGTGGATTTAAGTACACGTCTCACATCATTTCGACAAATTTATTTTTGGTAAAATAGATGGAGCATAGCCCACAAGTTTTTGTGATAAAACTAGCTGTTAAGTTAACAAAAGAATGTCAAGGGAACAAAATTTGTATTGTTTAAAGCTGCTGCATAAAAGTCGCACTCCTAACAAACTACATACACTACTTGCATATAAACTAAATATATAAATTCATATTTTTTAATGGTTTTCGAATTTAATAAATATAATGCTACAATTAAATTTTTATATGAAGAATGCGCAGATTAGTTAAAAGAAAAGTTTCTTACAGCTAAACCAGTTTGCGAATAAATTCGAGAAAATATCAAACTCTAACACAACTACTGAAAAAGCTTTTCATGTCACCTGAACTTGAATACCAGCTCAATACAGTGAGAAAGCTTTTCTTGAGTGTAACACAAGATGGTTGAAATTTGATGAACGTTTTCAGGATAGAAAATGTTGTTAGTTTAATTCCTTTATCAACTATCTACAAAGCACGTGTAAATTCGAGAGATATATTCGTTAAAATGTTGTCAGATTTTCTGTTAAAACACATAAAATTTATGTTAAGTAATTAATCTGAAAAAAACTTATTAGAAATTTTATCTAATTGGTTATTTTTATTGAACGTAATTCTTACACAATAATGTTGTTTGTTGTTATTAAATGTGTATTTAAAACCAAATTTAATTAATTAAATAAATAACATTTTTGATAGGAATGAAACTAAAAAGTTATTTAAAAAAGTTGCTTTTTGTAGCAGTTTCCCTTTAAGTTAAAGTTTACTCTATTCAGGATTATCAGAGATTTGCAGAGTGACAACCAGAAATCGGATTCGAATAATCCTTCAAACAAATGTTTGTACTTAGGTGTACATATCCTACGTTTTGCATTTTAACGTTTCGTTTTCCTCCAACAAATTCTAGAAAGCAGTTACTCTCCTTATTAATCTTGCATCTTCTTAATTCAGTATTAATAAAACACGAAATATGATATTACAAGTTTAAATTTAAATGAGTCGCCGTGGAATCTTTAAATTTTTTTTCAATTAATTATAAATATGAAAGCCAATATGAGAAATTTCAATTAGTGTTTTCGTATATATGAAGTAATAGCACAAATCCAACATCTAAGCTGTGGATAATTTTTCATCATCGGTAAGGTTATTCCAAAAAGGTTTCATGGACTTTAATTTTGCATAAAAGTCAGCATATCTTAAATTCCTTAAAATTGGCTTTTTTAGTTACAAAAATCGTGGATTTGGCTAGAGCTAAAAAGGTTTTAAGTCGAGCTGCAAGAAATTATAGTTATGGTGCAGTTATATTCCTGCCAAGCGCAAGTTGGCTAAAAAGTTACCGAAAGCTGCTGGCTGTATTTAAGAAAGGAAGCTGAAAGCAATCCCGGCGCTTCCAGTGCAATTGGGTGTCAGATTCGACGAGCACAATTCCAACGACCCGGCTTAATGTTACAATTGAGGTTGCAAACAAAAAAGTTCAAAACAGGTCCAATGCTTTTACCAAGACAAAATCAAGCGTTGGATTGGTGAATAGTCCGAGAGGGAGGTAGGGAGGAAGAGAATGAAGGAGGGAGAAGACGAAGGGTTGTGGGTAGGGAGAGAGGGGAAATTAAAGAGGAGAGAATAAGTGAGTGGGAAGGAAGGGAGGGGGAGAGACAGTGAGAGAGAAAGAAATACAGAATGAAGGGGAGAAGGGAGAAAAGAAAGAGAGAGAGAGAGGGAGAGGGCGAAGAGAAAAGGGGTGCAAGAAAGAGAGAGAGAGAGAAAAAGCGATATACATTAAAAAAACTTTTTGTGAAATTGTGTAACACCAGGAGTTTTATGTTTTTTCAAACAGTTTTGATTTTAAGCGTAAGATTCGTAGTAGCAAGTTGACTAAATTCAAATTCAGAATATTAACCGCAAACAAAGTGTACTTTCGTATTTTGTAAGATTCTCGCTGTAGAAGAGTTCAGCCGAAGGTCGAAGTAATTCTTCTGCAAATTTGTTGAAAATTTGGAATACGATTTTGGATAATCTATCTATCTATCTGTATAATAAATTCCTAACTGTCTCAGCATAAAACGACGACGGGTTCTTGCATCTCGGCACGGTTTCCTGATTGTTTTCGGCAAATATTTATGTTGATGCCGCTACTGTTGCTACAACTTGCTTATTTATGGCTTACTTTCATTCCAGCAGCGGGCCGAACTGGAACTTATCCACGGTCCGCTACAGTACCAACTTAAGTAGCTTATTTATTATTAAAAAATAAGCGTGGAGCATAGCACATGGGTTGCGCTTATTACTGAAATGTGTTTACTACAAAACTGTTTACTACAACTTCTACATGCTTCGGTAGACGCATTCAGTAATATGCCGTACATCTCGAGACAGTAAGATTTTTTAGCGCGTATTTATTAGTTTTAAAAACATTTTAGAAATCTCTGTTAAGGCACATAGTTAAAGCAACTTTTTTCCCGCTTTTTAAAGAAATTTTTGCAAGAGCTATGATTGATTGTTTTCGGAGAATGTTTTTCCTGAAAATTTACGGGTGTTTTGTTATTGTTTCGGTTGTTTTCGGGGCTCTTGTTTTGGGGTTTTTTACGGATTTTATTTTTGGAAGACCGACTCTGCGGGTACAAAGTTACAAAAACAAATCGGGGTCGTGGCCCACGGGTTCTGTTAGTTCCTATTAATTACATTTTGTAAATCTAACAGTAGATTATTTTTTCTGAAATTTTTTAAGAAACGGAACACCTACTTTTGTTTTAGCGTGCAGAATATGCAGAAATTATTCGTCAAAATATTTAATTAAATTTAAAGATTGTGCGGCTGTAATGTTTAAATTTAAAATAAACTATTGTTTGGGTTTTTCAATTGCTAGAGTTGGCTTTTCTACATCACAATGTCGGCGTTGAATTTTTTGTATGTAACACTCCCATTGCATTACATCATAGTAACACACAAGCGCGAAGAAAATAGAAACAAAAAAGCTTATTAGACACTAGTTTAGCAAAAATGTAATTAAGGGAATGTTTTTCACTCGTGCTACTTTAATGGCGAAAAATTTCATAATGTTACATAAAGATAAACTCGAGAGAACCAGGAACAAATTAGATCTCGATTTGAGTTCTGGTAAACAGCACATTCTATATATACTGTAATTACCAAGATGTTGATTTTATGCTGCCTATTACTCGTTAGGATGAATAAACTTAAATGTTAAATTATTTGATTCCACTTAACGTCTAGACGTGTCTTGTTCCAGGATTTGTTGTGACGAGTATTAATGGTTGTTTACTCTGATGTAGACAGCAGTTGTCTTCAAAGGTAAATTTGTGCTCGCATTATTTCTAAATTATATCCTTGTATTTTATTCTGACAAACAGAGTATAATTAACAATAATATTATGTTGGTGCTGTTTTAATTGAAAATGTTACAACTTATGGAGGCGTAATGTCGACGTAATGTTGCCATGCTAGAAAGCTCCGGAACATTTGGCCTTTGCGGCCATATTTAGAACCACTTCTATGGGTCTTACACAGTTAAGTTAATACAATACTCCTAGTTTAATCTAATCTTTAATTTAAAAAAATGTAGCATTAAGAGTATTGCTGAAAGTTTTAAAATTGTTTAGAAATTTCTACATTTTCAAAAATTAAAAAAAAATTTTTTACAAGTTATCTATTTTTCAAAAAATTTACTAAGAAAGTTTTAAAACATTTTCAACTCAAATTTTTAAAATTGTTTATAATTTCCCGCCGTTTTCAGTTTCAAAATTTCAAGTTATAAAGTTTTTTTAATTTCCAAATTTTTACTTATACGAAATTTACAAAATTAATCGCAATTTTCGAAATTTCAAGTTTATCTAATTTTTTTAAAATAAGTAATTTTTAATCTCTAAAAATTATCAAAAATTTCTAATGATTATTATCTGTATATAACATACTTAATAACTTTAACAATATTTACTTATTTTAACCTTATACGTTATTTTCTTATGTATCACACAGTCTAGGTTGCTATTAAAACAATTCAAGATGGCGGCCGCGCTTAAAAACTGTATGCAAAAAAAATTTTGTTACTTCAGAATATGCAAAATACCCTCAAATTAACATATACCAAATATGAAACGCATATCTCAAACCGTTTGACCAGGGGAGCTTTGGTCCCATACATAATAGCCACCCTGTATAACCCTTGACAATGACATGTATATATATATTAGCACTATGGGCCTTGTAGGCCCTTGGCTTGTTGTACGATTGATGCCCATTCTTTCCTATCCCTGGCTTTTGCTTCCCACTCTCGGATATTTAGGTAGGTCAGGTCTTCTTGCACCTCATTCCTAAATTGCGTTCTGGGCCTTCCACGTCTTCGTCTTCCACCCACCTCCGCGGACCATATTTTTTTGGTTGTTCTCTCCTCGCTCATTCTTGTTAAATGGCCCAACCATCTAATTCTTTGTGCTTTCACAACTCCCACAATATCTGCATCATCATAAAGTTCCCTGATTTCTCTGTTCGTTCTCCTCTCCCATCCCCCCTCTACACTTTTTCCACCATAGATCTTTCTCAACATTTTCCTTTCCCACACGCTCAACCTTACTTGTTCCTGTTTCCTTAGAGTCCACACTTCACTCGCGTAGGTAACAGTTGGTCTTATAATTGATTTGTACACCCGCAGTTTCACTGATCTGGAAAACATATGCCCCGAAATTATACTTTTCATTGCATGTGCACTTTTTGTTCCTGCTGTTATTCTTGCTTCGATCTCTTCACTGCTACCCGGTTTCCTCGTCACTGTTGTTCCCAGATATGTAAACGTTTCCACTTCTGCGAAACTGTATTCCTTGTTGTTGTCTACTTTTATCTTTAGGGTACTGTTGTTATCGTAAGGCATGTCATTCCATACCATATATTTAGTTTTAGTTTCATTAACTTCAAGTCCCATGTTTTGTGCCGCTATTATTATTTTCTTTGCTGCATTCTTTAATTCTTCTTTTGTTCTCGCTAGTACTGTTAAGTCGTCTGCAAAGGCGAGGCATTGATGTCGGTTACGATATAGGATTCCTCGGCCATTTATGCCACTTGATCTTACAATTTTTTCGAGAGCTACGTTGAACAACATCGCTGAGAGAGGGTCCCCCTGCCTTAATCCGTTCTTCACTTTAAATTTTCTTGTCACCTCTCCATTCACTCTTACCATGTTTGTTGTATCTTGCAGGGTCATTTTTATCAGCCTAATCAACTTACTAGGTATTCCAAGCTCGTTCAGTACCAGGTAGAGCTGGTCTCTTATGATGTTATCATACGCTTGTTTAAAATCGATATATAATATGTGTGTCTGGAGTTTATGCTGGTAACTTTTGTCTTGTATTTCTTTAAGTACAAATATTTGGTCCACTACCGATCTTCCCTTTCTGAACCCGCACTGATATTCTCCCAGTTCGTTCTCAACATATTTAGACATCTTGTTTTTGATACAAGTGGCTAGGATTTTATATGCAACATTCAACAGCGCGATTCCCCTATAGTTGTCGCAGGTTTGTTTGTCCCCCTTCTTGTATAACGGACATATTATTGCTTCATCCCATGCTTTAGGCATTTCCTCTTTGTTCCATATTTCCTGAATTAGCTCACATATCAGTTTCTGTAGTTTGGTACCTCCATATTTAATCATTTCAGCTTGTACTTCATCGGCACCCGGACTTCTATTGTTCTTTAGTTGTTTTATTATTTTTATTATTTCATCGTCCTCAGGAGCTTCCTCATTGTAATCATTATCTTGTATCACGGGCCTTTCCTCCGTCAACCTTTCCATATTTTGTTGGTTATTAAGCAGTTTTTCAAAATATTCTGCCCATCTTTCGGTCACTTCTTTCTGATCTCCTATCAAATTTCCTTCTTTATCTTTGCATAATATTGTCTTTGTTTGATACCCTTGTTTCATTTTTTTTGTTCCCTGATAAAAGTTTCTAATTTCTTTATTTCTATAATTTTCTTCTATCGCTTCTAACCATTTAATTTTCTGACTTCTTTTCTTTTCTCTACATGTTGCCTTACACTTCCTTCTTAATGACAATGACATGTAAACATGCCAAAATTCGTATAAGGTTAAAATAAATAAATACTAGTGTTTCCCCGCCGAAATTTGACGGTAGATGGCGAAATGCTAAGTCACGTGATGCATTAGTTCCAATAATGAGACGCGGCGTTAGTGTAGATGTCGCCTCAAGTCACTTTCATATATATTATAAATTAAAATAATTATTATTGAAAAATCGACGTAGAATAAAAATATAAAAAAAGCTTCATGTTCCATCTGAGGATAAAGACCTTGAAAAAAAAATGGTCCAAATTGGTGAAGCGGTAGCCGCTTGAGGAACCGGAGAAAAATACCCTTTGAGCTTTTATATATGTATGGATTGTTAAAGTAATTAAGTATTTTATTTATAGATAATCATTAAATATGACTTTAACGAACTAAAGCTAGAATTTATAAATAATAAGTAAACAAAATTTCTATGCCTTTAATATTTTTTACTTTCAAAAATTTTGATACTTTCCAAAAATCTTCAAAATTTAAAAATTTCGGAAACAAATTTTTAATATTTTAAATTTTATAATTTAATACAAAATTTTACAAAAATTAAAAAAAAAACCCAAAATTCTAATTTTAGAAATATATGATAGGTAACAATTATTAAAGTATAGGAAAGTCCAGGCGAAGTGTTTCGCTCATTTTTAGTATACAGGGTCGCTATTAAAGATGGAACCAAAGCTCTCCTGCTAAAACGGTTTGAGATATAGATATGAAAATTGGAAGGCTTCCATTTGAAATTATTTCGCATATTTTGAGGTTAAAAAAATTTTTTTTATACATGTTTTTTGAGCGCGGCCGCCATCTTGAATTTTTTTAAATGGCAACATGGGCTTTGTGATACATCATTAGAAAGCTTATTTTTTTATCTTTCTTACTACCTTAATCATGTATGGAGTTAAAGTAGAAAATAATGCAGAAAAATTGGAAAAACCTTTGCCATATTTCACGAAATTAAGGTTTATTTGTCACGTAATACAATAGTTGTAAGGAAACAAACCATATGTACTGAGTTTTTTGTCACTTATTAAACCCCTGCTGATTGTTTTTTGTTTATTTTCGACGCTTCGTATTGCAAAGGTATCTAGATTTAAAGTGCAATACATTAGCCAGCCACGCATACGGCATTATTTTCTACTTTAACACCATACATGATTAAGGTAGTAAGAAAGAGAAAAAAATAAGCTTTCTAATGATGTACCACAAAGCCCATGTTGCCATTTAAAAAAATTCAAGATGGCGGCCGCGCTCAAAAATCATGTATAAAAAAATTTTTTTTTAACCTCAAAATATGCGAAATAATTTCAAATGGAAGCCTTCCAATTTTCATATCTATATCTTAAAGCCTTTTAGCAGGAGAGCTTTGGTTCCATCTTTAATAGTGACCCGGTATATTTTTCACTACAAAACCTGCGATGAAAAATATATTCGAGTAATGTTATAATTCTAGTTATGCGTAATTTATGCCAGCAAAATACCCAAAAAGTTGATATGATAAACAAAAAAAAGCGTAAAAGAGGGTCTGTTGGCGGCAACATAATGACGCCCATGATGATACGCAACAAGCTCTAAAAGCAGAATTTTATAATTTTAATGCGGTTATAATAGCATTAAAGAGATAAGCATCGTTATAAAACGTACTAGTAAACTTAACGCGTCGCCTTTAATACGTCCGGGAAATGCTAACAAAACTAATTATTTTATGACAGGAAACATATTAGAAGCCTTCGTTAATCTTTAAAGCCCTGGTGTAAAAAGGCAGCGAGCTTCAAGCTCCCCGTCGCCCCATTATTAGAAATATGGTAATGAAAATCGATTACACAACAAATTATTTCGGAGATTGAATCTTTATTCCAGGAAACAATGTTTTAATAAAGGTCTTTACCAAGCTAATAACTACGTGAGTATAGATTAAATTGTAAAGATTGCAACTTTTCCAATAGTCAACCCTATATAGGATTAGATAATCTAGTTATCAAAAGCAATTAACAATTAGGCGTTTTGCCTTTAAGCATAACAAAGTTTAATATTGTGGCAGAGTGTAATAACTAGTAATTATATCTAACAGCACTACAGAGAAGTGTTTTATTAAATCGCTTTACCTAACTCGAATATTACTAGCTTTTCCACACTTAAGTGGCTTGTATATACCTACACGTACAACACTAACTGGAAGGAGCTCTTGATAATAGATTGTGTGAAGACGTACCAACTAATTTCCGAAGGAATTATCTGCTTGAAGAATAAAAGCAACATACAAAGATATTACAACCAATAAAACACAGGGAGAGAGGTGGGAGGATGTGTGACAAAAATAAGGGGCATGGAGGAGGGGCGAGAAAGGAGTGTGGGAAGCTGAAAACGTGGTGAAGACGGGAGGAGAAAGAGACGTGAAAACAAAGAAAGAGAAATGGAGTGTACATGTTTAAATGAAGTTACAAATTCGCAACAACTGAAATTTGCAAGACACAGTTTTTTCTTTTTGTGGTAATCAGACTGTAAGCTTCTCCAACGTATACAACTATTCGAAAATTTTGTTGCTGTGGAAATACAACTGTTACAGTATTTCAGCAGTGGCGTAACTATGGGCCACGACTGAGCGTTCTAGGGCGTTTCGGGGGCCTCAATCTTCCCCATTATTTCTTTTTTTTTATTTACAATTTTTCTAAGCGGGGCCCGACATCATCAGTTGCGTGAGAAGGTGGGGGGGGGGGGGGGGGCACAAATTGTTGTGACTCCACTGTATTTCAGCATTAGCAGATATCGTATTCTAACACGAAAATTTCGAAACGATCACACCTTTCTGTTATTAAAAATATTGGTAAAATAACTCATAACAGTAACTCACAATTTTAAAAATTTTGAAATAAGAAATTTCAGAAATTCAATTTTTTTACCTATACATAGAAGAGGCAGAATTGGAATTTTTGAAAAAATTTAAAATATTTGAATATTGACAAAATTTTCAAAGTATTAGGACTTGTTGAAAAATAAGAAAAATAAGAAAATACCAAAAATTGAAGATATCCTAAATGTCGAAAATATCAAAAATAATTTATTTTAATGTTTGAAAAATTTCAAGAATTTAAATTTTTTGATAAATGTTTAGTCTGTATAATTTGAAAATTTTTTGGTTTTAAAATGTAAACAGTTTTTGAATCCTAAATGTTTAAAATTAAAAAAAAATACTAATATTGAAAATATCTTTTTGAAAATTTTCAAAACATGTTTGCCAAAAATTTCAATATTGTGATTGTATAATTTTTGAAAAACTTCAAAATATTCAACATTTAAATAATTATTGCAATTTTCTAAATGTTCTAAAATTGCATTTGCAAAAAGCTGTAAATTTCAAAAAGTGTCAAATTTTTTATATTTAAAATATGAAATCTACAAATTAATCAGCTAGTTTTTATTTTACTGTCCAAGTAAACGGCTATATGAAAACCTTCGAGAAGACTTTTGTTAATAAAAAGTCGTTCCCACGTGCTCAAACCGATTTTAAAGCCGAAATTCCTACATTTTTGAAACTGAGATGAACTGCTGGTGGGGGGGCATTAAGAAGGTGATGGTAAAAATATCGCGCTTACGCGTATGGGCCACTTCATATACGTAAAACGGTTTCAAGCTGTGTTTGGTTCATCTATATTTGAGTAGAGGCCCCCACTCCAACCCACTTTTTTAAAGCAATTAACTGATTTTGTGATTTTTATTATAAAAAATATTCAGTCATTGAAATTTCAAAATCGATTTTTTAATTTGGTTATTTTGGCGATTATCCACCAATTAAACTGTTTAGGTAAACGACCAAAAGGAAACTTTGTTTTATTAGTGTGAAAACATTTTGAAGCCAAATTCATACATTTTTGAAATGACGAAAAATTGATAGTGACTGAAGGTTGGTAGGAAGATCTCGCTTGCGCAGATCGGCTACTCGAGATGCGTAAAATACGAATCTAAACTTATTTTCGAGCGTGTCTATATTGAAGTGTGGTACTCCTCCTCCCTATTTTTGCAGCCTTGTTCTGTTGTGATACAATCCAAGTGCCGTGACCAATTACCAGAGACCAAAGACGAAATTTGTCAGCCAACAATTTGATGGGAGGGGAAAAATTAATATACCTAACAATTAAGTTGTGATTCTTATTCTACTGTCATTTATGAGCAATTTAGTTTCAACAGAAATGCGCGCCGCGCCGAGGCACACGACACAGATGGCGCTAGTATAGACATCATATAGGCATTTTTATATGTACTCAGCGACTTAATTAAAAAGAAAACGAAATGAAACAAGTTAATAGATGTTACTTAATAAAGTAGCTTAGATGCTCAGATAATTATTTTCTTGTGAAACATGCAAATAAGGTAAAAAACTTACTTGTCTTAGCAAACAAAAAACTATAAATTTAACACTATTCTTCATTTGTATTTACGCTGATCATCTAGATACTGTTATAATAGGTACACTAATTTAAAATTTTTGTCAATTATTTAAACTATGTGCCAGCTGAGTAAATTTAAAAATTCGATGGGAGTAATGTCAGCCATGTTTTGGAACAAAAGTTTATAGGAATCAGCACGGATGGCGCTACGGCGATAGGCATTTGGCGTGTTAATTTAAAACTTTTAATAAATTTCGCACATAAATAAGAGATTAGTTGCACACAAACCCACGAGCAAGTAATGCCGAGAATTGATTTTATGCGAGAAATCAATAATTCTGCTAGTACAGTCCTGCAAAGAAAAATATATGCACGTCAACAGAACGCATGTGACGCTACCTGTTTATGTTTAATAGAACCATCGGTAATTAAATTCAAATTTAGAATGACTAGCGTCAAAAACAAAAAGGTGCCACGGCGGCGTGCTCTTAAATAAAATGGCACGATTACGACAAGAAAATTACCAGGTTAAATTTAAAAAAATCGCGTAGCGTGTTTTTGATAGTTTTGCGAAAATTTCTATAATTTTAAAAATAATTTTCACTATACAGTTTTCAGACAGAATTTTGTGTGTGAATATCTACAATTTTCATTTTTAGCATTAATGTGAAAATTAACAAAAATTGTAGCTAGAAAACGAGTTGGTAGATTGGGATGAAATTTGATGTTATAATATCACTAAGAAAAAAATATTGTACATATGAAAACTGTAAAGTTAAAATTAATTTCAATTTATTATGTTGGTAAATTTTTGATATACCACCACACTCCAAAGCTCAACCAAATCAAACCGTCCGTTCCGAAGTTATCAGGAACCTAACACATTCATAACCACACACATTTTTTAAAAACCATTTGTTGAGTTCCTGAGATTCTAAAACCATGTAATTCCGTCAAAATCGCAAAATCGATTTTTTCGAGAAATCGATACTTCCCTATACTAAAAATATAGAAAAGAAAATTTTTTTTAGATTTTGGCTACATTAAAATGTAGTGCATGGTCAGTATTTAAAGAAAACATGTTGAAAATCGAATTGCAGTAGACAGTAATAATTAAAAAAAATGTTTTGATTGCGTGAAACGGAGGCCTAACGCGTTTAAACATTTTTTTAGATTTTTATTTACAGTAAACAAAAAATGGTCACATTTGCAGATAGAAACAAACTAAAACGCGTTTTGTCGTTATTAAAACTCTTCAATTCTTATGAGCCAATGCAAGCATCGAAAGCACATAAGGGATGCCAACAATAACATAAATGGTGATAGATGAAGCTATCGACATCTTATAAAGAACGGCGAGGAAAAAGCCACGCAAAACTGGAGCTTGCACCAGACCGCCAAGTGGCCCTCGGTGTACAAACTCGTTATTTCGAGTTGAAAGCTCAAATATTCAGACAGCATTTTAAATAAAATTTTGATCTCCAAGCTATTTAAAAAAGCATATCTAAAATTTGCATATTGCGAAAATGATTTTGTAATTTTTGAGGTATGTCAGTAAGTCATGGATTTTCGGTGATGGAGAAAACAAAGTTAGTAAAGTAGCCAAATACCACAGGTTTCTACATTTAATATAAACAAGTACATCCACTATCCAAAATTCGATCACATACTTTTTACAAGTTCTTGTAATTTACGTCAAGCGAAAAAACTGCTCAAATATAACTAGAATAACAACTTAAAAGATAAAATCAACCTTTTAAGCGCGTAAACATAAGAGTCGATTTCGCTATTCTCTACTACACAAAAATAACGTTTATAAATCGAAGGCCCAAAAATAGTAGACGCGAAAATAATATCGCGCTTTTCATCGTTTCATTGTTATTAAAGAATACCGAAGAAAAACAACTTGGGAAGTCCGTCATCGATTATTATTTTAGCGGGATGCGGTATTTTTATTTCCACGTCCCACAGGAAACATAAACAGAGCTAACCTGTCTTTGCTTTTGTTTCCAATTAGACCTTACAGCCAGTGAAAAATACAACATGAGATTTTACTTTAGCCGAATAAAAGCTATTATTACAGATTGAAGGTGAAAATTTAACCCCTGGCAAAACAAACCTCTCGACGCATCTACAGCAGTAACACAAATTGATGTTTCGTCCAACGATGTCTCGACATTACCAAAATGTAGTGAAACTGCAAGAAAGACTCGAAATAGGGATAATGTCAGAGGCCAAAATAGATGTTTATTAAATACCGAGAACCAAGAAAACAAATAAAAATTAATGTAATTTAATAAAAAAAATACCGAAAGCTCATTTTCAACAAAAGTTTTGTTTCTAATATTGTTATGTGTATTATTACAAAAAATTGCTTACATTTTTGTTGTATTTATTTACTATTTCGGTATTTTTGTTTTTTCCGTGAAAGATTTCATTTAGTTAGTCGATTTTTTCACTCACTTGCCCCAGAGGTTCTCCGGGCTTCTAGCTGCAGGAAAGCCAATGCATTTAAAATTGTGCGATTATATCTTTCGCACTGCCCGTTTGCTCTCGGCGTAGTTACGGCATTCGGGATGTGCTTGATTCCATACGTTACACAAAACTTGCAAAAAACATGTGAATGTTGTACTATGATCTGGTATAAGTCTTGTAGGCATCCCAAACATGCATAATGCTCATCAGTACCTTTACTACGGGACATGTCTTAGTGCTTTTCACTGGCTCGATAATTACAAATTTGGTAAAAGCAACCACAACTACCAGAAAATATTTATTTCCCTTACGACTTGTTTCCAAGGGCGCTCGAACCTTTGCTATAGTATATAGCATTTCTTGCAGTGCAAACATGCACCCGTGTATTTTGTATGATTCTTGTCATACCAAAAAATCAATAATTTTCTTTCATCGTTTTCAGGGTCTGTTCAAGGCCCAAGGGCTCCATGTCATCGTGATTAAGTTTGCAGATCTAATTCGTAATTTTCGAAATATTTTACATTCTTTTTCATAATTATACGTATCTGCTTGTCTTGAATTTGGGCTGCTTGCGTCAATTCACCCTCTGTAACGTTAACCTGGTGAACTTCTGCTTCAGCATCGAATATAGGGTTTCGGCTTAATGTATCTACGTGCGCAATCTGCGCACCTGGTTGGTACCCAATGTCAAAATTGAAATCTTGCAGTTTAGCCACCATCGAGCGACACGCGTACGTAATGCACTACAGTCCGTGATCACTTTAAACTTTAGTCCAACTAGGTACACACAAAAAGGTCTTAGCGCAAGCAGTACCGCAAGGGTCTCTAGGTCGTACGAGTGATAGTTTTTCTTTTCGGCTGAGTTTTGCTTGCCGAAATAGGCTACCACACATAACGCGCCCTCTTTCTTCTGCATCAATATAGCTCTTACACCTAGGGAAGTCGCATCCGTGTGCTATTCTGTTGCTAAGGTTGCGTCGAAAATGATTAAGATCAGCCTGGTCGTCAAAACTTTTTTTACCTTGGCAACGGCAAGCGCTAGTTCCTCTTCTCAAACCCAGGTTGCATCCTCCTTCATTAACATTATTTAGGCAAAATTACAAATAAATTTGCGGAAATACCCTGCTACGCCTAAAATTTGACGGCCTTGTTGCATATTTTGTTTTGGTTTCATTTTCAGCACAACCTCAACCTTTGCGCTCCCCGGCTGGACGCCATTTTCCCTGATTTCTCGGCAATGATAATAAACTTGACTTTTGAAAAATGAAGATTTTTAAGCTTCAGCGTCAGATTATTATTTAAAAACACTTCTAACACCTGTTGCAACCTTTCCATGCCTCCTTTGAAATTGTTTGACAGTATAATTACGTTATCGATATAATATGGGAAAACAATTTTGCTTTTCAAATTTCCCAAAACACCATTGATCAATTTCTGGAATACGGCAGGAGAATTGCATAGACCAAAAGGCATTCGAAGAAATCCATAGTGGCCCTCTGGTGTAACGAACACCGTTTTTTTAATTACTTAATACTTAATTACTTCAACAATATTTATTATTTTAACCTTATACGTATTTCGGCATGTTTACATTGTCAAAGGTTATATTAGAAAGTAAATTAATAAATATGGAGTTCAACGAAGTAAAGCTAGAATTTATAAATAAAGAAAAATAATATTCAAGCAAAAAGTTAATTCAAAAATTTAAAAAAATGATTAACCTGCCTCGGATTTGAACGTCAGATTTCTGCATTTATAGCGCAGGCGTATGTAAACATGACTTGCGGTTAGAAATCGTAGATGGCGTAAGACATTGAAAGAATTGTTATATGGTGTAGATCTGTCGATGTGATGTAAGGCCCCGTCCCCACCTGCGGCTATGCAGGTGTCTAGTTTTTTACAGTGTATGTGCCTGAATTCAACGTACCCAACATCAGTGTAATTAACGAATAATAATTTATTTTAATGGATATTAGGTACTCTATAATCTGAACTGATAGTCCAATGCAGTTTTAAATCAATGTTTACAAATATAATAGACATCCCGTTAACACACAAACTTAAAAACTATTGGGCCCTTTAATTATATATAGGTCCCCTTTTTTCAGTAGTCTCCAAACTGGCAGCCCTGTTTACGCTTTGTTTGTATTATAGCTGGCATTTCCACATCAGACTCCAGAGCACACATGATGTCGGGCTTACGGATCCTTCTCATCGAATTCAAATTTTATTTACGCCAGGATCCGGCACAGCTCAGTACCGAAACCGACTCTGCACAGAGATGTAGGGCAAATTATGTAAACGAAGCCGCGCGCGAAGTTAACCATACTGAACCCAAGTAACTAAGACGTAATAAACATTGGCATGATTACTTAGTAGTTACGCATGTTCAGTTCAGTCGCTAATTTTGCGTATTTAAGAGAGTATACAATATTGTAGGATTCGTTCGGGAAATCTCTTGCACAAATTATTAAAAAGAAGTTATTAAAAGAAGTGTAGAGTGTAGATCACGGGTGCCACTTGCTTTTTATTGCAGATAAAAAATAATTTCACACTAAACAAAAATTTGTACGACTTAACTTTGTAAAAGTACAGCATACACACTTGCATCGGGCTAATTATTTTGTGGTATATAACGAACTTTATTTGGCTGGAGAAAAAAGTTGTTGCGTCTTACAAAATCTGGCGCCCGCATTTCTTCTTATCCCTAGTTTCGACACTGTCATTTTATAAAATCTTTTAGAAAGTAGAACGCGTAGAGTCAACAAGTCCGATAAACAAAGAAAACATAGTAAAAATATATGTGAGGCCCACAAAATAGTGATCCCATCTTCACATCTCCTAGAAACCGTTAAACTGGGCCTTTCTTTAACCGATACGAAGCTTTACGTGTTGTGATCGCACGGTCCAAACAGCCTACACTTCCTGCTGTTGCCATGACAACGACGAGGGAGTTAGCGCCTTAATAAAGCTCCTGTGAGGGGCCGAGCTTACAATACAATGACTATAATGTCAACTCCAAGTCGGCTGTTACGGTAAATATTGGACAAAATATTTATACGCAATCCTATTAGGCACAAAACTATCAGATCACAGCTGAAAGCTTCTTTTAGTTGATGTTGTGACTTTAGGCTTGTTTGTCTCTCTAGGAAGAAGGTCATACAAGAAAACAAGAGAATATGGTATTTGTATAAACGTAAAGAAATCGAAAATATATAAAAAGTTGGTCAGTATTATATTCTGTAAAGCTCTTCAGCAAAATGAATATTTTGCAATCTAAAATTAAAATAAAATGACTGGAAACTTGAATGAATGTAATTCTAAGTATGAATGGCGTTTTCAATCGATGTAATTCAGAATTACAAAACGTTGCAAAAGAAAACATTAAACTGTTTAAATTGATTTTAGAAATTAGTAAATGATGCCAAGAACTACGCTGTATTGGTGTATTTTTTAAATCTAGCTTTTGCGTACTCAAAATAAAAAGGAAAATACAAATTAAACGTTCAAAGGTTGTAAATACGAAGCCATTCAAGCTTGCTCAAAGGTTTCACTTTCAAAACATCTTGAAAGACAGACACTTGGAAAATTTAATATAGTATAAAGCAAGGCTGTAATTATGCAAACTTTTTTCTAACAGTTTTTAACATTTATCCAACGTTATTGTACGTTTAAATACCAAAACTTTTTTATTTCTTACCAACAAACAGTTTTGGTGTTATTTCAAGATTTTACTAACGCTGTGTGGGCGAAGTTTATTGAGACTAGTTTTTCTTTTTTCTTGAAACCATTTTATAGTTTGCTAGAGAGAACTTTCTTGAGATTTTCCTTCGGCAGATTCAGTCATAAATCGGTTAATATGTCGGAAAAACATATTTGTGGGCAATAAGGTCCGAAAATATTAGATTAGAATTTATGTCTGAGGTTCCTTGTCAACCTAAAGTAGGTCTAATTTTAGTGTTGTCTGTCTGTCCATCCGTATTCATTTTCTCGCAAAAACGTTACACAGTAAAACCAAAGAAGCATAATTTTGGAAAATTGCATCAGAATGATACCAGATATTATTCCGGTGGCTACCTTAAATAAGGCATTGAGTATATTTCAAAATCGCAAGCAGTAAAAGCTATTTCAATTATACAAATGAATAACAACTACCATTCCTTTGTGAACATAAAGTTGTTTTGCATTTTTGAAGTACTACCATTATTAAGTTAATGCACTAACTCTCGAATATCCCCGTAATTTTTTATATTACAATAATTACTTTCTGAAGGACTAAGAAATTGTCCCTTATTGCTCAAGTACCGCAGTAATGGCAGCATTCTGGTAAACATTAATTAGGAATTAGGAATTTATTGTTCGTAGTGTCGTAGCTGTAATTTACTAGAAGTACTTAATTTATGCTATGGGTTGTTTTCTGAACTACAATTAAAATGTGCGCCTCAGGAGATTATAAAATGACATTAATTTTATAATACACACAAGCACTTTGTTATGTTTACGACTTGCCTGATATTCGAGAAAATGAATTTGGTGCCCACATCGGGATCTTCTATAACAGTAACTTATAGAAAATTAGCACCTTCTGCTTGCTAAAGCCAAGTGGCTTCTTTTGTATGTTGTAATTGTCAGTGAATTGCTTCAGGGTATGACATGTTCACACTGTCTTAGACATCAACAACACAAATTTGTTGCTGTGAATAATATTGTTGTTACGAATAATGTATTCAGTAGTTTGGATTTGGCACCGAATTTGTCTATTATCACATGCAAAGGAGGAGAAAAGGTAAAATACGTTGTGCACCAGAATTTGAAGAAGACACGGGGAACAGTTATTACTTTTTATTGGCTTTAGAAATAACTAAGTCAGTAATCTCGAAATAGAAAACAACCGTTCAGAGGTATATTTACACAATTCTTTCAAAACGTGCATTTAAAGGTAGCCATACCAATAGAGACGTTTTAGTAATTTTAACATCGAACCATAATTACCCATGCTTTGCAGAGTCGAATCGAATAAAATTTAAAGGCCAACTAACAAGGTGTGACACCACTATCACCCGCCTCCCCAACTTACATTTTCGACAATCACGACACGGGGCACATCCTATTCGCCAAAAACACCAACACACGCATTAATAGTTTTTCACCGGGTATAATAAAGGTTTAGTGCGAGTGCGATGTTGAGTTGTCCAACTCTAACTCGAACGTGGATTTAAATGTTATGTGAATAGTCTTTATAAATCAGTAAAAAAGTTTCTGTTTCACTGCCGTAGATGCGGTAGAGGGAGTGATTCATCCAATAATAGGAAGTAAATTGTTATAAATTGAGCCGGCATTTTGTATCGATGAGAGCTGTCGAAAAAGTTTAAAAGAAAACATTATTCAGTTTAATGGGACTTTTAAAATAAGGTATTACTTGACCCCTCGTGCCATTTAAGATCTTTGAGATAATGTCTTTTAAACGTTCCCGTTCTTTTGGGGAGGAGAGGGGGTATTAACGTTTATTTTTTGTCCTCGTGTGGTACGTCGTTAAAATTCCAATTTAATGGACTGTAACGAACGTATAGTTCAAGTGCGCTTGGGAAAAGGTTTATGTAATAGCCACTTTTTTGATATAATTGGCCACCATTTTGAAATAGCTTGAGTTATCGGTATTTATCTTTTTTTAAGTTGTTGGCTTTTCAAATGAGGTATGATTTGATCCACCTTTGTATGTGAAAATCTAGAGAAAACCCCCTAGACCCCCCGCCCAAAACTGCTCTTTCCTGGGCCCCAAAACATTGATTAAGATTTTTACTGAATACCCTATCCCATCCATCTAGGTTCAATGGTTTAGCCGTAAAAGATAGTGCGTGGGTGATCTGTTACATTCGTGTTTTACACAATTTAACGTCTATACGTCTCGAATGAGAATACTCGCTGGGTGCTTTTGGACGTAATGGTATTCCGAATTGGCTGCATATATGTGATTATATTTTGGCTCAGTGTTTACACATAATATAAATTTAAATTTTTTATAAATTAATTTTTAATTCAAATTTGAACCCGTTTTATGTTGCTTTGTTAAAACCATTTTTGCGAACGAACGAGATTAAATACCGCTTAGAAAAGTAAGTAAATAATCGTATGTAAAAGTGAAAACGTCGTTGCGCCAGCTATTACTCCACAGGTTTATGTTTGTGTTACATTTTTAAATTTAAATTGAAAATCAATTTTTAAAAAATAATTTTAAGAAAAAACTTAAAGAAAATTATACACATGGACCAAGATAAGATAGTAGAAAGAAATGTCGAAAAATAAATAAATAAAAAAATTAAGACAAACTAAACCGGGCTGCCACGGGATTTGAACTGGGGTCGGCAGATTAGAAGCTCTCGCATTTACCGCTAAACCAAACAACCGTCCAATATTGTTTTCCATTATGTGTGTTAAATAATCCACGGTTTACAACTGACATTTATCATACACGTTTGTAAAATAAAAATTATAAATATTAAACTTGTTAATTGTGGAAAGTGTTAAATATGAGCAATTTCAGTAAAAAATAAAGCTGGCATAGCTCCACGATTTGCAGACTAATCATCGACATGGCGTGTTTGTTTTAAAGGCGACTGCAATTAAGTTTTCATTTGATCTATTGTAAATAAAACAATTCTTAACTTCAATAGGTCTTTATTTTAGCCTTTTATTTGACCGCCTTTTATAAGAGTTCCATCCTGGACCAGATGTTTTAGCCCTAAATTGACTGAAGCTAGAAACCAAAAGTTCACCAAGCGTTTTGTGAGAAAAAAAATCGAGCTATTTGATTATGGGTTAAAAGACTCCTTTGATTAAAAAAATATCTCTCCTAAAAATTGCTGCAGTTTAATACCCAATTTTGCTATCACACATAAGCAATTATAATTAAGGTCCAAGAGAAATGTTTGTCCCTCGTTTATCAAATAAAGAGACTGGAATGTTTGCGAAAATCAGTTGAAAAAGCTTATACGAGGATCCTTCGAAATGTACGTGGCCTAACACAGAGATGGCGCTAATTCGGCGAAATTTGTATTACTATTTTTCAGAACCATCCTGTCTTAGGTTAAATATGACAGTATAAAGCAATCTGTCAACTAGTTTGTGTTTTACAGTGCGCCAAAGTGACTGGCTCTAGTGATTTCGTAAACAACGGAAAAACTGAGTTGCGAGCAGTGATAAAGTACTTTCATTTGAAAGGCTTAACACCAACCGAAATCAAAGCCCAGTTGGATTTGGCATTTTTGAAGTCCGCTCCTTCGTTTTCAATGGGTAAAAACTGGGTTGCCGAGTTTAAGCGTGGTCGTGTGAGCACAAAGGACGAACCCCGCAGTGGACGCCCAAAAACGGCTGCTACCTCAGATATGATTGAAAAAGTCCTCCGTATCGTATTGGATGACCGTCGAGTAAAAGTGCGCGAGATAGCAGACATAGTGGGTATCTCAAATAACAGTGTACACATAATTTTAACTAAAGAACTGCAAATAAAAAAATACTACGCGCTTTGGGTTTGATTGTTTCTCGCTACCTTTTGGCACGTTTTTCCGCAATCCGAAGAACTTTTTGTGCCATTTCGTAACCGTCGATGAAACCTGGGTCCACCATTACAATCCCGGAACCAAGGAACAGTCCAAACAATGGACACACGAAGGTTCTCCGCCACCGAAGAAGGCAAAAACGGCTTTGTCAGCAGGAAAGGTTATGGCAACTTTTCGATTCTCATGGAATTATCTTCGTCGACTACTTGGAAAAGGAAAAAACAATAAATGGCGAGTATTATGCCAATTTGTTGCAGCAATTGAGCGCAAAATCAAAGAGAAACGGCCTCAATTGGGGAAAAAGAAAGTGCTTTTCCATCAAGACAACGCACATGTACACACGTCTGTAATCGCCATGGACAAAATTCATGAATTGGGACTCGAATTAGTGCCTCATTCGCCCAATTGGCCAGATTTGGTTCCCAGCGATTTTTATGTATTTTCAAACCTGAAAAAATGACCCGGCAGTAAAAGCGCGGTAAAAAATTTCGAGGTAATCGCTGCTGTAAATAGCTATTTTGAGGACTTGGGTTCATCGACCTACAAAGACGGCATTGCTGCTTTGGAGCATCGTTGTAAAAGTGCGTTGAGCGAGCAGGAGATTATATTAAAAAATAAAATGATTTTTTGCCCCAAAAACTTGCGTTTTCTTTGTTAGGCCACGTACATTTCGAACGATCCTTGTAGCAAGAAAATATTTGCGTTTTTCGAGAAATTTTTGTGTACAACAAATAAATATATGCGTATGCAGAAGTTCCGAAACGACGATACCTATTATGTTGTTTGTTTGATATTTATATTATTGACGTGCACAGTACACATCCCTACGGCCGCGGCAGCTTCGTAGAACCGATATAAGACATTTTATTGCACCAAAATGTTAAAAAAAGGTTAGAGGAAACTAATTTTATCTCAGTGTCTGCCTTTAGAAGTCTTCTTTGTTTTCCGGGAAACATATGTAAATCAGCTACATATTGCGTTCCGACCCGGACGTTTTCGCAAATCCCTGAATTAGACCACTAACCTGCGACGCTATCTACCCCCTGCAGAGTCCGTTATGCTTCCACTAAGGGTTCTTCTCAATCAATACTCCTACTGTATATCTGCTTTATGTGCAAATATTTTTATTAAAACGTGACTGTGGCATGAATATGCAATTTCATTAGGGGATATACGTACAATTTTAATTCGTTTAGTTGTTGGTTTTCGGTTTATTTGTTCTAGTCAAAATTTAGATTTGAGATTTGTAATCGTTGAATTTTACATGTTACACGAAAAAATTAATAAATTAAAACAAAAAACCAAAAAACAGTTTGGGGTTTTCAATAAATTTCATCGGATATCAAAATATTGTTTAGTTGTATTAAAATATTTGGCTTAGGCACGACTCGCAGTGTCCGGATTGCTAGTCTAGTATTTAGTCAGTATTTAAATGATCAGGCAATTAATTAACAATAATTCCTGGCATAACTCCTTTAAATATATAGTTGGCGCATTTATAAATTTTTAAACGAATTATCTACGAGCTTAGAATGGTAACAAATCTACATTTTTGACCTTATGCCAGCTTGTGTGGATAGTTGTTATTTATTTGGTCAGCTGGAATTGATGCTTGTGTAATAGTAAAATAAATGTAAACAGAGTTCATAAGCGTAGAATATGAATGGTCATGAGTTTTGCTAAACAATTTTATTTAACTGCGAAATTTTTTTTTACATTATATGTAAAATAGCAACCACGAATTAATGCAAATAGTACGTGTAAATTCATTAATACAGCGAGAAAATTCTACGAAAGAAACATTAAAAATGACTTTTTAACGTCGCAAGTCGTTAATAGAACAAAACCGTAAAGTTGCCCGGTGAACAACTGACTGGATTATTTTTCGACTTTACTATATTTGCAATTTCTAATAATTGTGAGTAGCCAGGATTGCGATGCAATACTTGTTCAATATATTGCGACAACCTTGTGCCAAATTCTCTGCCAAATGCCAAACTGCCAATAATGTAATGAAAGTGGTCAATTGATTGTAATAGCGACATATTTTTGCCTTCCAATGATTTTATAACGTTAGAAATATTACCAAAACGGGTTTCAATCCGTCCCATTTTCTATGATAACAAGCACATGCATGTTGAAGTTTATAAAGCCCTGCTTATTTATTTCTGTTGGGACGCTCATTTCTAGCGAAACCTGGTAGTTTACAAGATTAACTTTTAGTAAATATCGCAGTTGTAGAAACCTTGCAAAATCGTGCAATATTGAATTTAAGTACGCCTATGGTTATTGTTTACTTATTGAATTTTATCGAAAAATTTTTGCAGTTTTGCGACGTAATGTCCGATTATTTAAGTTACTTTTCCTCGTTTTTTATTTTTTTTCCACAATCCATTCTTGCGGTTAAATGTTATATTTGATTTAGTCTTATACATTTTAGATTGAGATATGAAAAAAAATATGTCGCATTTCAATATGAATAATGAAACAAAAATGCGGAAAGATATATAACTTTTATCCCTCACAGGACAAAATATCTATTGAGTTATAAAATTCTCATGTCAAGCGAGACCTACAAATTATTTACGTTTTATTTTTATACCCGCTGCATCAAACAGAAAAATAAGAAAAAAACCTTGCCTGGACTTGTAATTTCGTATTACCGTTTTGTACACGAACAGATGGCGGCAGCAGTGCAGCCGCATTATGCCTGACAGCTCGACTAGCGGCTAAACCTATTAGTAGTTAGTCTTTGCCTGCGGACGTGTGTTATTGTTTTTTCAAGAAAAACTAATTTATCTTAGATTTGTTGAATTTAGAGAAAACCAAAAACGGTTAACAAGTTTGTCCACCAAAAATTAAGTGGGAGCACGAAAAATTAACTCTCTAATCTTTGCCGCACCTAAAAATTAAGTTGTAAACCTTATTCTACTATCACTAATGATCAATTTAGCTTAAACAGAGATTTTCATCGTTGCTAGTTTTTCAGTAATTTGATATTAAAGTAAAATTTTAAAAAACAATGGCCGGATTTTACAGCTACAAAGTTCAGAAAAGGGCGTTGGAATTGCCCTAAGATGTTTTCAATTTTAAAAAATCGTTTTCCGAAAACAATGCATTAATAAAAACACATCCAACTTCCGCTTCCCGTTTCGAATTTTTTTTCGATTATTTAGGCGGTGGTTTTTTGATAAATCCCCACATTCCAAAGCTCATCGAAATCGGACTTAGCGTTCGAGAGATATGATTCCGAAATGGAACTTTCAAAACCTGATAGGAGACCTTATATTCTATGAATTTGCTATAAAATGGCAGCCGCTATGACTTATTTAATGTTTTCCTCACATTTAATGTAATTGATGAAAATTGTTAAAATACTTCAAAAAAATTTTGAGATCCAAAATTCAGAGTAAAATTCTGGACATTTTTAATAAAATTTACATATTTTTGTAAAATATTTGAAAAGATTGTTAATACTGTAAATGTTAAAAAATTTTAAATTATAAAATTTCTTTCAAAAAATTTCAAAAATTGAATTATTTTTTGATTATTATGAAACTTTGAAAATGATTAGAAAAATTATAATCTTTAAGCCTTTAAAAAATATTAAAACTGAAAATTTTTAATAATTTTATTAAAAATCGAAACTTTTGTAATTTTAAGTTTTTAGTAATTTTGAAGATTTTGGATAATTCTGAAAAGTGCTGAAATTGTGAAAAATATAAAATGTTTTACTATTTTAACAATTTAATAAATGGTTAAAATGTAACTCTTTTCTCGATGGGAGGCTGTTCCTATGGTCATTTAATACCGATTTTATAGTCTAAGTTTGTAAATTTTTGGAAAAACAATAAATCGGTGATTTATTGATGATTTCATTTAGCCTCAACGAATATTAAGGAAATTTATGTTCAGTTTTTTTCATAGAATACCGTTCCATAGTTCGCTTCCACAAGTTTCGGAACACCCTGTATAACAAACAAACCCAAGTTTAAATATAAAAAGTAAAGTAGTTTAAAAGACAAATTAATTGTTTTAACAACCGAAATAATTACATGTAAACATTCATTACTATTGCACGTTAAAGTTGTAAGTTAATAATTTAGTAAGGCCCCACATTTGTGCATTTACAGTCGCCTGTGATTCCTTCCTCCTAATACAAATATTGACGAGGATTACTCTGGAGTCCGTCTTTGCGGCGCAGATATTTGAGTACACACCACTCTAGATGTTTATACACTTCTATTTACATTCTGATGATCAGATCGCTGTTTTCAACGTTAAAACATATTTCTCCGTATTTACCTACGTCTGTTGTCCTAACATGTTTAATTTGAAATTGTAGTCAGTTCTGTTCTATCTCCTATAAATTAAAAATGTGGGAAGACAAAAAAAACGCACTCCTACTTTTATTAATTATATCGGATTTTTAGAACCGCTGAATTTTTCTTATAGTTGCGCAAGCGTAAGCTCTTTTTCAATGTTAAGCCATTAAACATTGCTAGTGTTTGTTTTAAATTAAATTAAATGTAATAAAATACAGCGGCGGCTGGTACAGGGAGGGCAACGGAGCACTGCCCTCCCAGCTATTTGTAACGATTCCGTAGTTTTTTTTTTTATATTTTTTCTGTTTAAAAATTTTATACAATTGAAAGCACAAAAAAAAACAAATTTCGTTGAGATCGTAAGTAAAAGGAAGTTAGTTTTAATTAGCCAAAATGAAACAAATGTTTTTAGAACAGCGAGTAAACCGAGACCTGGGTACTTGGCTATAGACGCCTGGGCATCTGCAAAAAGTTCCGTTAAACGAACTGCACGAGCCGTGCGAACTAGGGGGATCTACAGCGTTTCAACAGGGTTACGAGGGCATTAAATAAGTTGCCGTGTCCGTTTGTTTATCATACGCGCTGGATAGTTTGTTTCGAATTGACACAAAACTGGCTATGGACAATTCGGTAAACAGTTTCATCGAGTTGATTAATCAAAATAATTTGAATTATGGTATTAAAATAACATTCAGAAACCGAGCACCTTAAAAAACAGATTTATTTATATCACAGTGTGAAATGAATAGAAAGACAGATAAAAGTGTTACAAGAAAGTTTAATAAAAGGTCGTACGATTTAGCGAAGTGGTTATGCGAGTTTAATGTGCGCAACGCATTTTTTTTGTTACATTTGTTTGATATTTAACGCTCCGGAAAATGATCCTGTCTATAGTTAAAGGGAGATCACCGACGTTAAGCATTTTAGCAAAAAAGTAACAAGACATAAACTAACATAAAGATAATAATAATATAATAATAATAATAATTTTATCGAATTTTCAAGGCTTGCAAAAATAAATATAATGGGTCAATCTCCCTCCCACTGTTCAACACCACCAGTCGGCCCTTCGTCCTTAGTTCCCGGTAGTTGTTTGCAGGGACGGACCAATTCAGTGGGGTGCCGGGAATTCACCGCTGGACGTATTATGTATTAATTAACATGTAACGATACATAATTATCCTTGCTGCATAGCAGTTGAGCCGTTTTATAACTATAATATCCTTGGATAGATTTTCAGCCTGTTTGGATATCTAGAAAAACAATGTTCGTTCGCGGTCGGAGTCAATGAGTTCACAGCCCCCACCACCGTCACAATTTGGATTAAAAATTGCATTCATAGAATGTACAGAATATAGAAACCATTTAGATAGTCAGTTAGTGAAGTATTTGCTGTAGTTCAACTGTTTTCATAAATTTTAATATATCTTACAGATTAGAAGTGGGGTTTTTATATACACCTGCCGGATATACTCTGTAATGTGTAAGTGTAATTCCGCAAACGGAACCCGTCAAACTCGAATGGCCGTCGTCTCAAATCACGCAAAAGTATGAAGAATGAAGTACAAAAATCTCTAAAATATCCATCACCAAAGCCGACGGATACTTGTGTGTTATGTTAATTGGGCGCAGACCAAGGATCTTGAACGGGTGACGAGGCATTTTGACTATGATGGTAACATTATTAAAACCAGCGAGTGCTTGTGTGTTAGTGTAGACCGAAGATATTGCTTAGGTCACAAGGAATTTTGATTATAATGGTAAACCGACGGGTGCTTGTATGTTGTCTTAGTTGGGTGCGCAGATCGAGGATGTTGAGTGGGTCATGACAAATTTTGAGTATAATGGTATAATCATCAAAGTCAACGGATGCCCGCCCGTGCGTTTGTTATCTGAGTTGGGTGCAGACAGAGGATGGTAAAGAGGTAACGGGGAATTTTTGCTATAATGATGACATCACTGAAGCCAACGCGCGCTTGTATGTTATCCAAGTTGGCTGCAGGGCGGGGATGTTGATGGGGTCATGAGGCATTCTGACAATGGTGGTAACAGTGATGTTTAACTTAAGTGTGCAGGCCGACAATGTTGACGGCGTTGGGAGGCATTTTAACCATGATGGTACAATCACTGAAGCCAACGGAGGCTTGTGTGTTATCTTAGTTTTCTGGAGATCAAGAATGTTTATTGAGTCGCGGGTATTTTGACTACGATAGTAACGTCACTGAAGCCTACAGGGCTTTGTGTTGTATTTGAGTTGGGTTCAGACGGAGGACGTTGCTAGGTTTACTAGGGATCTTGACTATGACGGTAACATCAGTCAAGCCAACCTAGGGTGTGTGTTTTCTGAGTTAGGTGCATACTAAAGATGTTGATCGTGTCACGAGATATTTTTACTATAATGGTGACATCACTGAAGTCAACGGGTGTTTAGGTGTTGTCTGAGTTGGGTGCGCAGACGAAGAATGTTGTTGGGGTCACAAGGCATTTTGACTATGACGGTAACATCCCTGAAGCCAACGAGGGTTTGTGTGTTATCTAAGTTGGGCGCAGATGAAGGATGTTGCTGGGGTTACGAGTCATTTTTACATACTATGACCGTAATTTCACTAAGGCTAAGGAGGGTTTGTGTGTTATCAAAGTTTAGTGCAGTCGAACAATGTTGCTGGGGTCACGAGACATTTTGACTATGACGGTAATATCACTGAAGCCAACGGGAACTTGTGTGATATTTGAGTTTAGTGCGCAGACCGAGCATGTTGATAGGTTTGGGACGCATTTTGACTATGATGACAACATCACTGAAGACAACGGGGGCTTGCCTGATATAATAATATAATAATAATATAATAATAATAATAATAATAATAACAATAATAATAATAATGGCATTTATTTCCAAAAACAAAGAACAATTTCAAAAATTTACATTACGAGAAAAAAAATGGGCGCAGTTGAGCTATCTTAGTTGTGTTAGGACCAAAAACAAAGATTGAGTCACGAGGTATTTTGACCATGGTGGTAAAATCACTGAAACCAACGGATACTTGTGTGTTAACTTACGTCTTGTGTAGATCAAGCATGTTTATTGAGTCGCGTGCATTTTGAATACGGTAGTAGCATCACTGAAGCGAACAGAGGTTTGTGTGTTATCTGAGGGGTGCGGACTGAGGATGTTGATGAGGTCACGAGGCAATTTGACTAGAATGGCAACATCACTGAAATCAACGAGTGCTTGTGTGTTGTGCGATTTGTGTGCGCAGACATAGAATGTTGATGTGGACTGGAGAGATTTTGTCCACGACAGCAACATCACTGAAATCAACGGGTGCTTGGGTGTTGTCTGAGTTGGGTGTGCAGACCGAAAATGTTCATGGAGTCAGGAGGCATTTTGAGTATGATGGTAACATTACTGATGGGGGCTTGTGCGTAATCTGAGTTGGGTGAAAAGTGAGAATTTTAATTGGTAATGCTAATCTATTTCCAGAAATAGAGAGAGAAGAAGTTAGATTAGCTCTCTAAGTATTACTGCATTTTAAAATATAGTTTATAATCTTATTCTACCATTATTGATGACTTGCTGAGCAACTTAGGTTACAGAAAAATGCTGTACTGTTTCCTGTTTAATAATTAAAAAACAGTTTTTAAAGGCACAATGTCGTCACAGAGATTAGCGATTAGAACACCAATCAAATCGCAGCTTATCCCACTTCTATGATCCTTATAAATTAAATCAATTCCTGTGGCTAGTTTACTTAGTAATTTATATGTTAAAACCGGACCCTTTCCAGCTGTCTCATTTTTTACTAGCGCCATCTTGACCCGTCAATTATATAAAGCGCATATTCGTATGTGTGGTTGTGTTTCGAGGCAGTACAGTATTCGCTGCAAAACAAAGTTGAAATTACACGAGCATGGTAGAATAAGTGGATAGCGAAGCGCTGGGAGCTTGCATTAGTAATCCGATAATCGCGGCGGACGGACGCATATTGAGCAGGTTAGCAGAATTTAGTGACTAAACACTTCAGAACACGTGCGCTTGTAAAACAGACAAAAATGTCATCTTGAACTACAGCGGACGTGAATGACTCTTGATGAATCGGGATTTGAATCCAAAATAATAAACATATATACATTAGTAAGTTACACATATTACGTTCATTATTTATGTCACAATCGCTGACGCCTTGCATATTTCAGAACTACGCACAGTGGCGTGACTTCATCGAAATAGGCACTAATGCGGATACAAATTGAGGAACCCTCCCATTCCCATTAGTCTATCTATTTATTTTTTTTGTATTAAAGGTGTTCATGGGGCAAGTATAAAATATGCAATAATTTGATGTAAGTTCTTTTAATAACAGAGAATTAATGTAATACTAAAAAAGCATTGCATTATTGAACATTATAAAATTTTATTAGAAACAGAATTTATAACTAGGGTTGAGTTTTTAGGCACTATAGTTATCAAAACTGAGAAAGCAAAGAGGTAGAAAAAAATCATGTTTTAGCAACCAAAAGTTATATTTTAGCCAAAATAAGTCACAAAGTGTTATCACAAAATACATATTTCAGAAGCTAAAAAAAATATTTGCATTTACAATGAAAACTAAAAGCTACTATGAAATATAATAAAAAAAAAAAGTAGCCAACAGTTCTTTAATAAATTAATGATGTTTGCTGTTGCTATCGGAAACAGTGGGTTCCTCAGTATTTTCTAAGGTTAAGTTGTAAGTATTGTCAGTTAAGATTTTTATATGAAATAAAAAGTTAAATGTTAAATACTATTTCCATTACATTTGTTATTATTTAAAAATAAAATAGTTTTAAATTGGACCCCTTTTAATCTTAAGTCCCAATGCAACTGCATTGGCGTAGTTACACCACTATGCAGGTATTCAGTAGATTTTTTACATCACAACACAACTTATTTGTTATTTCTTAAAATAAGTAATAGCGTGGGGCGTAGCCCATGCGTTTAGCTAGTTTCTTTTAGTTTCCAGAATGGAAAATTGACAATTTGTTTAATATATACCGTTCATATCAATTTCGAATGGTAAAATAATTTTCCAAATCAAAAAAGGAACAAAAATAAAATGCAAAATGGTTCTACAAATAATAATTAAAATTTATCTCCTCATCTGATAGATAAAATGTCATTTCGAATTTGTTCTATACGTTAATTCGATTAAGTGGTACGTGTGCTTAGGGAATTGATACTTAATTATTCCAGTTGTATAGTATTTCACCACAGAAACCGAATGCTTGATAACGTTGTCGTGCAAACTTAATTTGCGAAACAACTTGTGGATGTAAACCATAATTTCAAGCGCTGTCCTCAGTTTGAAACGCGCAGAAAGTTCTGTTCGGATGAGTGTCAGTGACGAGGATGATGCTGTAAAGTATCAGCCTCATCTTCGGATTGATTTATTGCGAGAAGTATTAATAAAGATAAATTGTCGATGGCAACTTTCCACTTAAATTTTAATTTCTTCTTCGCAGCGTTCAAGTCGTTATTCCTTCAAATTTATTTTGCTTGATTCAATAAGACTCGGATCGCAATTTACTATAATAAAAAAAAACTAAGTAAAAAAAAATTGCTGCCTGATATTTATTTGAGATATTGAAAATTATTCCTTTTTATGAATGTTTCAAAGCAGCCTTTTACAATTTATTGCTGTATCCGATGTTTAAGTATGAAGAATCATGAGATGGGGATTATATTTACATCGCTATGCTTCCAGTATGGGAAAATGTTGATTCCATGACAATTTTCAATTTTGAAATTTAAGTACAAAAGG
This sequence comes from Ctenicera cuprea, assembly GCA_958336395.1. NCBI lineage: Eukaryota > Metazoa > Arthropoda > Insecta > Coleoptera > Elateridae > Ctenicera > Ctenicera cuprea. The sequence goes on along the minus strand of OY284492.1, from coordinate 52,706,822 downwards.
AACACATTTGTTTTAACAAAGACTTTGAGTGCAATTTTAAAGATTAACAAACTGGAGACGTTTTTCTAATTTTGTAACTTAGCAGACCAATGGATCTACATTTTTTATAATCTAGAAAAAAGCATCTCCGAAAAAAAAACGGAAAACAAACCCCGAAAAAATGTTTCTGAAAAAAAAAACGTACAAAAAATCAATTTTTCAATCAATCAATTGAAATTTTGACGGAAATACATGTTCTGGATCCCCAGGAACGAATATGGTTTTTAAAAATGTCTGCCTGTGGGTAGGTGGGAGAGTGGGTATGCGTGTGCTGCATCATAACTATCAAACGGATGGTCGGATTTCAATGGGCTTTGGAATGTTGGGCTGTATCAAAAATTCATCGAGAAAATAAGCTTTTAAAAATCAGAAACTGGAAGAGGAAGTTAAACTTTTTTTTTGTAGCATTTTTTTAGAACAAAAATTTTCTAGATACAGAAACGAAATCTTAAAGAAGATTTTAGGACAAATAGGCTGCCGTTACAAATTTTTGAAAGTTTTGTTTTGTTTTGTTATGTTAGTTACTGTGAACAAAATTTTTAACACGCTAAAAGCTATAAAGTGGAAGTTTTGGTAAATCAAACAAATATAGCACAAAAACTGCCAAGACGTTTTTAACATAAAAAGATGTATTAGATAAGCCAATAGATTGTATATGTGACCAATGTATGCAAAATTTAATCCATAAAATCAAATAGCACAACATAAACATTTCGTGGCCAACTTAAATAAATACAACAAAATTATGGCTGAATAAGTGTAATCAAAATCAGTTAAATAATTAAAGATTATATAACGCAGAAATGTAAAAGAATGATGTCGATAATTCAGCGTAAAAATAATAGTTAAATTGTATTATCAAATACATGCAAGCAACATGTAATCAAAACTCAAATAATCAAATATATCTGTTTTCCCATAAACAGAGAAATACGTGCAAAACGTAAAAATGTATTTCATCATTGCTAAACTGAATTGTATCAACACTTGTTGTTTAAATACACCAACGTTTTATATGAGCTTATAGCTTAGGACCTATATATGACTAATACATACCAACTCGTTTGCAACTCTTGCAACTGCCTAAAGAAAAATATTATTCAAACATTCTAATAAATATAAATTAGTAATTTTGAATAAATCAATAAGTTATTTCAATAACAAATTTGCATTACAGTAAAAATTAGGTGAATTAATACATTTTTGAACTAATCTAACAAATTTAATGTAAGGTGTAAACGGTACCAACTGTCAAATTTACTTAAATGCCAAATAAAATGAAATTTCGCCAACAACGTCGGTTTTAACTTATAAATTACTTAAAAGTGCTTGAATTTACCTAACGTAGTGTAAAGAATAGTTAAATCAATAATGCAAATTGGGAGTAATCAATTTAATTACATAAATTAGGGATCAAAATTTCATAACCTTAAATATTTTATTGACTAATCATTACAGATTAAAACAGCAAATACTTTATGCAAAATAATTAAATCCATGACAAGTTGGCTACAGGTAACTAGCAAGTATGAGAATTCAACTATATACAATGAAGGGTAAATTTCTAACCTTATCGAAGCTCGGTTCATTTAACTCCAATACTTTATAAACAGAATAGCTTATGTTCGACAACACAGCATCGGGCTCAAAATGTTCCACAAAACAGGTTAATACGTAGATATTTAGATACATACAATGAAACGTAAGAGTGTACAAACATGTACGAGGGCGTACAACCGTATACCAGCGGGTATAAGCGGCAGAGTTAAAATATCAAATAAAATCATATTCAAAAAATAATGCAGTGTTTGAAGTTCACAAATCCCCAGAAAAAAGGTTTCTAAAACAAGATTCACCAAAAATTCATATCTTTAACAAAATCCTCTCTTATAAATGTAAATAATTTTTACTTATTAATTCATATAAATAAATGATTAAATAAAAACTATCAAAAAAATTCCCACTCCCAAAGTCAAAATCAAATTGAAAGTAAAAGCTGATTATCAACCCCTTTCCAACTATCCTTGACTAAACAAAGAACTCAAAAACTACAAAGTATAAGTCGGAAAAAACTTTCGAAAATCGAAAATTACTAAACTGAAAGAAACCAAAATAGCAAAAGATGTACAACGGGTCACCTAACTACCAGCAGTAAAATTAGCTAAAAAATGAACTGTAACATTGTCTTAGTTTCGCTAATATCTCTGTGAGGTCTTTAATTGAAAATCTTAAATCCATAGCTTCTTATTTAATAAACGAGAGACTACCAAGCAGTTCTGTACACCAAGTTGCTCATGAGTGATAGTAGAACAAGACGTTAATGGTACTTTTTAGATAATTCATAATTAAACTAACAAGACTACTTCTATCTACTGTCATGTCAACCCATGGAATATTCTTTTGTTATTTTTGTATTAATTTTGGTATGGGTAATTGATTTTCTTTTATCTCAAATATCTAAAGATTTTTACCAAATTTGTAACGTTATTGAAGCTGTTAAATAGTTTTTTTTAACTGAGCTTAGAGGAACAATACCGAGTGGATTACCTTTTTTTTTATTCCGCGAAACCCTGGTAATAAACATCTAAAGGTCGCCCATAAATCACCATAGGTCGTATTAGTGGCTCTATAAAATTAGGGTTGCAACTGAACAAAAATTTCCGTGAAAATATTTTTTGTTTTAATACTGACAGACCCCTTCATATGCTGATTCGCTGCAATATTTTATTTGTTTAATGGTTTTTTAATGAAAACTGAGGTGGAAACGGTTCTGCATAATATTCTAGCTACTACCACAAGTTTTTACAAATGGACTGTTTTAACAAATGTGGATTAACTAAGCTAAGCAGTTTTTTTAAAGGAATGGACAAATTTGGAAGCTTTTAAGTACGTTCACAAAAATGATCAAACGCAAACACAAAGACCGCGCGCCGAGTCCTGCTTTAACAAAGCCCAACTTTATATTGGCAAAAACGAATAACGAACCGTAAATATATTTTCCTTACTTCAAAAGGGATAAACAGAAACCTTGTATAAACAATAACCAACATTTCCTCCAGTAGCAGCACGCCACTTATTTCAATTACTCTTGACGTTGGCGCCGCTGAGCAATTTCGCCCCAGTAATTATTACAATTGAATGGTACATGACGTCGCTTTTTGTTATTAAATTGAGGATTGTTGATTTTCTTCCGTGAGTTGTTTGAATTTCAAACTTGATTCGATTTTTAGACAACATTTACTTATATTTTAATACACATTTTACGTTTTTTGGGGTTCAATCGTTGTTTAACCAAGAGGTTTACTAACGCAATTTTTAAAATAGTAATAAATCGTAAACTGAGTGGAGGCAAAAGTATTGATTTTGTTCTCTCTAATATGTCAAAACTGATAGTGTATGTAACGCACTGTACACGGTGGAAAGGTTTAGCAACACTAATGTTTAAAAAAGTATTTCTGCAACTAAAAAAAATTTATCAGCAATTTTTAAACTTTCAACTCGAAACTTGAAAGAAACTATTCTAAGGTCTTACAACAAACAAAATTCCACTTTTCTTACGTCGTCGTTAAATTATTTTCTGACGTCACACATTAAATACTAGACTTCACAAATTAGGTTTCAGACGTTGCAAATTTATTGCTTAATCTAAAAGTTAACTTTTCAACGTCGAAAAATCACTCCTAAATTGCAGATAAATAATTATCAGACGTCAATAAAGAATCCTTTGACGTTAATAATTGATATTTTGACGTCAACAATTTTTTGACGTCAATATTTGATTTCTTGGCGTCAACAAATAAATTTGTGACTTCAAAAAATGCTGCCACCTAACGGGATACGGATGGCAGTAGAGTGGGCTTGAATCAGATAGAAGCGGCGAGGCGTTTAACGAGGGGTTGCCGAGGGAGAGCGCAGCGACGCCTGTACGAGGAAGCGGTACAACCAGCGCTGCCATACGCAGCGGTGGTATGGGCGGAAGGTAAAACAGGCTAGGCAGCTTCTTAACGCTCAGCGGATTCCCGACGTAAAAACGGTGATGGCATACCGCATACCGATTTTGAGCAAGTTGCTGCCGATTGGTTTTTGCTGCAGGAAACCATGAGCAGAAGGCCGCTGATGACGAGCCAAAGCGCCACCTACGAGAACAATTACATTTGAGGCAAAGCAACGTGGAGGGCATCGTGGACATGGGAGATCTCGCTCACCCGGCAGACAAGCGAGGGATCGCTTTCGGAATCGATGAGAACGAGGCCGGCGACCATCGAAAAGCGCGTTGCTACGCGGACGGACAACGAAAAATTGGGGACGCCTTCGTTATTTTACGACATGGGGAGGAAGTTCGTTTGGAGAAGACGAAATTGACGAATTGGAGTTACGTCTCTTAATGCGAGCTGGTCGCCATTAGGGACTGCTTGCACTTTCTCCTGAGGTACCAGGACATATTCGAGGAATGTTCGATTATTTCGGACAGCAGATTAGCACTACAAGCTTTGAAGTACATGCGATAACCGACGGAACTCCAGACTGAAGTATGGGAGCTGGCACGGGACGCTTCCGCGCGAGTAGGGGCAAAATTCTACTGGACAAAAGCGCACGTAGGGAACATGGTAAGCGAAAGGGGGTCAAGTTTACGAAAGATGCGGCGCAGTATGAGAGTTATAGAGCGACTGCATAATGGGTTTTTTAGGTCTCACTGTTGGCCCGCCTTTTTACCCTGTTCTAATTATAACGACAACCACAAATATGGTGGTATCAACTTTGAGTGTGAGTTTCGCAGCTGCGACCGTTTCCTCAAAACTTTGGCAATAGTAATCGCGAAATGGTAGCGGAAGAATAGCAGAAGAGTAGGAAACACACGTATGAATAAATGAACATCAATAGCAATTGTACTTTAGATCGGCCTCATGTTATTGACTTCAAACTACCATCATTTTGCAAGTTTTTGAAGCTTGCTGATTTGAAAGTATGCCAAAAAATACTTTACTTGTATGTAGGAATACTAATTTGGTGTCACAATAGTTGATGATTGCAAAATTGTAATAGTCAACAATAGATTAAATCCAGAACAATGTATTTTTTGGGGGGAGGGCAAAAAAAGGAGGTAATGGTACACCACACATAATAACGGCAAAAACAATTGGAACTGTTTTTATCTGAAAGCGTAATTTCTCAATTGTTTCTGTGTTCAACATACAAACCTTGACAGTTATAGTTATAAGAGTTGTTCACGTTAAAACCGAAATTTGCCTAGTGACGTAGTAAATTTAGTAATTTATGCAATTCAAAAAGAGTTTTAACTGCAATAATAGTCATAGCCGTTGTCCCTAAATTAGTGGAAAAAAGTAACAACACGTTTGATGCCAGAATGATTGAAATGCCTATTATTATTGCAGTTGACCTCTTCTTCCTGGATTGTTACTAACAGTCTCACGGTCATTTTTAAACCGACTAGCCTATTTAAACACTTGCAGCTTCTTAGGTGTATTTTTTTAAAGTGAGTCTGCTAATTAATAATTCAATATCTCGCTAAGATTTTTCTTCAATGAAGTCGTCATACTGGCTAAAATTTTAATAAGATGTTCTTGATCTCTTTTCGCGCTAAACTTGTATTTTCAGACTATGCAAAATGGTTATATTTCAATCAAAACAAAAAACAAAAATTAGTTTAGATAGCGCACTGCAATTCCTAATGCAAGCCAATTATTCTTTATTCAATTATTACAGTTAAAATGTTTCACCACTAACTGTAAATAGTCAACCATTAGGGATTGGAGGGAAGTTGCACATTAATCAAGTCCTAGGTTAGCGTAATTAAGACCAAAAGTATTTAGTAAACAGTTGTAAAACTAAAATAAATATAAAATAATTATTATAAGGGTAAGTTCTAAATTTCCATTGTATATTGTATTTTTGTAATTTATTTTTTTAAAACCGCTTTTTAATATATTTTTGTTTTTATTAGTTTTTAGTTTAAATTCTTTACCAAGTATTCTTTCAGATTTAATATTGGAGTGGTGTTTCAGAATTATAATTGTGATAATTAATTAATAATTTCCTAGACAATTCATGTGTTCGAGATGCACATACATAATCAATCGTAGGCCTCCTGTCTTACAGCCACATAGAGCTCCTTTCCAGTGCAAAAAAAAACGATTGATTACATTAAAATAGAATTTAAAATCTCTACAATAGCGGAAAAAATCAAAAATTTAATGCCAGAATAAATGAAATGACTATAATTGGTGCAGTCGCATTTCCTCTTCCTGGATTGTTACGAACAGTCTCACGGTCACTTTTAAACCGCTTGGCTCATTCAAATACTTGCAGATTCTTAGGTATATTTTCTTGATACTATGAGGTAAATCTGCATATTAATAATTTAATTTTTTATTATTGAAGCCGCCATAGTAGCTGAAATTTTACTACAACGGTCTTGAACTCCTTTCACGATAAACTCGTATTTCTAGACCATGCAAAAATGGGTTGGAACTATACATTCTTCTGTATGGTGCATTATGCGTTTTACAAACTCACTATAAATTAGTTTTGGACAAACATTTTCACCAAACCCTTGCGACAATAACAGAACTACTCGAATTACCCACCAAACAGTCCGTGAGTACTCCATACAATTAAATGCATCTCGTCCAAATTAATTGCAAGTTTGATCCATTAAACTGCGACAATCATCGTAGGAAAGTGTCTAGGGTGGAAGCAATTGATAAGCAATGACCGCACTTTATAGTGATTGAGGGTGGTAAGGCCGCTATTACTCGCGCGACCAAATCTTGCCCGATAAAACCGCGTAGAGCTACCCTTAAGTTAATTGATTTTGGGGCAATTTCAAAGTAGTAACGCGTGATAGGTCACACATTCCAACTAATACTACAAAATAATTAAATTTAGAATTTGATAACGAAAATTCTTGTGGTAGAAGAAACACACACCGATCGATTGCTAACAAGTTATCTAAAAATAATAACAAAACTATGTTCAAGTGATTGCGAGAAATAACAAAGTTTTATAAAAATTATTCAAAACTTAAAAAATTTGTTTTTGCCTCTTACAGTTTTGCCCTCTAGATTCCAAAGTTTAAGTGGTTGCCGATACTAATTAAGTTTGTTTGATACTCGATGGTTACTTTTCCCATAATTTACTAAAATATAAAAGTGCATAAAACATAAAAGTACAGAAATCTTCTTATTTTCTCATTACAGAAGATTTAATGTTTAATTATGTTAAAATAATAAAATAGGTACCAATTTAATTATTTTATTATCTGAAGTGCTAATTTTAAAATTTAATGTACAAATTGTGGTACTATTTACATAAATAGTAAACAAAAATTTAAAAAAATATTTGTCTTCTGCCTCATCCACATTACTAAAGAAACATTAGAATACGTTCTTGTTACTATGGTAGTAAAATGATATGTCTAGAATTTATGAACAATTATTTAGAATTTTGCTTACTTTTAAAAGTAAAACTTATTTTTTTTAATAAACAGCACCTAGAGCAGCTAATAACAATAATACAGCTTAAATTCTAACTAAAGTACATCAAATCTAAAAAACTATAAAGTCCCATGCATTTTGCATACAGTTCAACTTCGCTGGATAACACTGTATGTTAAAAAATATATTTTAATAAACAAAGCAATTGATAAATAGGAAACGCTGTTTGGGCCAGTTAAAGAATTGACTATTCTATTATTGTTTTATATTAATAAATCTCTGAATATTTATTTTTGTTCACATAAATATTGTTTTTCATAATTTTTTAATTTGTCTAAGTTCTTGAAATAAAAAAAATAATAAAAAAAATACAATTTAAAAATAAAAGAAGAAAACAGCTGTCGGGCAACCGCTGCGGGACCTTCCTGGTATTGATTTAAATTTTTGAACATTTTTATTATGCACTGTAAAAATTTTTTTTAAATCTGAGTTGTGCTGTAAAATATTTGACAATTTTTAATTAATTACAAATTTAGAAATTTGTAAAAAATTTGAATTTCTTTTTTAAATTAGTAAAAATTAAAGTTTTATGAAATTTCGAAAATTTCATAAATATTTCGAAATCTTGAAAATTAAAAAAAAATTGAGATTAAGAAAATGTTGGAGAATTTGGAATTTTTTTGTAGTATTTGTTAATTGTATACAATATTTATTAGTTGAAATCTAAAATCGATTTCATTATTTGGTTCTAGTCTTTAATTTGGCGATTATCTAATTAAACTGTTCACGTAAACAATCAAAAGAAAACCTCTTAGAGGTGCTTTCTTACTGAAAAACTGTTCCTATTATAATTTAACATGTTCACACCGATTTTGAAGCCAAAATTTCTACACTTTTTTATTACTGAAAATTCACTGGGCGGCGGGTGGTAGGAAGATCGGCTGTTCGACATCCGTAGAATAAGAATCTTAGGTTCTTTTCCGAGCTCGTCACCGTTTTGTAAAACAGTCGAGTGGTTTTATGTTGTTTTGTGTTTTCTAGTTGCAACCACAGATAAGGTTAACACTGCAGATATACGACCCCTTATACAATATGTCCGCTCATATTTGGAGACGAAATTGGCGTTAGTTTGGCTGCAACGCACCAGACCAATTTTAGGGCACTGCTATCGCCATTTGTTTATTACTGTTGAAATGTGTTGGAAACTGTTTTATCGGGGATTTGAGTGCATCTGTCACAGATAACGTTAAAAACCTAACCTTATCTGGGATCTGGTTAAAGCGCGTAATTTATATTTTCCTTGTGTTTACTGTTTACTGAAATTTGATATTTCAGAAAAAGTATCAGTCTTTCACATCATGAATATAATTTAAGTAGAATTGGCTTGAATATTAATTATTTACGAAAAATTGCGATTTGACAATTAAACATCTCAAATGAAATCGTTAAACGTGGCAGATGGCTGTCTAACTTTTGGTTTGAATATGTGCTAAGTAATCTGCTCAATTACAGTCATCTGTGACTTAATTATAAATTGTCATTGTAGCGCCATCTTTTTATTAATCATATGAAACAAGCTGCCGATAGCTCACATATTTACCGTTTATCTGTAGTGTTAACCTTATCTGTGTTGCAACTAATGTTTGTAAAACGGATGGTTGGGGGCAGTAGGGGAAAATCGCGTTTACGCAGATCGGGCATTTGACATGTGTAGAATACTAATCTAAAGTTCTTTTCGGAGCGCGCCTACATTGAAGTAGACACCCCTCCTCCTAATCCTATGTTTTGAAGCAGTCGAGTGGTTTTATGATATTTTGTGTTTTCTAATTGCAACTAATGTTTATGGATTACAATCTCAAAATCAATTTTTTACGTTCTATAGACCTTTAGCCGTATTTTTGTAATCGTTCAATTAAACTGTTTAGGTAAACGACCAAAAGGAAACTTCTTAGTGATGTTTTCTCAATGGAATGTTGTTCCTATTGTCATTTAACATCTTCATACCAATTTTGAAACCAAAATTAGTACATTTTTGAAAAAACAAATGAACCGATAGTGGGGGCAATGGGAAGGGTTAGGAGATCGCGTTTGCACAAATCGGCTATTTGACATGCGTAGAATACGAATTTAAGGTTACACACACAAACAGCTCTATGCAGCGCGTCTGCTTTATCGGTCTCCAAAGGCCTTAAAACGTGCTTATTAGTCAAAATGTTTAAATTAAAAGTAACTCGTATATCGGCCAGTAAAGCGAAAAAACTTTGCTGAATGAACGCATTTGCTCCAAATCCAACATGACGATCACAATACTTTCCTCGTACAGCAAGAAAGGTAAAAACGTGATGTCCTTTAATGTATCTACGCCACTGGTTTGTAAATGGTCTTTTTAAATTGGTGTCTTCATCATCATCATCATAATCTATCCTCATATACCTGAAGGTGTCGAGGTCATTCACTCCGGGTAGGCTCTTCGCTTGTGTAGTAGGAGGTAGTGGGGCTTTTTGGCCTTTAAACCACCACGCATGTAAAATAATCTTTCCATGCTAAATTTCAAGGTATAGCTTGAACCCTTTTAAAGATTTAAAATAAAGCTGTTTCAACTACTTTATTTTTAAGACGCCATTCATTACTCTGAAACGAAGCACTTTTGTATATAGGTAAGTTTAGTTAAATTTTCGCCCCCAAAATCCGCGGTATCATTTATTACTGCTTTTTTTCGAAACAACCGTGGATAATTACCAATACTATTTTTTAATTAAAATATTTTGTTTAATGTAAATTAATATTTGCGATATTTATTTTTTCAATAATCGTTCTGTTTTACTGGCAATTAACATAAATATTGTTTTTTGCAATGTAAGTACATGTAAAAATTGTGGGTGTGATAAAAATAAAATTCCAAGAGAACATCATTAATATTTCAATACAGACATAACATTTCGCGCCAGTTCATTAGGTCTGAATCTAATTAATTGAACCTCGAAGAAGTAGAAGTTCAGCCAATGCAATTGCGATTGCATCGTTCCAATTCCCAGACTGTATTATTTTTCGTTTAGCCTTTTTCTGGAGCGCGTAATGAAATATGGAGGGATAATACAAGACGATAAATGATTTAGGGAAGATAATGCAAGCTCCAATGATTTACTAACGCGATTAAATAGGAGTACTTCAAATTTATTTCTTAGAAGTAATCAAAAGAGTCATTGTCGGTTACACTGCGGGATAGATTGCAGCGAGTTCCTTAAGGAATTATTGCACAGGAACGGCGGCAATCAGACTCGCGCTATATGGCCGTATAAATTTTCTACAACATTTTACAGGGCTCTTTATGGCCACGTTGCATAATACTAGCACCTATTGCATGTATGTGGTCTTTTAATGTAATCACAGATCTACTGGGGCTCGCAAACCTACTTATTATTTTATGTTTATCATTTTAATGCTCTACAAAGTTGGATATGCATCAAGCAGAGATCAGATTATTACTTTTTCGTACTTCGTGCATAGAAAAGAATTGATTTTATATTCCCAGATATTTCCGGAAAAGCACGCGAAACTTTACGCGACGACAGACCCGCACTTCTAGAACTACTCATAACCATTTATTTCCAAACAAAACCTCGCGACTGCAGGCGTGGTCCACGAGTTCAGCTAATCTATCATATATTAAATCGCTGTCTTACTATAACACGACGACGGGCTCTTGCATCTCCATTCAGTTTATTGATTGTTTTCGGCAAATGTTATGTTGCTGTCACCACTGTTGCTATAATTTGGTCATTTATGGCATACTTTAATTCTGGAGCGTCGGAAAAAATAAACAGTCAACATCCGTTCCGTGTATTTATCGCGCTGACATGAGAATATCTATCGCACAGCACATTCTATATCATTCTGCCAATAACAAACAATTAATATAATAAAATCATTCCATACAGAACATTATTACAATTTTATTAAAAATAGCATTGGTTTGTCGAGAGCTGTGCGAATGCAAATATAAGCAAGAATCAAATGATATGACAAGTAAAGGCAATAATTGGACAAATAATTACTCATGCGGGCAAAGTAAATAACTAATTAAGCAGCAACATAACAATTAAACCAACCAATTTGAGCGCTTCTAACAGGAACAGAATATTCATTTTTCGTTTATGAAATAAAGTCTGTCTGCATGTTTCTAATACTAAAACTAAGCGGGCGTTATAGTATACACAACGACTTAAACATATTTTGCTTAGAACGTTGTAAGAATCTTTGGCAGCTGCAAGGGTGGACGATCATGTTTAGAAATTCCACACTTCATAGCCCTAAATATTGGAAACGTTTACGATTGCAAGACTCAAAGCAATCGAAAATTAATTTATAAAAGTATCTGAACCCGTGAACTACGCCTAACGCTTTTCTTACAAACAATGGTAACAAATTTATTGAAAGAGATATAACCTGTGTGGAGATGTATATTAGTGACTGCGCGGTCACTACAAGTTGAGAAAAAGGAAGGAAGGAAATTAATAAAAAAGTGAACTAGTAATATGCTTTTCTGAATTAAAATTTAAAAAAAATAATTTTGTTTCAGAAAATAAAATTTCTTATAAGAATATAAATTATTTCACATTTTCTCTTGTAATTTTGCTTATCTTTCTTTTTTAATTTTTTTTACTAACACAAAGACGTTGTCTTCATTCTTGTAAAAATTCTGATTCTTTAAAAAAATTTATTTTTCTTTGTTAAGATTAATTTTTCTCTATAAGAGGTCATTCACTTTTACTATTTGACAACGTTGTGCTGCAATATGTTAGCGACACACACGCTAGAGGTCGCTGCGGCTCCCTTTTCAGCTCTTGAATTTGAAAGTTGAATGCCGGTTTTAAATGCACTGTCATTTGCTTTACTAAATAATTAACAGTGAGTGATTTTAATTAATAATATTATATTTAGTCATAAGCTGTACAAAAATCATGACTTTTGAAAGTTTTATTTTATGTATTATGAAATTTGAGCAGATTCTCAGATTTATTAAAAATTAGGTTATTAAATTGTTCGCAGAATAAATGAAAATACTCACTGCAATTGAAAACTAGCGTCTAGCCCCTTGTATTAGTGCCGATCATATCTCATTCTAACTTTCATGATTTGCGCCAGCCGATTTACCTCAGCAAAGTGAAATTGCATTGTTAAAGGCGATTTTTTCATTGCTAATAAATTGCATTCAATAGAAAACAACAAATCCTTTTTTTTAATTTATTACCAGACTTAAGTGTTAGTATGCCGTCAATCAGTGAGTGAATGCAAATTTGTCTTCGTATTTTTTCTTTAAAAATATAACTGCTCTTAACAAATAACCTCGCGTTAACAGCAAAACGCAAGAACAGTGTTCCGAAAACCCGCATATCCATCTGTGCCACTACGGTGTTGTGGTTTACTCACATTTCAGCTGCGTGCAGAGGAGTCAAGTGCAAGTCATGTGAGGTATGATCGGCCCTAATACAAGGGGCTAGACGGTAGTCAATTGAAATCGACATTCAGCATTTAAATTTAACAGCTGAAAACTGCGCGTGGTGTAGTCCAATGTTGTCAAATAGTACAGAAGTAAATAATCCCTTACAGAAATAAATCAATTTTAATGGAAGAAAATAAATATTATTAAAAAACCGAAATTTTTACAAGAACAGACAACAATGTTTCTTTGTTTAAGAAAAAGAACGTTTAAAAAAGAAAATGTAAAATTTAAAGAAAAATTAAAATAACATAGAAAAAATAGACAAATCTTTTTTCTTTAAATACGTTTTTCTTTTTTTGAGGAATTTTATTTTTCGTCAAATGTTTTTCTATAAGAGGTTTTATATGAAACGCAGGTTGGGCCAGTTACAGTACTATTGTTTTAATTATATAGTTTTTTTTGCAATAAATAATATATTTAAGTCTGCATAAATAATATTTTTTTGTACTTTTTATTTGTTTTTCTGCAAAATATTTTAATTGGAATAATAAATGGTGAAACGGTTATTTTGCTTCTGACATAGGAAATTTAATTTTAATGTGTAAAATCCCAACTAATAATTTTTCGAATAAAAAGGAACTTCTATACGTCTACACGAGATGGCGCGATCGTGTTAGCATTTTACTTGGACAAATTTGCCATGCGCCCAAATTATATTATTTTTAACTCAATTTTTTTTTGAACTATAAAAACATAGAAAAAACTACAACACATTTGTCATTTTATTAGACAATTTGTTTGTGATATATTGGACAAATCTTTACACAATCTTTATTTGACTTAAGTATGTTAATATCCGAAGGCTTCCCTTCCCCTCAGATGATCCTAAGATGATTAAGTATATAATGGTGCGCTGGCTATACATAGACGTATTATCATTACTGAAATAATTAAAAACGTTCATGTGAACATGTGTACTACAATCCTTCTGAAGGGAGCTAGGGTCCCCTGAAAGGGCCGAATGAAATTTGAGTTTTAATTAATATTTCAGACGCCCTTAAATATAAAGCAATAAAATTTGGCATACGATTAAGTAGTGGTAAGTGCTACTATCTAACACTATCCAAACTGGGGTAGGGGTTCATTTTTATTTATTATTTTTGAAATCTTAGATTTTCTATACTAGTTTGAGTCAGTAATGTAATTCTACATTAAAAAGTAAATAAATTGGAGATTCTTGAATTTTTTTGTAGGACTAACCATTTTCCATAAAAAAATCGGTTTAAACATTTTTGTTCTTCGGAACGAGATAAAACTTTTGTTAATTTTGTACTTATTTTATAACTTTGGATATAGAAAACTTAAAAATAATGGATAACTAATAACAAAACGTAATTCTTACAGTTCTTAAACAATAATGGTTGTTCAAATAAAAATCGAAATCAAATTGCTAACAATAAAGTGACGTTTTTGTTACACCGTGTATATTAAATAGAGAACAGTTGCATTTAATTTATAACAGACTGCTAAAATGTAGATTTAAATTTAGCAAAATATCTTGAAACGTGCTTGTCGTACCAATTTACGTATTTTAATTAAGATTAATTATACCTAGAGCTGCTTCTAAAAACAATTTAAAAAAAACGGTGAAAATGAAAACATATACCTTACAAAAACAGTAAAAAATTGTGAGCCTAATGAATGACTAAAACATAAGTAGATGCTAGAACTGTTTGAGAAAAATGAGAGGATTTATTAAAATGTGAACTGAATAATTTTAGCGTTTAAATTTTAGGCAGTGGCGCTTCATCACTTTGCAGAATAAATTTTATAACCCTCCCTCTCCTAATTACTAAACCGTGGTGACATGAATCATCCTAATGACCGAGATCATCAACACTCACCTAATTAATCAGGACCCGACCGGTCAATGAGGAAACCTGAAACAGAAAATGGAAATGTTGTAGAAATTTGCGTTATGTTGAAATTATTACATAAACATTTTAGTTATGGTTTGCATAATACCTTTGTAACCACTTAACTCCTCAGGGTACGCAACACACGTTGCGTATCATGTGTTGCTTTACTATTAAAATATGATTTTGTAAAGGAACGCAATAGTTTGCTGTAGATAAAAAGAAAACTTCGTTGGACTTTTTATTATGAAAAAAGCTGTAGAGTGGCCTATACCCACAGCGAGCTGTCGTTCTCATTTATAAAGTTATATTTTAATAGTAAAGCAACCTAAGACATGCAACGTGTGTTGCCTACTCTGAATAGTCAAGGGGTCCACGACAAAATAGTCACCCTGTATGTATATATGACGAATTTAAAAGTTGCAAGAAATAATTCATTTTGACTAAAAACATATCTATCCGCTTATTAATAATATATTTTCTAATAAATTCCACAAAATTGTTATTGTTATTTATTCACAATCAGTCTCCAGATTGCTAGTCTAGCATTTAGTCAGTATTTAAATTATGAGATAATCAATTATTAAAAAATTCTGGCAGAATACCTTTGGCGCATATACGCAATTTCTTGAAGAAATTGTGCAGGGACTTAAAATAGCAACACACCCACATGTTTGATCTTATGGAGCTTGTATATTATCCATTTGGCCAATTAGTTTATTATGTCGAGCTGTTTGATAACGATGTTGATAAGCGTAAAATATGCATGGTCGGGAAATTATTTTATGAAACTTTGCAAAAATATTTTTAAGTGCAGATCCTCGAGCTTAGCTCAATAATAAAGGGACGCTGAACGAAACGATGTATCTCAAATATTGCAGTTGTAATTGTACCAACCTTGCAAAATCGTGCAACATGTTTCAAGTATAAGTGAATGGATTTGAGTACGCTTATTCTTTTTGTTTATTTATTGAATTTTAACAAAAATTTATGATGTTCTGGGACTTAAAATCCGATATTTGCTTCACATCAACCGGAATTTATCAGATTATAATTTAGAAAATATAAAAATAGAAATGTGTGACGAGCACGCATGTTCTAAGTAAAACGTTTTAGCCTGTTCTCACTGAATGTGAAATTGTATGATTTAACAGAAAACGAAAACGGTTATCTTATGTTCCAGTTAGTTGCAGGAATCGTTATAAAAACGTTAAAACGCGCGAGTGAGTTACATTAAAAATTAGTATATGTAATTATTATTATCTTGTATCTATTTTAGTGCAATTCGAATAACTTTATCAAACAATTCCGCCATATTGAATCCGCTATCTTGACTTTTATCATTTATATCCTGAATTCGTAATTAGCAGCCCCAAAATCCCACGAACATCAATTTTTACGAAACTCGGATAACGTTATGAAATCCTTCCGCCATATTGAAACCGCCATCTTGAATTTCATAATTTAGATCTTTGATTCGTAGCTATCAGTCGCGAAATATTACGAGTCCCAATTTTTATGCAATTTGTATAACTTTATGAACTATTTCAGTCGTCTTGAATGTTATAATTTAGATCCTGAATACGTAATTTGCACCCCCCCAACACCTTGAATACCAACTTTTACGAAAAACCCGTAAATAAATATAATTCCAAGAAATGCAGTATTACTTAAAAACTAAGAAGTTTCCTAAGAATTAAGTTTACATAGTAATCGGACTAAACAGTATTAAATAATTAAACTACACACTTAAATCGTGCATACACAACAAGTACTGATTTTACCCACAAATTAGAGCACGCATAAAAAGGCAAATAGTTATATTAAAATCCAAACAATGCGTCACCGCAGCCGCTAGAATAACCAGCTAAGCATTGTTGCTTTTAACCTTGAGAAGCCAGTTTTATGAAGAATTTACGGTTACGTTGCAGTATTGTTGTAACGTATATTTGGTCCGCCACATTCGCCAATTTAGAGATAGTCTGCGCTTAAATTGATAGATACATTAACAAAGAGTGATAGCATTTACGCATATTTTAATATTAAATTTCATTACCAAACAAATGTTTCTTAGAACGCGAACGTGCCAACCTGACCTACTTTTATCGGAGTCGGGCACATACTAGCTGCGGTAGCGGTCTGTGGAAGAAAAGCAACGCAAACGTTTCGCATTTAAGAATTAGCATTTTTGCTTTACTTGTTTACAAGTTACTCTGCCGGTCACCGGTAAATAAAAATATTTATTTACAATATAAGTACACAGAAAACTGGTTTCCGTCTGTTTCGACAAAGTTAGAGCAGTTGCAAATGTTTATTTTGACCCTATTGTTCAGTATATAATAAATAAATGCTAAAAAAATTATTTTGATGCATTTGGTTTACTGGGTTAGATTGAAATTATTAAAAAAATCGCCAAATCGATAGTTTGGAACAAACCATTGAATTTGCTCTGAGTTCTTCTATTAATTTCTATAAACATATTTAAAAAAAACTGTTTCCAAAAAACTGCCAACAAAAACATGTCCAACTTCCGCTGTTGGTTTGAATTTTGCTAACGCTTATTTTGTCAACGCATTTTTGATGTACACTCATGTTCCAAAGCCCATCGAAATCGACTCAGCCGTTCCGGAGGTACGAGCCGCATCCAACAACACATAAAATCACTCACCAACTAATAGACATTTTTTTAAAACAATTTTTTTGGGTTCTGTTGTCACCAAAACAAAATCATAACTTTTTATATTTCTAGTAGAAGTATGGGAACGCAAAAATAGATGACTGTTGGCCTATGCTTGTTTTCTTTTATTGCAATTAAATGTAACTTTTTGATTACGTAATTTTATTATTGTAATAAGTACTTTACTGTTTGAACCAACAGGAAAAACAAGCTTTCAACTAAGTTAAATATAACACAAGTTTCCTTAGCTATATTTTCCACAGTCAGTTGAGTTGTGTTTTCGTAAAATGTGACTGTATGTGTTTTTGCAGGAAATTATAAAAACATTGTTCCTGTCACTTGGCATAAAGACGACTGTGTTTTTCACGGAAAATAAAATAACTCGGTTCATAGGTTTTTAAAATAGCATAGCGTGTTTTGCGAGCGAAAACGCAAAGGGATAAAACTCCGGATCATCCGATTCCGGAACCAGTGCAACTCGCACTTAATTTCACGGCCCGTCGAGCTGTTGAGAAACGGTCGAACTGGCCATCCCAGTTTATGACAAATCATCCACATTACTTTACCACCAACGCTTGTGAATTCTCTAACATGATTGTTTGTTGAGATTTTGTTGTATGTTTCAGCTAAACCACCCTACAGGAATTTTTCTGGAAATAAAACATAAAACCAGAAAAGATTTATTTTTAATTACAAAATTTAATTGTTTAATAAAATTTGTATTTTTATCAAACTTCGTGAAATAAATCAAGATCAATTTCAAAATAGAAACGAGAGTTACTGCAGTGATTGGCGCAGTAGGAGATTAACGGGATCATTGAAAATCCTTTATTTTGATTCAAAAATCTTCACAATAGACCATTGCAGGCTCGGTTAATGTGATCGGCGTTGATAGCACCTAAACCTACATTACCGTTATATTCTTTACACCTCTTCCTTAGAACGTGACAAAAATCTACAACGTGACGCGCTTTCGACAAAGCTGTCTTGTTAAAACACACTCAATCGTAGTCATCTTCGATTTTTCGATTGGCCACTTTATTCTTTCTTTCCGCCAGGGAAGACTCGGAGCAAACAAAAAGGCACCATCAAGGCAGCTCTACGTCGCGGTGCGATTTGTCCCGACTTTTCTCGCTGCTAAATTTAATAAAAAAACGCATTAAATTTAATAAGGTTAAGTTGATACTTATCTGTCTTAATCAAGTCATATTATGTAAGTAATGAATTTAAAATGACCGTCGCGTTTTACAATGCTGAAGAAACGGTGTCTCAATTAAAACGTGATACCTCGTTTCATAAACCTAGGCTAAATCCTAAAAGATAACGTTTCAATATATGATGCTATAAATGTATTTTTCTTTTAATAATATATCGTTACGTATCGTTACCCAACAAAGTGAACTATATACACAAATCTCATGTAAAATTAAATTTTTCCAAGGCGACAGGATACTTTGACATGATTCAGCAGCAAATGTCTGTAACGTCCACACCAGCTTGACATAAACACTCCGAATTCCATTGGAAAGTGAAGAGTAGTTAAAAGCATCAACCCCGTAGCAACATGACGAGCACCCTACGAGTATCGCCATAAAAACGATAACGCCGGCCCTGCTGTGCGCGCAACAGCCAATCAGAGCCCCAGAGGGCGTGGTAACTGTAGGGATAAATGGTAACATCGCAAAGAAATCGGAGTTCCACTTTGTATCTTTATCTTTCTCTCCCTCTGCGCCACGGACACACTTTGTTCTGCTCTCGCACAACATTTTACAAAATTACGTAATAACGAACAATAACACAATTGTTTACACGGCTACAAATTAAAAACGGTGTCCGGAGTCAAAACGGCTTCTTATCTCCTTGTGTCTCCCTCTGCATCATAGCCGGGTTGTCATATTTTTTTACGATACACTAATGAACTTGCGTAATAACAAAAAGATACCAACACTTACCCCAAAGATTGCAAAACCGCGAGAATACTGTTGGCAGAGAACTCGTCACCCCTGCTAACGAAAGGGTATAAAACCAGACGCAAGATCAACAAAAAAGCAGTCTTAATCTCCAGATCGAATAAGACCGGTGAACACTCAAATCAAAATGAAACTACCGGTCCTGTGATCAAGCTCAGCACACGGAATTGATCAAAACCAGCAAATAAAACGGAAGCTACCGGTCCTGCGATCGAGCACAGCACCAATTTCCGCAGAGCAAACTTTAGCCACGGTCCCGTGATCGAGCTATGGTCATCTTCCGCCCCACCATTACTTAATTCACTTTCTTATTTTTTTACTAACAGAATCCTAAACTATTTCCACCCCGTTTGTTTTACAGACTTCTCTAGGTCAAGCCATGACGAAGTCGACTTTCTCGAGCCAGAAGGTGGAACCAACTCCACAGGCCAGTGCTTCACCACCCCGATTGGGAGAAGAGGTTCTGAACACTCTTCGGGGACAAGGAATCACTAAGAACCCTTAACGTGTACCCGCCAAAAACAGGTCTATCCGGTCACCATCCACAAGTCCAGAGGACACTCCGCCGCGGAGAACTCCGATCCCGCCAGTAATTACCACGCATCCTTTGACGCCTCCTTACTTCCTCCTTACCCACGACAAAGA
Organism: Ctenicera cuprea; assembly: GCA_958336395.1. Classification (NCBI taxonomy): domain Eukaryota; kingdom Metazoa; phylum Arthropoda; class Insecta; order Coleoptera; family Elateridae; genus Ctenicera; species Ctenicera cuprea. Next base: position 52,686,678 of record OY284492.1, on the reverse strand, counting down.
GAACCATCCCGCTCACCAATCCCGACGTTCTAGAACTCTACGCCGAATTTGACGCCGTGTGCTTTCTCGAGGCGCCATTCCCAGCAGGACTAGCCTACTCAGGGCCGTGGAAACCCAAGGACCACCCGAGTCACCACTGTGTGTGCCTCAGAACGGGTAGCGGAGATTCTCCGCTACCCACCGAGAATCTGTAAGAACAATGCGTGATTATCCCCTGAACGTGTAATAAAAGCGTAATGAGCCCCCGAACTTATTTCGATAACTTTGTATAAAAGTGTGGTGACCAACATAAACTTTGTCTTACATTTTTTTGCGACCTCTTCTATTCTATTTCACTAATTTTTGTGTTGTAACATTTAGATGACATTTAAATGCCTGCGCGAACCTCTTTTCTGGATATATTGAAATATTTAACAAAATAATTGTTTCTGTGTCAAAGTTAGTAGAACTAATGTCTTAATGTCTTGTAAATAGAAGCTTTGGTTCCCAATCCTCGGAGGAACAAATACTTAAAATAATTTTTGATGTTTACTTAATTTTCACACTAGTATAGCGTAGGATAGCTTATGGACATCCGATTTAAATCCAAAAATCGTCCATATGTCCGTGGACATTTTCAAGCCGCAATTTTGTACCCAATATTTTTAGACGTCCTACAAGTGACATACAGTGGATGTCCATATACGCACGTCATTCTATTTTATTTTTCCTATAATAAGTTTTACACAAACTCAACATGTGACAGTAAATTTTTAAATTACAGTAAGGAAAAGTAATTTTTCAGAAAATAAAATAATATTTATTCATATGAAATATTTGTTTTATAGAGTTAGTAATAACATTAATTTATTAATTCTTATTAAAATTTCACAAATTTCAATCCTGAGTGGAACAAATGTTTTTATTTTAATTTTTTTTTTATATATTTTTGTTTGACTATTTGACAGATAATAAAAATTATCGAGTTTTGTTTTTTATAGCAGCACAGCCTGCCTATTATGTAATTTTTAACTTTCGTTGAATTCCCACCGGTTTAAAGCTTATAAAATGCATGTTTAATAAGAATGTATACAACTCGATCGTATATTTTGACATCGACATCCCTGTCGATTCTTGTTGTTAAAAATATCGATTTACTTAAAATGCTACTGTAATACAAACATATTTATAATGTTCTCTTAAATCCAACTCGTTTGATTCATAACTCGGAAATAAATCAGCTTTGTAACTTAATGGAATATCATAAAGTATCTTTATCGACATTACTGTGTATGCCTTATTTTAATTAACTTTAAGATTAGTCTCATTAAAATACAAATTTAGAGTAAATGGAATCTGCTTTTAAAAGGGAATCATTTTTTAAAGTTAGAAATTACTTTATAATTTCATAAAAAAAATTTCTAACACCCCAATTTACTGTGAGAATTACGTTGAAGAGCACCACGGGTTGAACAACGTAACTAGATTTAATCCTAAGGATCACAAGGGCAGGATTATCTTGTGCTAGAGTTGGACCACTATTGGTCTAAGATTAATTAGAGCTGCTATTAGTTTAAGTATTTTACATAATTTTGATTTTCTAGCGATATTTTGAAATGGTGCAAATTCCATTTATAGTTAAGATCTTTAACAATAATCTTATTAATACTTATAAAGGTAGTAAAAGGCGAAACTATTATTCTAAATAAAATAAGTAGTTTATGAGTTTTGTTAGGCCCTACGATAATTTTCTAATTTAATACAAACACGTTGTTGATTTAAATCAAAATCAATCATTATCTTTTACTTGATAATACTTCAAAATGGAATGGAATTTGGAATTCCGAAAGTTTTGCAAAGCGATAATAGGACAGAATTTGTGTCCCACGTAACTAATCAGATGCCGTTGTTCTAAGATAGTAGTTATAAGATATAGGATGTTGTTGAAAGATCGTCGTTCTTGTCACACACAAAGCATGAGTAGTGCTGAAAGAGCGAATGAACATGTTGAAAACATACTAAGAGGGTTGCTTAAAAATAATAATTTAACGAATTGGTCACTCACATAATCCTTATCAATGGATTATCAACAACTAACAAAGCTCTGCTTTGTGTGTTGGATTTTTTCTTTCGATGTACCTACAGACACTAACTTTCCGTGCTCATTGAGCTGTCAAGAAACGCTTACACTGGCCATCCTATTTTATGACAAATCGTCCCCATTACTTTACCACCCACGTTTGTTAATTCTCAAACATGATTGCTTGTTGAGTGTTGCAGATAAACCTCTCTCTCTCTCTACAGTCATTTTTCTGTAAATAAGATAGAAAGCCAGAAATAAGCGCTTTTTAGTGATAAAAATTGATTGTTTATTAAAATTTATAATTTCATCGGTAGGAGATTACTGAAATCTGCAAAAATCCTTTATTTTGATTTAGAAACCTTCACAATAGACCATTGCAAGCTCGATTAATAAGATCTTTGTTGATTATATTCTGTATACCTCTTCCGAAGAACGGAACAAAAATCTACAACGTGACGCGCTTTCGACAAAGCGGTTTTGTTTTTTGAATTTAAAATTCCGAAAATTTTGCAGAGTGATAATGAGATAGAATTTGTGAAAAGGGTAATTAATCAGATGGCGTTGTTATAAGATAGTGATGGTTGTCCTCGTCACCGCCACTAAGCAAGAGTAGTGCCGAAACATGAAATGAAGATATTGAAAACATACTAACATAATCTGAGCATTGATGCCCCAAAAACGACGTAAAAACGCGTAGACAGTGGAATCAAGAAAGAGAAGAGGCGATGGATATCCGAAACATGCAAGAAAAAAATTTTGTGTCTAAAAAATTATAATGCTTAGGATACACGAATAAGCAATTAAATGATAGCATTGCGACAAATTATCGCTTGCACTAGTGCAAATTATAATTGTGATTTTGATTTCATTAATGCAAAGCTTCGAAGTTGATCACTGTGATTACTGGTGATATACAGATTGTTACTATTTCACTGGAAACGTAGGTAACGAATAAGTTCGTCAAAAAAGGGATAGGTAGTCAATTCATCAGCTAATGAGTGCAACGAGGAAAGGAAATAATCAGCGGTCGAAGTAGAGATTAACATATCCAGAAATCGTTTTAAATTTTAATTTGAAAAAGCAGATTATGTTAAATTCAAAAGTATCTAGAAACATGTGTATCGTCACTTGGCTTGCCTATTATCGCCTTTTCTTGTCGCACTCGTTAGTTGGCTATGTTGTCAGGACGATATTGACAATTCGTGTATGACTGCAATAACCACGTAAAAATACAAAATGTTTATAAAAATTGTCTTACCTCCAGACAGTGTACTAATTTCAATAGCCTTCTCTGTTCGTAGTAAACCAAGAACGATAAAATCTTCTTATACGAGTAAACAAAAAATTTCAAAGTTCAAAATGCTAAATAATAATAATATAAGGCAGCATTTGTAATAACTTCGTCTACACCAAAGCTAAATCGCAGCCGAGTCACTTTCCTAGATTAGGTGGTAATAAGTTTGGGATGCGACTCTCGTATAAGTTTTCCGGACGCTCCTGATTCGCGTATGTCTGATGCGCCACATGTTACCAGCAATATTGAACGCTCTGCGCCAACAATAGGACTACTGGCTTTGAAAATTAATCTGACCTTATATTTTGCCTAATCCAAAGGATTATTCTCGTCCGATTTACTGTTTAAAGTTCAAATGCTATTTGCTTTTGCAACACTTACGTTGTTTGCCGATGTTCCTAATTAAAACTCATCAGAACACAGATTTTAAAACTTTCTGGGCTTTGTTTGTACGGGTGGAATTAAAACAGCACTTAGCAAACTTACTTTGATATTAAATTGCCTTAGGAAATAATTTAGCTCCAACTTTTTATGCTAGAAGAAGAAACACAATAAAAGCGAGAAAAATCATGAGGAACACGAACATTTTTTTGTTTGATTACATTTAATTAGAATCAAAACACATTCAAAAGCTTTAAATCGTTTGCGCGATATTTCCAATCAAAGTTATATATTTTCCAAATAATTTTTCAATTTTCAACAAATCAAATAAAATGGCAAGGGAAAGAAGTCAGGTTGTAACATTATTGGAAAATGTTCTAACTGATATAAACGTGAGTTCGAATTATTGGGGTATTACAAAGTATCCAAACCTCAATCTAAATTTCTAATATCAATATCTTATACATTATGCAGACAAATTCAAGTTCGAATCCCATCCACAATCCTGTGCCATTACTTTGAGTTTGCATGCGGCCCTAAATCTGACTAAAATATTAAAGTGAGTTACGCTACCGCTTCCGATCCAATTTCCTTTACATGCTTGTCACCTTTTTTTTTGAAACATAATCGCTGCTGGTGATATGTCTTAAACAGCTTAAGCTTGAATACCTGAAAGTAGTAAATTAATTTCCAAGCTTACGATAAACATTATTTTTAGAATAGTTTGGTACAAGCTTATATTATTTTGCTTTGTTATTTGCAGAAGTTCTGTTTTTGAGGACATTTTATTGACAGGATATGACAAATATGAATTACGGAATTTTTTACTGATAAACATAGATTAATTAGTACGAAATTCATATTTAACATTTTCAATTGGAAATTAATTAACAACTGTTAGCAGTGTTTTCTAAACATGTGATTATGTTCAAACTAAGTGTTTACAGTAGGTAATCCAAAACTTTTCAACCGATAAAATTAATGATCAGAGAAATTACATAATTTTAATTAGAACAATTGCAAGCATTTAAAATTCATTTCAAAACCCCAAATAATGGCAAAACACTTTGCATGCCACCCGCAGTCAGTAGTATTTGTACCTAAGAAACAGGGTTAAGTTTGGTTGTCCTGTTTCTTATGTAGTTATTACCGTTAAATTCAAACGTTTCGGCGGCTGTGCGCCTTGACGCTTAACTAATATTCGGGACGCCTACGCCCGCTGAAAATAGAAGTTGGTCTGCTTAAAGCTGTTTGAGCAGGTAGACGTGTATTAACAAGAATTAAAATACAAGGCCTTTGTTTAGAATGCAAAATGTGTTTGCTGCAGTGTTTATACGTGCACAAATTGAAGTTCCATAAGTAAAAATCCATTGATTAGAGCAATACTAAATGCTCTAAATTGATCTATTGTATAAAATGTCCATCAAACTGGCTGCTTAAATAAGTTGACCGGGACAAACAAAAAGTTCTTATATCCAGCGCTATTAAAACCACATTTTCAGCGACGCTAAATGCGGTACAGCCTAGTTACTTTGGACAACGTGGGATTCCCCGCAATAAAGAGCGCGGCTTCATGATTAAGTAGGCTCAAATAAAAAACGTAGTTTTGATCGAATGGTTAGTCAGCACAGTGCTTGTTTTAACTAAGAAAAGTTATCTGTTATCACAGATGTGTCACGTTATTCGTGCGTTCATTTATATTTATTAATCTGTATTATGTATGATTTTTGTTTCCGTTTTACTTAGCTATTCAGAGAACTAAGCTTGATGTCACATTGTGTTTATTTTCCTATATTTTGTGTGTTTTTATTATGCATTTTATCAATACCCAGACTTTAAATTTTATTGCGTGTATTGAGTCATTAGAAATGTAAGTATTTCCTTATTTGAAAGGATTTGAGTTCTGTCACCGGAGTAGCAACATATGGAACTCTTTAGAAAACAGAATCGTTCTGGTCGTCGTCTTATAACTGAGCTATACCGAGGCGGGTTCAGAATAAATTAACTAAAATAACAAAGAGAAAGAATAAAGAACGGTTATAAACACTAATCCTTTCCTCGTTTGTTGAATAAAAGGGCCATCATTTTCAAGAATTCATAAAAGGCGTTGACGTGATTTAACGAATTTAAATGTCCTCCACCAGCTGCGCTTCATTTTCACTCCTTGATCTGAAAATAATGAGAACTTTGAATCCACCATTCTATTCGCAACCAATCAGCATCAAGGGGGTATGGTCGTTTACAACAGACGGCGAACAGACCGGTTACCCCTCCTTTTATTTCTCTGTACAACAACCACGGTCCGCCTCCTTTTTTCTCAATTCTGTAAAAAGTAACTCACCAGTAATTACGTATGTTTTAAAACATTCTGTTTTGTTTGCACTATGTAGACGTTGTTATGCAATTTGTTGACAGACAACGAATTTATATACAAATAACGCGTTTACACGGAAAATCAGTTTTATTCTTTAGGAACCATCAGATTGGTCCACACTGCAGAATTTGGCATCATATCAGAACGGTCTAAAACAAAAACGGATTCAACTTAAAATCAAGCGTTAGTCTCTGTTGCAACAAACTATGCCCACAGGCTCTTCCAAGAGTCAACAATCTTCCAGCTTTTCCAGTACCTCGGCTTCTGGATCGAATACAAGCATACGGTTTGAAGCCCCCCCCCCCAGCATTGTTAGCTTCTTCAAAAACGTACAGCGGCTAGCGAAGGTCACGACGAAACCCTGCAACTTCATAAGCGGCTACTGAAACGTCGTAGCGCTTCGCAAGAAATACGAACAGCACCTGCAAGCCACCAACCCGGTTTCTATACTTCTTGTTAAATTTTTTTTGAATTAATTTGTTTATGTACAATATTTGTTTGTTCAAATTAATTAATTGTTTATTTTTGTTTTGTACTTTCGGTAAACATTTGTAAATTAATCTGTATGTTTATTGTTGTTGTGTTTAATCATGATAAACGTTATTAAAATGTAATTTATACTACAAATAAATATCCGAAAAAATAATGGTGTAAACGTTAAACCGGAAAAACACGTAACCAATGAACAACAAAAAAGGGGAAAATAAGAGAGATAACAGAAGAAAAAGTACAGTCAGCAAATTAATTAAGAAATAGTAAGTCACCAGGAAAAGAAGAAATGGCCGCAGAACTAGATAACATGAAGACTATTATTTTACAACATGGTTAACCAAAATCTACCAACAAGCATGGGAGACAGAGCTAATTCCAAAAGATTGGGACACAAACCTAATTATATCATTACATATGTAGGTATTTGTTTTTTAGTTTCCTGCTTTAATCACCGTCGCATTAACTTAATATGAGTTGCAAAGCGGTTTGAATTTGAATGGACGGGATACACAACTGCGTGGGATAATTAGATTGGAAAACATAAAAATTTATATAAATGCTAGAGTAATGGGGCAGAAATTTTTTGAAGTACAAAACTGATTTATAGGCCTCCGATTTGACTAATATGTAACTAAATGAGCCTTTAAAATAGTGTATTGCCAGTTGAGTAACCGTAAGAATTTAATTCAGAACTAGTTTGTTAACTTCTCCGCTTGCGTCGGAGTGCGCATTTTAAAAATGCGAGTATATTTCTCTTTAGGTCAGTTTCCCTTTAAAACGCGGTCCGCAGTCAAACAGGTGACAGTTTTACAATAGAAATTTTAAGAGTTTACTAGCCCTCCTGATCGAGTCTAATTACAAACTTAAATATTGGAGAAATCCATGTTCGTTTGTAATAATTCTAGACACTTTGAATTTGATTAAAATCGAAAATATAAATTTCAGTGGCCGCCCATTACTGAATTAAATACAAACTAAGAAATCGCTATTTATCCGTGTTAATATTTAGAAATGAAGAACTGAGCCTGCTAAACTATAAGTTTTCTTACCTTGCTTCAGGCTCTATGATCAACAAGGCGAAGTTAGTTTGATAAAACTAAGTAATATTTGTCGTTTCATAAACTTTTACAAGAGCTGAGCTCCTTATAGCGTGGCATCATTTTGAATAATACCAGAATAATATAGTTAAGGTGAACAACCCGCAACGTTAAATGTACATTAAATGTAAACAAAATTGTATAAAGTTAAAAGTCCTTGCAGAAAGTATATCACATGTTGGGTTATTAAACTTAGATAATGGTTCACTTACTCCGATTTTGTTAAATAGTAGCTAGCTCAAATCCTCGAGTTTAACTAATTACGAAACCCATGTATTAATCGTACTTCGTTTATTTATTATTTAGCGTGAAAATTTGACACACTAAGCTCGAGTTAAAGCTGGGAGTGGTTCAGATACCAGGAACGATTTCCGACTTTCCTCCAAGAATCTTTGCTTATTTAATTTTTTTTAAATACAAGCATTTAATTCAAATTAATTGCCGTTATTCCCTTGTAAATAGTTAAAAACCAATATATTCGTTTCAGTCAATAACATTGTATGTGATACTATGAACTCTAGATTAACACTAAATTTTACATTCAAAATCTGGTCTGAAGTTGAAGCCAGCTGTATATAACAGCCTAATTTATGTGCACAAAAATACGTAGCAACTTCAACTGTGATTAATTTGTGTTGCGATAAAACTGTCTTATCTACAACTTCATTATATTGTCTTCATATATTTCTTTGGTGGAAATCTTCCTAATAGAATATCCAAAAGACGAATATTTTAATTCTTTACAGAGGTGTTTTTAGGTTCTAAACTGTCTATGAGATATAGAGTTATTTTAAATTAATCTAAAAAATTTCTGTTTTTTCGTTCAAAATTCCAACACCATTTCAACTTCAAAGATGTAATGCCCTGCAATTTATTTCGATCAAAAGCCAAATAGAAAATCTAAAAATACTTGTTTTAATTGGATTGTCACTCTATTATACCGAAATTCTTTAGATTAAAAAGAAATTGCTTTACTGCCACTTCAGAGCCTACACTTGACCCAAATTTGTCCTTTGCATCACTTCAGCGCCAAGAGAGACCCGGATTTTCGATTATTAAATTTTAAGAGATACACAATTGCTTGTCGAACCCTCAAATCGTTATAATTTTAATAACGTAAGCTTAAATTGAACATTTTTGCTAAGAAGCATCAAAATTGCAATAATTAATGTAAGTTTTTAGTTTCCAAAATGTTATACATCGCAGCAAACAAAAGAGCTGCAAAAAAATTTAGAGATTATATTGCGGAATGAGACATTTTCCGTTTCACACAACAATACAAACTCAAGACATCTACATCGGGCAAAGTTTGTATTTAAAAATTATCGTTTTCATTATCTGGCTACTAATTGCGTCATTACCATTGTAATTATCATGGCAAGCGCGAAGGGAAACGAGGAACTTTCCAACGAGAAAACATTTTCCTACCGGGTAACTTCAGAACATCCTTTCTCTGTGGTTTTTTCTAAAAGTAATTACTGTTCTATGGATTACTTCATATTTAATAAAACTTTGAAACTCTCAATTTTGTTGAACGACGGCAATGTTTTATGATTAAATGTATTTAAATTATTTTTTTTTCAGCTTAAGCGTTTGTTGATAATAGCTGTGATTATACCTAAACAGCTTTAATTTTAATCTAAAGTTTCAGCGTTTGCGCCAACTAAAATTGTTAGGATTACACAACTACGAACAACTTCGTTGTATTAACAATTTCCTTTTTAATTTTCTCAAATACGAACCTTTATCGCTAGCATGAAAGCAACTGAAAGTTTTAATACAGAAACTTTAATTTTGAGTTTTTATACTTTGCGGGATTTTAGCTACGATATCTATTTTTTAGTAGCCACTTACAGTTTGTACACTCTAACACTTTTCCGATTTTTAAGTTTTTTTTACTATAAATCCTAAGGGTTTCTAAACTAATAGGTAAGAAAAATTATGTTCTAATAAAGTTCAACAACTCACCAGATGGGTTATTTCGTATAATCAAGTGATAACGCTATCTTTTAACTTTATACAATTTTGTACATTTTATGCCGTTGGGCGTTGTAGACTCTTAAGTATAATTTTAATTGTTTGTTTTATTTAAAATGGTACGAAGTTCCAAAGAACACTCTTTCGTCAAGTTTTAATGAAACAACCAATACTTCTTAATTTTACCAAACTAACTTCGCTTTATTGATTGCAAGGCTGGAAGCAAGCTCAATACAAGTTGGTAGGTGAACAGCTCTATAAATTGTGTCACAGGTTTGCATTAACATTTAAAATGCATATCTCGGAAACTCTAACTATAAAGTGAAGTTGATTATCAAAGAATTTAAATTTTTGTTCTGAGTTTATTTAATAAATTGCAATTTCCAGAACCCCACGTTTACGTGTATCGCGTTTAATTCTGTTTTCAAGGAACAGTGATCTTCTCTACAGTTCATTGCAGAAACAAACTCAGTTTTTGATTTCTGAATAATCTTGCAATCGAAAGGTTGGTAAAGTTTTAACTTTCGGCTTGAACAAATAATTCAAGTGTGTGACGGGTTTTTGAGAATTATTACCAACGAACTTGGATTTCTCTAAAGCTCAAGTTTGTAATAAACCCGGATTAGGACTAGAAAAAATGTTAGTTAGCTCTTTGAGGTTCAAATGTAATTATTGCAATTTTTAAAGTAGTTTGTAAACTTGTTTTTGAACCGGTTTTTTAATCATTTTAAAATTTAAAACATAAAATAATTTATCAGCTATACTAATACTGAAACTTTTGAAACAAGCAATTTTTTTTTAATTTGAAATATAAAATAGTTACTTTGTCTGGTATGCCGATATTAAAACTTATTATTAAACGTAGTGTCCAGGGAGGCAAAGTTAAATAGTATTTGCGAACAACCAATGGCAGCCGTTTATTTTCAGGCTCTTAACCAATCACACCCTGAATGGCCACGATAGTACTTTTTTAGGAAGCTCCGGTGTTATCCCTGTCGTAACCATAACAATTACATTAACAATTTTTTAAATTATGCCTTTAATAATTAAATAATGCGTTTGTACGTGATAATAAATAATAATTATTTATTACAACTAAGTAATTTAACTTTTAATATTTAGTTCGTGGAATATTCTAAAAAGTACAACTCGTGAATTAAAATGTTTCTATAATTTTATCTTTCATTGACCATTGACTCGCGATTTGTCGCAGCAACAATACAATTTTGTTGCCAGTGAAGCGACAGAATTATCGATAATTTTTAATTCATTTGTGGTATTGCTGTTGATTACACCAGCTGATATCGGTGTGTTCAAAAAACACTGCAAACTCCTCGCGTTTATGTTTACAAATTTAAACACCTTTATGCACGCATTCTACGAAAATCTTCACAATTAAAACTAAGACTGGCGCTAGTGTTCCGGTGCTGGCTACCAACATTTTGCCGGTAATGACGTGATCCTATAACGTAGCAGCATAATTATTTTTCCTTTCTATTTGGAAATACTTAATTCTTTGTGTTACTAGCAGTAAGTGAACCAAGTGCACTTAAGTGCTATTGCGGCAGAGCCACTACTTCAAAAAGTATCACAGAGAACTTAAACATGAGCAGGCCAACCTACTACATAATAAAAAAATAATAATAAGACATCTACACAATTTTCAAAAAGTAGTGGAACTAAAAAAAATGTAACCCTCGCGGAGTTCATACTTTCGGACACAACGTTGTACACGCATTCTACCACTGAACCACAGCGTCTGTTGATAGCGGAAGTTAAAAGATGAAACACATACAAAAACAACACGTCATCCACTGATGACGTTATACCGGTAACATGTTGTGAGTCGACACTGGCTCACTAGTCACTGTGAAAAACTAAATATTGAAAGTAGTGTCCAGAGAGACAGAGTTATGGTTTCTAAAAATGACTTCTGGTATCTGCTGTTTAAAAAAATTACAAACATTACAAATTTAAATAATTAATAAAATAAATAATAATTTAAACCTTCATGCGCGCACACATTGAAAATTTATAAAATTCACCAGATATAACTGTTAACCAAATATGACTAGTAAGTGTGCAGTAATATGAAAAACTAACAGTTGCAAAAGGGTTATCTCAATAATCTCGTTGAAGTCAAGCACATTACTTAATTAGCAACGCTCTAAGACTGACGTTACACTTGCAAGTTCTCTAAGCTCACTCAAAATGCACATTTGCATTCTTGGTTTAGCAAAACCGTAATTACTAAATTAATCCCTAATACAGACAGCTTAGTTGCACTGTTAGTTGTTACCATTACCTAAAGCAAGCTCATTAGACAACCATGTCTCAACAGAGGAACGTGTTTTGTTTTAGATGTTATTCTTGTGCATTATTGCAACAATTCTCAATTAGCTGTTTCTATTGCCTTAACGAGTTTATTTAAACATAGGATTTTCGCGCTATGACATTTTCGAATGTTTTATACTACAATTTGCATAATTGCTGTTCTTAGACGAAATACATTAATGTATTAAGCTCGCGTGATGACTGGGAACAATTCAAATGTAGATTTGAGTAGTTACGTCTATATAAAATACCCATAACAACTTCGGGTAACAATCGTGCCAACAAAAAACGCCCATTAAAGAAATTAAGCTAATTAGCTAATGAGGACGAAAGTTTAACTTCGATGTGACCCTAAAAGTTCCGTGGAGAATATGGAAGTGCATTGCCTAATTATAAAAAGTACACTTCATTTAGCAGAATGCAATTACGGTTGGAAGTTTTAGATAACTAGGCAACGATGTTCTATATCTCCATATGAAAACTATCATCATCATACTGAATTGCTTTGCAAATTTAGTTTGAATCTTGTGTTTAATATTTATTTTAGCTTATATTACCAAATGGTAACAATGTTGGTTTAAAGGAAAAATATTCAGCATATGCATGGTATTCAAATATATTAGCAGCCTAATATAAAATGGTCACTGTAAATTTATTCTGTGTTATTATTAAATCTTGCAGCTGTCTCTCGTTTTTGCGATACCGAAGTTCCCCTATCGAAACCAGAGTTTTACGTGTTTATTATATAAGGCGCATGTTCGTATGAACTGCTGTGTATTAAACGAGAACACTTTTTGATGCAAGTAAGAAAATTAGTTTTGCACGGTATGATTGGATGAGTGGCAAGGTTCCTATTAACCGTTAAGAATTAAAGTCCATGACTTTTCCAGAATGTCAATAACCAAAATTCATGCTTATCAATAACCCCCAACAAAAAATTTGATACAGAGTGAACAAGAATAATTGCCACTTTACATTTTGCTTGGTATGTCTGAATCATGATCTTCGTAATTGCGACACAAAAGCCTATTTTATCGGTAAATATTGGTAATACTTGTATACCGACCAAAATAAATGATTGTCATATCAAAAACGAAACAATTAACAATTATTAATGCTCATTCTATCCTAACAAAACGCACTTTCTTGATTGTAGCAGTAACACTAAACATTTATGCAAACTGGGATTGTAGCCTTGTTTCTTTATGGTAAAATAATCTATCCAAATACCATTCTGGATTCTGAATTAGGAATGGAGGGTAAGAAAACTCACGCGCACTGAGGCTGCAAAAGGCTACTTCCACATCAACTCCCCAACACGAAAATCAGCCAAGCCACCCAATTCTTTGAACAAACTTCAGGATGTCCGCAGTTGGGATGTTGCTGATGACGTAATCTCAATCATTACTATACAAAACCATTATAATCATTACTGCAGATCAAACTTAAACCATAATCATTTCATTAACCGCGAAAATTTAAATATTTCTTCAAGCAAAACTGAAAATCAGATTTCTACTGTAACTCAAAAGAAAAAAACAAGAGCCGCCAACGTTTTGCGTAAAATCCATGACTTCCAGGGTAAAATTTGTGATTTCTGACTTTTCAGAATTCCTCGGTTATCCGGGGTCAGTGCCTTCACAGACAAACAAAATCTTCGCGGCGGACGGATGCATATTGAGGCAGGTCAGCGACACTCGATGACTTAACACTCTAGAACACGTGCACTTGCAATACGCACTTATAAAAATGTCTTAAACAATTTAATACAATATTAGTATTAAATCAAGGATTCCTAAAGATATGTGCAAGTAAAAGCAACAATTGGACCAACAGATATTGAACAATTCATTACCAAACCGCTTGCGGCTGAAGAAGCATTGGGTTGCAGGGATTTGACTCCAAAATAATAAAAATTATTAATAGTTAGTTACACATATTAAGTTCTGTCTATGTCATAATCGCAGACGGCTTTCGTATTTTAAAATATTGCATAGTAGCGTCACTTTAGAAAAATAGGCCCTAATGCGGGTACAAATTGTCGGCTTTTCCCATATTCATTTTAATTAACTATTTTTTCACGCTACCGACAATGTAAGTAGGCCTTACATCCATAGCTACAGGGATCGTAAATGGCTGATAACATTCGTGTACTAGTTACCCTTGACGACGGAACTTAATAGTGTCACTTACATCCCTAGGAAAATAATGTTGATTTTAACTGTTCGTTGATATGGTAACAAGCACAGACAACTTAGAATAATGGGGCTTTTAAAAAATAATTCCGATGACAGCTGTCAAAACGAACTTTTAAAAATATGATTAAATTTCTACCTGTAGGCCTACTTACATTGCCGGTAGCGTGAAAAATTTAATAAGTAACACGAAATGTATCGACTAATAACATCCTCGGCAGGCGACAAGCTTCGGCTAGGCCTCAGCTCGTATTCGCCTACCTCGGATGTTATTACGTCCTTACATTCCTTGATACTTAAATAACTATTTTCTGTAAAGGTATTCATGAGGTGAGTATAAAGTATAAAACAATTTAATATAGTTTCTTTTAATAACTAAGAATTATTATAAAACTAAAAAAGCATTTGACGGAGAACATTATTAAAACTTTATTCGAAGCAGCATTCATAACGAGGGCTGGGTTGTTTACGCACACTGTAATTATTAAAAGTAGGAAAGCAAAAAGGTAGAAAAAAATATTATTTTAAAAACCAAATGTTAAATAAAAACTAAAAGCTACTCAAAATACAATAAAATAGATGTAGCTGTACGTAGGCTGTAGTGTCAGTTTTTTAATAAATTATTAATAAATAAAGTAAATAAATGAACAACTGTGAGAACATGATCAAATAAGAAAAAAATTTTAAATCCGTTTAATACTTACAAAAGCTTTCTGTAGTCTAAATGTACATTTTTTTGCTAAGCAGCCATCATCAGAAGAAAACATCACGAATTGCCGATATTAATGATCTGAATTTATAGTATCGGGATTCCTCCTCTCCCATCGCATCGTGCGATAAATTTAAGAAATGAAGAATTTAGAATCAAACCCGAGCTTTGATTTAATATACTTGTATATTTTTTTGATTTTTAGATAAATCTGCTTTACCATGCATCGAGTGCTCTGCTGTCTATTTTTGGCAGATTAAAAAAACACTTTGAACTTGGGACCTTTCAGTCTCGGACTCTATGCAACATATTGGCTCAATTAGGGTAGTTGCGCCACTGTGGGCGCATTAAGTACATGTCTTACATCTCAAAACAGCTTATCTATTATTTTTTTTAAGTTAACTAAAACTGTCTACGTGTTCTCATGGGTTGAGCTACTTTTTAATTAAAGTCGTATTCGTGTCGCTGCTTTATATAAGTTAATTTTGTTATTTAAAAATGTATACTTGGAAAACTTACGTTGTTCCAACTATTTCAGTTAATAATTAAAAATAATGACTTTTTTAATTAATTTACTTGTTTTTCAACGAAGAAACATATTTATCGTACAAATAGTTTACGGAAACGTAGAAAAAATTAATTAAAAAATCAATTAATGTTAGACTGGGAGACGAAGGAAAAACTGAACCAAATAAAAGAAAAGAAAACAAATTGCTTTAGAAGACCTTGCAAAAATTTCCACATTTTGCGTTAATAAATCATTAAATTATAATTAATTAGTCACGACATGAAAAGAAAAATGCAAAACGAAGTAATATTTAATTAAAACCTAAAATTGGATCTAAAATGCAATAAACTAGAAATTGATGCATAAATTTGAGCAGACCTGCTTTCGTTGCACGTGAATTACGTTCTAGAAATTGTAGATCTCTAAGGGCGAGACAGTTATTTGTATAGTAAATTTATTATAAATAAAATATGTACTGACTTCAACCGGTTTCTATTTTAGCCTTATACGTACCTAAACGTGTTTAGGCATCATAATCAAAGATAAGATTAAAAATAAACAGTTGGTGTTGCTATACGAACAATAGAACTTCATGACTTGATCTTGGTTATCTATGTCTGCAGATGACTTGATTTCTTATTCTGAAACGTTTAATAATAGCAAATTTACCAGATCAATTTGCTTATTCATTAAAAGTAGTTTATAATAAATGACTAAATTGATGTAAATTAAGTCATCTGCAGACGTAGATCAAGTCAACGTATTCTATTGTTCCTATAGCAACTCTAACTGTTTACTTTTAATCTTGCATTTCATTATGACGTGTAAATACGTTGAAATACGTCTAACGCTAAAATAAAAACCTTGTTATTAATTATTTTATTTATATGTAAATATGCATTTCAACAAAGCCAAGCTTAAACTTACTAATCTACATATTTGATAATACTTTTGTTAATATAACCAATAGAACGAAAAGTGTATAAATCTTATAATCAGTAAAGTACGCAGCGCTCTCATAAAGAAATTTCATAGTAAAATACCACCCTAAAGTGCACCCCAAAAGCTAAAAACCGAAAATTATTTCCTTTTTAAAGTCAGGTCTCCAAACCACCCCAAAGTGCACCTCCAACCCTAACAATTAAATCGAAAATTTGTAGAAATGTCGAGAATCAGCTCCTTTTTTTAAATCAACATCTCCACACTACCCGAAAGTGCACACCTACCCCTAAGACTTAATATTTTTTTAAAATTACCAAAATCATCTACCTTTCCAAAAAACATCTCCCAATAACTCCAAAGTGCTACCTAAAATTAAAATTTTTTGAAATTACAAAAATTATTGCATTTTTAAAAGTTACATCTATAAACCAAAGTGCACCTACAACCATAAAAACTGAAATTTTGTAGAACTGGCCAAAATCATCTCCCTTTTCAAAGAAACATTTCCAAAACACCTTAAAGTGCACCTCAACCACTAAGAATTAAAAACTTAAAAAAAAGTCAAAAATCACTTTCTTTTTAAAGCCCTCTCCAAACCACCCCAAAGTGCACTTTCAACCCTAGAATCGGGCCCTTTTTTAAATTAACATCTCCACACTATCCGAAAGTGCATACCTACCCCTAAAAATTAAATTTTTTTAACAGTGACCATCTCCTTTTTCAAAGAAACATGTCCAAATCACCGTAAAGTGCACCGCAACCCCTAAAACTTTTAATTTATAAAAATGACTGAAATCAACTCCCTTTTCAAAGAAACATCTCCAAACCACCCTAAAGTTCACACCAACTACAATAACTGAAAGTTTGCAAAAATAACCAAAATTATCTTCCTTTTCAAAACATCTCCAAACCATTCCAAAGTGCACCTCCAGCGTTAAAAAGTAAAATTTTGTAAAAATTACCAAAAACGTCCCTCTTTAAAAAAAAACATTTTTAAACCACGCTAAAGTGCACCGTAATCCCTTACAATTGAAATTTTTATTAATTTAAGATAATCAATGTTTTTATTAAAAGTCACATCTCCAAACCATCCCAAACAGCACGGCCAACCCCTAAAAATTGGAAAATTGTGAAAGTGACGAGAATTATCTACTTTATTATAGCAAATCATCCAATCCAACATCAACTGCACCCCAACCCCCCAGAATTGAAATTTTTTAGAATGACCAAAACCATTGCCTTTTTGAAAGTTTTCTCCAAACCATCTCAAAGCGCACGCTCAACGCCTAAACCTTGGAAAATTGTAAAAGTGTTACGAACTATCTTCTTTATTGAAGCAAATCATCCAATCCGGCCTCAAGTGTACTCCAACCCCTAAAAGTTAGAGATATTTAAAATGAAAATCATGGCTTTTTTGAAAGTCGGATATCTAAACCATCCAAAGTGCACTTCTAACCCTAAAGATTAAATTAAAAGTTTGTAAAAATGTCAAGAATAAGCCCCTTTTTTAAACCAACATTTGCAAACCACCATAAAGTGTACACCAACCCCTAAAAATTAAAAATTTATAAACATGACGATAATAATCGCTTTTGCGAAAGTCACATCTCCAAGCTACCCTAAAGCGCAGACCTAACTGCTAAAAATTGATAATTTGCAAAAATGGCGTGATATTTCCCCTGTTTTGGCAAAATATATGTAGCAGGTACGGTGTATTTCCAAAAGAAAGCATCTGCAAAAAAACCGTATCTTAGGAACGTTTTCTGTTTGAACTTTATATGGATATTTAAAAGATAGATTAACATGAATGCGGAATTGCAAACGAAGTGCTTGCAACTGTAATGAATACCCACCCACGCCACGAATATTTTAAAAGAATGCCTTAATAGCAAAAAGTTGAATGGATGCTTACCCGAAGTACTTTTGATGCTTGAAGGCAATAATAGCCAGCAATTGAGAAAAGTAGTATAAATTGGCTATTTAAGCGAAAAGTGCTTGAACTTTTTCAATGTTTTTCTTTCGCGTCGGAGAAATTTCGTCACTTTTTATTTAGCGAAGTACTGCTGGAGGAATGACAAATAACAACAGCAAAGCACTAGAGTCTGCAATAAATAGCTAGCTGTGTTGTTTAAGAGGGCTTGAGATATATGGACTCATATTCGGGCCAGTTCAGCACTGAGAAAGGCCAGCAAGGTGATCGATGTGACAATTAGAGGGAAGCGGTCGCCATTCTACCGTGATTGAGTCTGTCTGATGAACGGCCCTTCTCCGGATCGGGACTCTCATTGACTGTTTCTTCGGGTCAACAAGCTCTCGGCTAATTAATGATTTGTAGATTGAGGTCATCTATAAAAACGTTTCATCAATTTGTGTCTGAGGGACTTTGGCGTTATTATTTGTGTTAAACTTTGTCAGCTATTCCTATTTTTGCTAGTTACTAATAAATTCAATTCTTATATTTCTCATTGCCAATATTTACGTGGCACGTTTCCACAGATAGCATTTTTTTTAAATTGTATAACCCAATATTTAGACATAATTCAACAGTGAACGCTGAAACCCCACCAGCATGAGGGTATGAAACGTCAACAGCGGCGCTCGAAGTGCACGCTACGAATTTCTCTAAGTAATGAGAACTCCAGTCCCATCGTTTGCGCTGTCAACCAATCAGCGCTCCGAAGGGCGTTTTCTGACACAGTTGTACATTAAATTTTTCAAAGTGGACAGAAGCCGCTTCCTATTTCTGTCTTCGCCTCTTTACACCAAACCTACGGTCGGTCTCGCCTCTCTTATCATTCTAAAAAATTATGTAAGAGGAAGGAATAACAAATGTTACCTTGATGGTTACAAAAGTGCAAAAAAATGTTAACAGTAACAACAAATGAGAATAAAAGCAAACACAAGAACCCAGAAAAATCAGTTTATCTTGAGGCTCGATTAGACCGGTGATAAGATAAACAACTGAAAACCACCAAGCTCTAGCTTTCGGTCCTTAGGTCGAGCTCTAGCCTCCGCTCCTCCCCAGATCGAGCCTCCGATTAGCAGATCGAGCTTTCGCTCCCGGTCACAGCACTTCCCCCAGATCGAGCACTAGCTCCGGTCCGGGACAACTTTTCTCTACAGGTCAGCCAGCACCCAGCTCCGAGACAAAACAGACCCTATACACTCCACAGTCAACGAAACCGCACTAAGCACCAGGAGCCCTGCCAGAGACACAGCCTCAAGAAGTCCGTCTGTAACGAAGCAGTAACTTACAAAGACCACCAATAGGACGGTCTGCCAGGTTTTACCGATGCTATACCAATTCAGTGTTGATACTGTGATATGAAAATACCAGAAAGTGACACCTATACTTAGAAATTACTATATCAGCAGTAGTATTCAAGTTAACCACGAATTATAAAACGTTGTATGCTCTATGTTAGCTTAGAAAACCCTAAATTTCTGTTGAATACTTGGAATTCAAAGAAGTGAGGTCTAGAGTATGGCAATGTACCTCCTTCCGATGTAGTTGTTTGGAATCACTCAATCCAAATATTAAGGCACATCTAATCCGTTTTGTTAAAACCCAATTTTTTCATTTGATACGCCTTCAACCAAGTTCGCAACAATATTGGTTAGCAAATACTGCAATTTACGATTGACTTTTAACGTCCTATCAATAAAAAAACACTTCGTTTTCTACAGCGTATAACGTTTAATTTATGAGAATTCTCAGTATGTAATTTTGGTATCCAATGTAGATTATTACCAGATTACACTTATTAACGCTTCTTTTTAAACAAACAGTCGTTTTGTGAATTTTCATTATTTCTTTATCTGAATTCAAAACAGCAGTTTTCCTTGAGTTTGATTACAAATTTAAATATTGTAGAAGTCGAAGTACGTTTGTAATAATTCTGAATAACTTTCAAACACTTTGAATTTGGTATTCAAACCAAAAGTTTAACTAAAAACGTTTCTACGTTTGTAATATTTTTCCGAAAGCTCGCCAAACCCTTTGAATGTTGCATTCAAACCGAAAGGTTAACATTAACGCCCAACCATGAATTACAAACTTTTATACGTTTGTATAATTTTCCCAAAAAAAACCATCAAATACTTAAAAAGTTATTTGAACCAAAAATCGACTTCACAGACATCGCTGAATTTTGTTGCTAGTTTAAATATTGTAGAAATCGAAGTTCGCCAGAACTAATATTCAGAAAATATAGAATTCTGAGATTGCTTCAAATTGAACTTTCGAGTTGATCACTGCCCTTTAAAACAATTCTTACAGCTCATCATGGGAAACTTCAGTGTTGAATTCTGGCACCCGTAATACGTACCAAATTTCGCATCACAACCCGGTAGAAAGCAATTTTATTTTACAGTAAACGTTCCCGAGTGTATTATTGCAAATATAAAACCAGTACGATTCTAGGAAGTATTGTACATCTACGATGCCGTTGTAGTGGCAAAAAAAGTGAGGCAACTTACAACAGAACTCATTCATCTAGAAACAAGACATGGAGGAAAAGGGGATGACAATAAACAAAAAAAAGACCGAAACTACGATGATCTCGAGAGAAGCAAAAACCCAATATACCTCGATGATCACAAACTAAAATAGGTGCCCAACTTCAAGTACTTAGGGTCAATAATTATACAAGATGGCAGAATAGACGATGAATTTTATTGCTAGTTTAAATATTGTAGAAATCGAAGTTCGCCAGAACTAATATTCAGAAAGTATAGAATTCGGAGATTGCTTCAAATTGAACTTTCGAGTTGATCACTGCCCTTTAAAACAATTCTTACAGCTCATCATGGGAAACTTCAGTGTTGAATTCTGGCACCCGTAATATGTACCAAATTCCGCATGTAAGTCACAACCCGGTAGAAAGCAATTCTATTTCAGAGTAAACGCCCCTAGTGTATTATTGCAAATATAAAACCAGTAGTATTCTAGGAAGTATTGTACATCTACGATGCCGTTGTAGTGGCAAAAAAGTGAGGCAACTTACAACAGAACTCATCCATCTAGAAACAAGAAATGGAGGAAAGGGGGATAACAATAAATAAAGAAAAGATCGAAACTAAAACAGGTGCCCAATTTCAAGTACATAGAGTCAATAACTACACAAGATGATGGAAAAGACGAAGAAATAAACAACACAATAACAGCCACCGGAATATTATACCGGGTCATAAATAAGACCTTCATCTCTAAGGCGAGGAGATAAGTAAAAATACTGGCAGTGTACAGAACCACCTTCGTGCCAACGCCCATTTACCGTTCTGAATAGTAGAGCTTAAATTCTAAACAAAACTTTCATCTCCAGGCTTTAAATTTAACAAGACTCGAAAATAAAAACAGGCGAGACAGGATTAGGAACGAAGAAATCCTTTCAGATAGTCAGTTACGATTGTTCGGCTACAGTACTAGAATGGATTCAACCAGGTTTCTTTGTATAGAAAACGGAAGGGAAGGGACGTAAAAAAGGGAGGCAAAGAACGAAATGGAAAAACATGTTAAGGAAGCTATGAGTAACCGTGGGATCATCAGGGAATTATGTAATCGGAAAAAATTGCAACATTTCTTAGACGACTACGATTTAAAAGTCGTGTATAGAATGAAAACCGCTTCCTAGCTCCCTCTCTCTTTCTCTCAATGTCTCACGACATTCTAAGAAATTGCGTAAATAAAATAAAGCAGAAAAAAGCAATGCAAGAACGCAGAAAAATGACCTTTAGAATAGAATAATATAGGTCATGAGTACGATCGAGCCTCCGGTCACCAGCACTTACCCCAGATCAAGCTCTAGTTTCCGGTCACGGGGAAATCATCCTCGTACGAGCTAACCCAGCTCCCTCCCCCAAGCGAGATCTAGAACCGATCCGGGGTAGCTCCTCTCCACAGCTTAATCAACACCCAACTCAAAGCCAAAAATCACATACGACCCCAATACTCGACAAAGCCGCCCACAGCACCACGAGCCACCCACCAGGTCCCAAGAAAGCTGCGCGCCGCAGCCCACGAGGTCCGTATTGAACGAAGCGAGACTAAAATTAATGGGAAAAACCAAAAATGTTTAGTAATAAAGAAAATGTACAGAAGTAGATAAACTTTCGTTGCCGTACTCATACGAAAAAATTAATTGTTAAAAAAATTATTTTTTCATAAGCTCATTTTCAATTCCACATTCCAACTTTTATTTCAGATTATAAAATACCTTCTTCTTCATATTTATATGTTGATATAATTTAATAACTAAAACCCTCAAGTTTCAGTTAAATAATATATTTTTACAGAAACGCATTTGTATAACGTCGACTGTCTAACCAGTAAAAGGTCAATTACCGATCACTCGAGCAAATTAACTCATTAACTAAGCTTTCAAACTGCACGGTAACCAACCATCAGTTAGTTACAGTGCATAATTTAAGATCGAACTTCAGTACACAAACACGGTTTGATTATTCGCCACCAATTTGTCACATTAAAACTGTTTAAATTTCAGCTCATTAAACACGAGATATTTGTGTTTGCCTTCATCTAACGTAATAACCACATTTGTTCTAACATAATTTTTCACTGATCCCATTTCGGTTGATAAAACGTTAACCTTATGTAGCCACTTTAAGCAAGACAGTTTTGACATGGCACATGCATTTTCCACGGATGAAGTACCGCTAAAAACCCCTTAAATGTATACAGCTAAACAAAAACAAAAATCCGTCACTTGCAGCACCCACCTACGACAAAATGGGTCGTCCTTTATAGCGTATGATGACATTTTCTGATAAATACACTCGAGTATCTCGTTTTGAACTTGACAGTTACAAATGGTTCCTTTTAGATAGGTTAATCCTCTCAGACTTGTTTAGAACTTCTGCAGATATTTTTTAGCAAAGTTTGATGTTCCGAGCAAAATTATTTTATAAAGATCCTGAAGGCCTGATGTTGCAAAAAAGTTTATTTGCTAAAATTTTGATATATAATGAAATAAAAATAAACATCTCAATACCTCCGTAACCGAATATAAAGGATTTACAACATTTTACATTTTAAAGTAGTCTAAGCAGCTATCTAGGTATTTTTTAAAGAAAAACTCTTGACAGCTTCATAACATTGCACGTTATTATACTAAGTAAACAGTAAAAATCGTAAATTTTCTATGGGTAATTTATTTTAAGAAAATACATTTTTTGAGTTTTTTCCCGTTTACTACTAAACTTGCAGAAAGCATGTTCAAAAAATGTCTTTAGATTAGCTAAAAGGAAAATTAACTAAACTTGCCGCAAAACAAGAATTTTCAGTTTTATATGCTGAACACAGTTACCTCCGGTACGTACTATCTCTTCCGGCAAACCTTAAAAATACTTCTACCAACCTGATTGGCATCAAACTTGCACAGAACATGATTAATAAATATATCTTTAGAATAGCATAAACGAAATTCGATTGTGCTTGCCGCAAAATACTTTGCGAGTTTTAAAAGTCTTATATATTGAACACGGTTATCTCCGGTACGCACTGATCTATTCCGGTGAAGCTTAAAAATATATCTACCATCTCGATTAGCATCAATCGTAGATAGAGCATGCTCAATAAATGTATCTATAGATCAATCAAAACGAAAATTAATTATGCTTGCCGCAAAACACTTTACGAATTTTCAAAGTTTTATATACTAAACACGGTTACTTCCGGTACGCATTGATCTCTCCCAGCGAACCCTTAAAAATACTTCTACCAACCCGATTGATATCAAACGTGCACAGAGCATGCTCAATGAATTTATCTTTAGATTAGCCAAAACGTAAATTGATTATGCTTGCCGCAAAATACTTTACGAACTTACAAAGCTTTATAGACTGAACACGGTTATCTCCGGTACGCTTTGATCTCTTCCGGTGAACCTTAAAAATATTTCTACTAATTCGATTGACATCACACTAGCACAGAGCATGCTTAATAAATGTAGCTATAGATCAATAAAAACGAAAATTAATTATGCTTGCCGCAAAATACTTTACGAGTTTTCAAAGTTTTATATACTAAACACGGTTATATCTGGTCTGTATTGATCTCTTCCAGAAATACTTTTACCAACCCGTTGAACAACAAACTTGCACAGAGCATGCTCAATGAAATTATCTTTAGATTAGCCAAAACGTAAATTGATTATGCTTGCCGCAAAATACTTTACGAATTTACAAAGTTTTATAGAGTGAACACGGTTATTTAAATGGTATATTAAAAATAGTTCTATCATTCCAATTAGCATCAGACTTGCACAGAAAATGGTCAATTAATGTATCTAGAGTATGTATCTATAGATGAGCAAAAGCGCAATTTAAATGTCTTTGCCAGTCCCATTTTGGTACAATCGGAAATTCAATCCGATCGGAAGGTACGTGTGCCCTATTTCGACCCTGCGATTTCTTTTATATAGTATTAGGCAACTTTTTTTGCAATGAAGAGAGGGGGAGGTCAAATTTTAGGTCATTTTCATTTTGTTTATTTTTAATTTTTTACAATTTTTCGAAATTCTTTTATAAAAACATCTCTAATACAGCGATTGCAACTAAACGTGCAGAAAACGTTCTTATTGGCTTGCTATAAATAGATTAGCAAAACCGAAATTGCAGAGACCATGGTCAATGAATGTATGTATATATTAGCAATTTCGTTTCCTATTCCGGATTGTGAAGTAACGTTTTCGTTGCACCTACTACCTAAGCATAAAAAATTTTATTGCAATTGTTCTAGCAGTTTCTAAGATTTTGCGTTAGACAAACACCATCCTAATAACAAAACATTCTTATACTAAAAATATGAGAAAGTAAAAAGCGCGTAGAGAAATTCTCCTGAGGGCGGTCGCTCCTGAAATTGGCGCCTATGTTGTTATAGCTCTATTATTTCTTACAACTGCTACCAAATCTACCAAAATATTTTTAGAACAACATTATGTGCTAAATATCTTGCAGTACCTACACCTACATAAACGGTGTCACTTTTTAAACTTTGTAAGTCATTATCATGTTAACTACAATATCGGTTTTACATCTGTGACAAAAGTACTTGAATTTCTATAGGAAAAATAATATTACCGTAAGCCATATAGGACAGGATATCCATAGGTAGTTCATTTTTAGTACGATTTATATTCGCGTTTTTATGAGCATGCTGTGGATGTGTAGAACGTTTCTATTTATATCTATAAACAGCAAATAAATATTGAATCTTCAACATCCATTGGATCCATTGTACTTCTAAGTTCTACCGTAAGGGTTTCAACCATAACTTTCCAATTCCCAACCGTCATGACCTTCATGACTGGTGGGCGGTGGCGTGGGTAAACTTTGTGTGGTTATGTTTTCGTGATTTAACCCATAAATCTTTTAGTTATACGTTGTGAGTTTTGCCGTAATTACGTTAATACGTTTTTAGCTATTTGCAATTGTCGCATATAATATAAAAATGCGTATGATTTTCTTACAAATTTTTATAGACAGAGCAACCAAGTAACGCAATCAGGAGTGGGGGAAAGACGTTAAAAAACAACACAAAAGCATTGTGAGAAAGCTGGCAAGGTATGTTTACGTACTGCGAAACACCATAGCGATAATGAAAAAACAATATTTATAATTTGCCTCTATATTGTTGAGATTTTTTATTATACTATGTGCTTTACCGTGACAAATAAACGTGTACGACACATTGCAATTGATTTTTAATTAATTTATAAGATGAAAAGCTAAACTTGTTAAAATAGAATAATGAAATTTTGGTTTAAGGCTAATTACAGTTGCTTATGTAACAGACATACATAAACATAAAAGAATCAAAATTATTTTTAGGACAAATTTGGGCTAAATGAAAATCAAAGTTTTTAAAGTATAATATATTTATGTAATGTCCATTAACTGTCCAGTATTATTACGCTACAGGACGTGTTATTGACAACATATGACTGTCCAAAGTCGTTGCAAACGGACATCCACCGGATGTTCCATAGATGACTATTGTGTCGATATTGGACGTCAGACGATCATCCGATGGACATTTACAATCTCCAGATGAGATAAACGCTAGACGTGCGGTACATGTTTTTGCGATATGTGGGAAAAGTCTTCTGCCTGATTTCCTTCTGGTTTATTACATGGCACGCGCAGTTTAACTCATGGCGACCGTGGATCCATCATTTATATGTAAAAATTTTGTTTGTTGGTTGTCCTAGATACGTGTTCATTAATTAAATTTTAATAGTTTAATTATAAAATATTTTAGATTTATTTAGAACAGAAGAAACAGTGGTTGATTGCAATGGTTATTATTACATCTACGTTCGTAGCAATGTTTCTAAAAAATATAGTATGTAGATGATTTCTGTTTACCGAACAAGAAAGTCGCTATAGAAAGTCTCCGATAACGTAGAAAAGTTGTTACGTAAAGTGTGTATTTGTTCTCTGAAGGTAAAAATAACAAGGGTCACTTGGCTGCTTGGGCAAATGGGGTGGGTCCCCCAATGGTAAAATCATACCATAAACAAAGTTGATATTAAATTTTAAAATGGGCGCCAAAATCCTTATGATATCCTAGCAATAACCTAATTACTACAACTTCACCAGGTCTGTATGAAGTTATTAACTGCATAAGACACAACACTAAAATAATCAAAAACAATAACCAATTATAGCATAAAGATGTTCATTAGATAAGCCGATAGATTGTATAAATAATCAATACAGTAAAAAATATTTCAACAAATAAAATAGCAACATAAAACTTCAAACCATATAAATATAACAAATTTAACAGTATAACAAAATTATATCCAAATAAATGTAATTTAAATCATTTAAATAATTAAAGAATAATAGTTACGTTAATGTGTATCACCAAATATATGCAATCAAAATGTAACTAAGACCGAAATAATAAAATATATTTGTTTTTCTCTAAACAGCAAAGTATTAGCAAAGCGTAATATGTATTTCAATGCTCAATTAAACTGATTAATATCAAAACCTATCGTTTATATAAACCAATGTTCATATGAGTTCATAAAATAATAACGGCCTACACTGTATTAGCACGTTAATAAATATATCAAATCGTTTGCAAGTCTTGTAACTGCCTAAAGAGGAACATATACAAACATTTAAATAAATACAAATCACAAATTTTGAATAAATCAATTGAATTGTTTTGTAATGCACAAACTAAATGAACTGTAAACTATGTCAGTTACACTTACAAATTTTCAAGCAATGTCAAATGTACAACAAAATGGCTTCATACAACCAAAATTAACTAAGTGTAAATAGCAGTTCTTTAAACAACGCCAATCGTAAGTAATCAAATTAAGTAAATAAATTAGAGTTTAACGCTTAATAACCTTAAAAATTATACAGTAACAAATCTACCGGTGAAAACAGCAAACCAATATCACAAACTAATTAAATTCATGAAAAATTGGCTGCAGGTAATTAGCAAATATAAAGAATTCAACTATATACAATGAAGACTAAATTTCTGACCTTAACAAAGCTCGGTTTATTTAACGGAAAACCAACATAATCATCAAATGAATCCTGATTACAGATATACAGAGCCTTCTATTTCATTAACACATACACAGAACCTCCAATATTTTATGTACAGGTTTTTAACATTTATGTACAAAATGGCAATCTCGGTAAATAGCAAAGAAATCTTTATAAAATCAAAACTAACTAAATCCACTAAAAACAAATATCCTTCAGTGTTGGTGCCCTGCTAATTTGATGATTGAAAGCTTCCAATAGGTAATAATCGGTTTTACATTATTGGTAATCAGAATTTAAAAGCCATGCGGTGTTCGAAGTTAACAGATCCCAAAAAGATCTCTGAGACAAGATTTACCAAAAATCCACATCTACAACGCGATATGTTGTTTCATAAATGTTAGGAAAAACTCAAAAACTACAAAATGAACCGGGAAAACCCAAACTAGAAAATCTAAAATTACTAAACTGTACAACCAGAATACTGAAGGATGTACAACGGGTCACCTAACTGCCAGCATGAAACTGAACTAAAAATTGAACTGTAACAAGATGTAGATGTTTAACTAATTGCAGGTGTGTAATTTCGTGGTAGTCTTAATCCGGTCCTGCTTACATGAACATTTTACAAATTATTATGTTTTGAGTTTTTCCATTTACAATTTGGTCGATGTCTATAAACCTCAATTTAATGCTATGCTAAAACGTGCATAAAATATCGCCGAACCAAAATTAGATATTGCTCGATGTGTAATAGATCGTTAACACGATCTAAACAAGAAGCGATATAATTTTAGCATCAAACCCCAAATAAATATAAAACTAAGCGGCGGCTATCGCACTTGTTTTATCAGAAACATAAATACATTGTCGTTTTACGGCTCCGACCCAACCGATAGCTTTCATGTCGATTTTATTGTAATTGTATAACGGATATAATGCGGATGTGATTTCCAGAATGCGTTAAAACGGAAATTTTACGCGTTAGTGCATTTTCTGAAAGCACAACGTCGCTGGACAACAACAATAATATAAATTTTACTTCGTTTTAAAATTATAAATATGAAATAGATAAAGTTATAAAACTAAGAGAAAATTTCAAGAAAAACTAACATTTGCAGCAGTTAGATTTAATGGCTTACGTCGAATGTTTCGGTTAAAATTATAATTTTAGGAAGACGCAAGTTCGTGATTGTTAATTACTAAATGGTTAATTAATAAATATCACACTATGTATATGGTGATATCTATAAGATATCCGTATTGAGTACAGTGGACGTCATATGGATGTCCATGGAACGTCCATTTGTCACAACTTCTAAAGGATATCCATTGCAGGATGTTCTATGGACATCTGACGAAAACGTATTATGGACACGCATGAAGGTAGAATATAATTACATATAAAAATACTTAATTTAAAACATTCAGTTTATTCAATGCATCAGTGTATGTATTAAAAAAATTAAAAGGATCAAATTTGTGTAAACTTTCATGGGATATATCTTATGTCTGGTACATATTTTCAAATAGAAGCTCGGTTTTGAGATAATGAAAGAAAGTCGTCTTAAATTCGGGGTCATTTTTCCAAGATGGCAGGCTAGGCTCAAGTCCTGCGGGTCAGGGGTTGTAAGTGAATCATTACATGCCAAAAATCAGTTTAATAAGATTTAGTGTACGTAAAGACCTAAAAATTGACTGGTGTATCTAGAACAACATTTAATTTTGTTTGTTAGTGGCTTCTACATTTTCGTTGTATTTGGAATTTTTAAATTATAATTTTTCAATATTATGTTTCGTTAATGAAGCGCTTCTTGTAATTTCCGGTAACAAATTCCCGAAAAATCGTTTGCCAAAAACATCAACGGACAGTACAGTACTGGGAAAAGGCTTTGGTAAAAAACATTGCTAAAGAAAAATATCTTCTGATGGATTTAAAATGTCACGGAGAAAATGTCACCAGCAAAAATGTCACCAGGAAAAAATAAATGTCACCAAAAAATATGCCACCGAAAAAAATGTAACGAGAAAAATGTCACCCGGAAAAAAGGGTCGCCGAAAGAAATGTCAGCGGCAAAGATGTCACCGGCAAAAACGTCACCTGGAAAAAATGTCACCAAAAACTATGTCACCGAAGAACGGGAAAAATGTCACCCGGAAAAAAGCGTCTCCGAAAAACATTTTCACCGGAAAAAATGCCACCGGTAAAAATGTCACCCGGAAAAAATGTCAGCAGAAAATATGTCACTGAAAAAATGTAGCAAGAAAAATGTCACCCAGAAAAAGTGTCCTCGGAAAAAATGTCGCTGGAAAAAATGTCACGGAGAAAATGTCACCCGAAAATATATCACGGGAAGAAATGTCAGCCATAGTTTTACATGACAAAATGACACCAAAACAATGAAACGGAATAAAAGTAACCGGAAAAAAATTTCACAAAGAAAAAAATTTCAGTCAGAAAAAAGTTCATCCGGAAAAACTCCAACGGAGAAAATATCAGCGGAAAAAATGCCACTCGGAAAAAATGTCACCGGATAAAAAATCCCCCGAAAAAAATGTCATGGGAAAAACTGTCATCTGAAAACATTTCACGGGAAAAAGTGTCGCCGGAAAAACTGTCGCCGGAAAAAATATCACCCAAAAAAAGTATCCCCGAAAAAAATGCCACGGAGAAAATTTTACCGAAAAAAATGTCACCGGAAAAAATGTCACCCGAAAAAATGTCACCGAAAATATTGTATGCCGAAAAAAATTTCACCTCAATTAGCGTTGATTTGCTTGCTGTTGCAACTAATTTATTTAACAATTATAATCGAATCTAACCTCTTGTTTCTCTTTGTATGACAATTATTAAATACTCATGTTGTTAAAGTAGCGGTAACTTAGAGGTTGAGCGCTTGGCCTCTAACGCTAAAGATCTGGGGTTCGATTCCTCGCCGCAGCTACGCAGAAATAAAAACCTTTGCCCCAACCCGTCACTCAAATTTCCCAATCTGGTGTAGGCAGCAATGGGATCTTAATGCCTGAAACTTTTTTTTGGTATATTAGTAGTTTGAATTTAATGTTAAACTGCAGGTCTGTAAGAAGAGTACGTGGCAGTAGGACGTAAACGCTGATTACATGTTATTAAAATAAGTTTCAATTAATAATCCTAATACGCTGTGGATTGCAACGTATTCGAAGTAGAAGCCAATGAAGTTGTAAAACTGAAGGATATCAAATGTACTCGTAATGTGTCAAGTGATAACAGTTTTGAACAGCGAAATGTTAATCATTACAAGTTTTGAATAGTAAAAATTTCATGAAACTGCGAAATAACCTGAAATATAATGCAATGTCAGTTTTAAAATTCATGAAAGCTAAAATGTAAAACAGTAAAATTAAACGCAAAAATATAAAAAACGAGGTTTCCGATGCAAAAGCAGCGCCCACAAAAATGTGGATTTTTATAATTTTGAAAGCTTGCTTGCGTTGTTATTATAAGATTTACCGCACTTTAGTTGTAGTATATTGTTCGAGTTACTTTATAGAAAATTTTATTTAATTTTGCTGTTATTTCTGGATGTGGGTTTTATTTGTGTGATTACGAACATAACAAACTTTTTATGTTTGCAAAGGGAAAAAATAGCGTAGGGCTTTCGTTTATAATTTTCCCCGATGAAAACAAATATCGTCTCGGTTAATTCTCGTGTCTATACACGTGACCATTGGTTATGCTGCATCAGTCTAGCCAGCCACACGTCCATAATTCCCACGTGATTAGAGTTAATTACCAACTCCGAAGTTGCACTCTATCAGTACTATGCTAAACCCATTTCATAGTTTCCCCGAGTGCTGCTGTGCTCCGTTCCACAGCACGGTGGTATTTATATTATACATCTGTAATCAATACCTGATGGCAGAGATATTTGTTCTGAAACTGCTGCATGTTGTTGCACGTGCCCTTCTCTATTTCTCTTTGAACTTTTCGAACGCTTTGATTAGTCGAGATTGAATTTATAAGATTTCGTTTCAAATTACTCGCTTTCAAGAAACTTGAACGCTTACTAACAAATCGTCATCTCTCGAAGCGCAGACATAAATTGAGTTCGGTCGCCTTGTTTTAAAATAACAACCGCTGGGGGTTTACTTTAACGAATGCATTTGTCAATAAAATGAGTTAAACACGTGTAAAATTAATTAAACTTCTCAAAATGCAAATGGGTAACGTATAAAAGCATGCAAATGAAAAATAATATGCTAACTAAGAATACGCACAGTGTGTAGTCGGTTGCCTTTCGTGTCCGCAAATATGCGCCACCCTGATTACGAGAACATTACGGTCCAGGATTTCATTTGCGATCAGAATAAATAAAACTCATTTGATTTTACGAGAGGTCCGTTGGGTTGTGCAAACGTACGTGAATGTTTTACTGAACAAATATTAATACTGCGTTAATCTAAAATGAAGGTAAATTTGATTTTCCTATTTGTACAACAACGTATGCAAAGAGGTGTATATATATATGAAATCACACCATTATCATCTCTCTTGTCAAACAAGATGGCAATTAACAATTATTGCGGTTTTACTTCCTCGCGTGCGACAATTCAATCGACATCACTCTTTTAATTAAAAATTATTAACATTTTTCATGTGGCGTTCAATTCTATCACAACCATAAAGGCCTTTTTACCTTCCTCGCTATTCAGAGTCTACATAAAATAAAACTTCTTTGCGGACATCTACCGTGAGATCGAATAAGCTTGTCCAAAAAAAACTACCTTCTAAGTAGTTATCAATGTTTCATTCTAGTGTGATATTAGCCACACTGCGCAATACGTTTGTTCCGTTGTTTGTTTATGCTTGTTCCGTGTGTTTACGTTTCTTAATTTCACTTTATATTCTTGGACGCTGTTATTATTATACAAATAGTATTTTTCAATACTAATTAGGGATTGTTAAACGAAGTTTACAGTAAGTACAGTGTTTCCAATTAATTGAAAACAGTAATAATTGTTTGTAAATTTAAGGTTATGTATTCCGTTGAACACAACAAGATTATTATTGAATCTTATTTCCGCAATGGCCAACGGAATGAAAATGATGGTGAAATATGGGAAATATTCAGTAAATTTGTGTGTAGATGAATTCGTTAATCGTTTCCCCGACGTCGACTTTGATTACGATAATCTAAGCAGGCATGTAAAGCGCATCGTACATCGTTTCCAAACAACGGGTAGTGTAGATACACAAAAATCTCCTGGAAGACCAACCCTTTTAACTCAGGACACATTAGAGGATATACAGACGCGTATCGAACGCAGCCCTAAAAAACCATTACGACAGTTAGCGCAACAAACAGGTGTGTATTTTGTAAACTATAAATTGTTGCATATAAAATTTGTTATAATTTGTAATTGCAGGGTTAAGCTATGGAACGTGCCAAAAGGCAGTAAGACGAAAACTGCATTTACACCCATATAAAATTTCAGTAATGCAAGAATTACTTCCTCCCGATTATGAAAAACGTGTGCAGTTCTGCAATTGGTTTAACCAAAATTTAAATAACGATGAAATGCTGGATTCAAGTTTCTTTTCAGACGAAGCCTGGTTCCATCTCACCGGTTACGTAAATAAACAAAATTACAGGATGTGGTCTGTAGAGGCCCCTGGTGAATTTTTACAAACTCCACTGCATTCGATAAAGATTGGCGTGTGGATTGCCATCTCCAGAAGACGCATAATTGGTCCCATTTTTTTTAAGATACCGTAACAGCTGACCGCTGCATCGGAATTCTAAACACATTTATAAATCAGCTTCACGATGAGGAATTACGTCAAGGATATTTTCAGCAGGATAATGCACCTGCACATACAGCCCTTCGAACAAATCAATATATACAACAATTTTATGACGATCGTATCATTGCATTTCCCCCACGGTCACCCGATTTAACACCCCTGGATTATTTTCTTTTTGGGCATTTAAAGAACACGATATATCAGACCCCCATGCACACACTTGAGCAACTGAAGGATGCTATTACTGCCGCTACTGCAAATATAACTGTGCAACATCTACGAAATGTTTTTAACAGCATGAAAAGAAGAGTAGGGTGCTGTATCAACAATAATGGGGCTCGTTTCGAACATGAACTGTAATTACTAATTTTGTTAATTTAGTTTTGTAAAATTTAATATTCTAATTAGTTAATAAAACAAACAATGTTGTAATTAATTCCATTATTAACCGTAATTAAAACTGATTGCAAATAACTTCTTATTTTCATAATTATTTTCCTCTTTTGAATCTACCAGAAATTGCTAACTTCATTTCATACATGACAGGTAGAGGATGTAAAGATTGATATACTCTCTGTAGAAAGTAGTTTTTTTCGGACAACCTTTCTCGATCTCCCGGTACATGTTTCATCGGACTAAAACTCGTTAGTGGAGACGGAGACGAAAATACGCCACCCTCTTATCAACGATTATCTGGATATCCAAGTCTTAAATGAACAAAAAGTATCTTTTGTTGCGCTATTATTTGTGGTAGCTACACTACCATTTTTATACTTTTATTGTTAATAATAAACTTAAAAACAAAATAAATGTAACATTTTGGAAAAATGACCATACTCCAGAGCCTCGATCAGCATCCTATGCATATCTACTATATTGTGCGAACGAATCTATGTTGTACTTGACTGGACGGGAAATTATATTATCTACGCTAGCTACCAGTGACCAGCAGTAGCAGTGCTACCGTTTTATAGATTTTACCCTAGAACTAGGGTTTTTAGCACCGGCCTAGCAAAACATGGCGGTTACAATAAATTTAGGGTAATTTGGAAAACTGACACGGAACCTTCCTTGGTCTTACGAAAATTTTTGAAAATTTTTAATTTATTTTGAAAATTTTGATGTTTAAATATTTCTCTAATTCTCAAAAAAATTTCAAATATATTTTTACCACGTTTTTTAAACATTTAAAAATTTTGCTTTCTTTCAAAAAAATTGAAAAATTATGATCTTTATGGTTTTAAAAAATTTTATAAAATTTTTTGAAATTCTAAATAATAATTGAAAAACTTCTGAAATAACTTTCAAAAGTTTAAAATGATGAATATTTTAAAGAATTTTGAAATGTTAAAATTGCGGGAAATCGTAAAAATTTTAATACTGTCAGAAATTTTACGGTTCATAACTAATTTTAACAAAAAAAATAGTAACTTTGTCACTATTTCGATTGGAAAAAAAAGTGACCTTAGAAATTAATTGTACTGCATAATGTTCAACAGTATAATTGAAGTACAATAAGCAAAAAAAGTTTTCGAAAGGAATTAAAATTACCGTAAGATGATGCGATATTGTGTCACGCTCTTATCAACGATTATCTGGATATACAAGTGTTAAATGAAAAAAGTATATCTTGTGAAGTTGTTGCCCTAATATTTGTGATTGCTACACTAACAATTTTATATTTTTATTGTTAATATTAAAATTAAAAACAAAATAAATGTAACATGTTGGGAAAATGACCATACTCCAGAGCCTCGATCAGCATCTGGGTTTCTTCCCGTGCATATCACGTATACTGTGCGAACGCATAGATGTTGTACTTGACTGGACGTGGAAATTATATTATCTATGCTAGCGACCGTCAGTCGCAGTGTTGCCGTTTTATGGATTTTATCCTAGAACTAGGGTTTTTAGCACCGGCCTAGTAATTTAGGGCGGTTTTAAAAAATTTTGGGTAATTTGGAGATTGGGAAAGCTGTGGGGAAACCGCCACGGAACCTTCCTCGCAGTTACAGAAATTTTTGATAATTATTAATATATTTCGACAAATTTATGGAAATTTAGAATATTTTTTAATTATTGAAAAAAATTCAAATACATGTTACACCGAATGTTTTTTAAAAATTTAACAATGTTGCTTCCTTCGAAAAAAATTGATAATTTATTAATTTTGAATATTTTGGGAAATATTCAGAATTTTTTTAAATTTTAAATAATGTTTCGAAAACTTCGAAAAACACTTTAAAAATTTTAAAATAATGAACATTTTAAAGAATTTTAAAATGTTTAAAATTGCGAGAAATTGTAACAGTGTTTTAAGCATCTTGAAAAATTTTGAAAATTTTCGGATATTTCAGGATTTATAACTGATTTTACCATAAAAATAGTGACTTGGTCGCTATTTCGATTGGAAAGAAAAGTGACCTTGCTTCTTATAAATCAATTCTACTGCATAATGTTCAGCAGTATAATCGAAGTATAAAAGCAAAGAAGTTATCGCAAGGCAATTAAAATTGTCGTAAGGTTATGTCATAATATACAGGGTGTTTTATTAAAAAAATGCGATATTGTTATTTGAAGTTTGTGCATTTATTACATTGGCCCATATCCATACTCGCTGAAAAAAATTGCATAATTGAAACATTTCGTTAGTCAATTATTACTATTTATATACTTGGCCGGCAGCTGTAAATTAAAAAAAATGAGAATATCTCAACAACTGTACATTTTAAGTATAGTTCTATTAAAAATAAGAACGTTGATTATTGTACCTTACAAAATAAACACCCTGTATATGTGAAATTAATGTACAATGATGCAGAACTGCCTACCAAACAACTTTCACATTTAACTTATTTTTGTAAAGTTATTATTTAAGGCTGTGGTATCTATATTTTATACTTTTAATTCGCCCTGTATATTATTCACTTCTGATCGTTGTTTTCGCGTCGAAATTATTCACTACTTAAAGTAACCGTTTTCGGTTTTAATTAAATTATAAAATTCAAAATACATTTTCAGTGAGAACACGCTTAGAAGTTTCATTTGAACTTGCGTGCTCGACATCCATTTTTGGTGTTATTATACTTCCAATCCAATAAACACTGCTTTTAAAAATTTGATGTTTTTTAATGTGCTTCAAAAAATTAGCTGTGATTCGATCATCTTGATTTTTCACAATTTCCATAATAAGTTCGAAAAACTTTATAACTTACCAACCTTCAAAACAATCTTCCAGTATGGGAACGAGAGGCACACTGAAACAAAAATTGAATTCTTTAATGATAAAATTAAGCAACCTTTTGAGGGATTATATAAACTCACATAATTGCGTGTCGATGTTATTAAAAAAGCTGTCGGGCAACAGCCACAGGACCGTCCCCGCATTTAATAAAACTTTTAAAATATTATAAAAATTTTGCCAATTTTGTGGAAATTTAGGAAATTTTTAAAATAATTAAAAAAATTTCAAATAATTTAAACATTTTTGGAAAAATTTATTGTGAAATTTATAAAAATTTTATACATTTTTGAAAATACTAAACATTTTAAGCCTTTGTAAAGGGAGGAGGGCTGGGCGCTATTTTGAATTATTTTTTTAAATGGAAAGAGGGGCCGAGTGACACCTCATTGGAAAGGTCTTTTAGTTCTGCGTCTGATCCTAGAGTTTCAAAATAAAATATTCAGCCATGGTGACAAAATGACAATGTTTGAAGATAAACAAGTCTATTAAAAAAAACTAAGATATAAGGCAAAAAGAAATTAAATTAAGTGTTCGAAATGTTTACCATTCACTTTTTGGCACATAAAAAAACGGCTATAAAATTCCTGCTTTACATTTTCATAAGTTTCTGGAGTGATATTTCTGCAAACTTCTGTAATGCGTTGCTCCAGTTCTTCAATTGTTTCTGGACGGGTTCTGTGACTTTCGATGTCAGATATCCCCATAACAAAAAATTTAAGGGGGTTAAATCTGGGGAGCGAGCCGGCTATTCTACAGGCCCCCGCCTACCAATCCATCTTCCAAAAACAAGTCCATTGAGAAAGTCAGAAACAGGCCTATAATAATGAGGCGGCGCACCGTTTTGTTGGAACATAACGTTTTCAATATCATTTCCAGCCACCTGAGATATACTGGGAAAATTTTGTCCTGCAAATGAAAAAGTGAACTACTGAAAAAAAAATCAAAACAATTTTGAATTGAGTGAGTCCATTTGTTTAAAATCCGCCATTTTGTTATGGCTGAATATATATTTTTTGATACTCTAGGATCAGACGCAGAACTAAAAGACCTTTCAAATAAGGTGTTACTCGACTTCCCTTTCAATTAAAAAAAATTTAAAAATGGCGCCCAGTCGCTATTTTGAATGACACAAAATTTAACTTTCGGCTAAAAAGTAGTATTTAATTTCCCATTAAAGCACACCAAATGTTGTGATAAAATATCAAGTCATTCAAAAGTTTGTTAGGGGGGTGGGGTTACTTTATAGACAAACGATGTATAAAAATTATTCATTTTTTGTAAATTATTATTATTATTATTATTATTATTAGTTATTCATTAGTCATTAGTGTAAAAATGTATTATAATTTTGATGTAGTAAAATGTGTTATTTCAACTTTTCGTTTTTTTTAGAAGTGAATTTCCTAAATAATTACCCTCTCCAAGACACTAGTCTGGAACCGCCACTGATCTTATTCCTATTATTTTAAAATTATAGCTAAGAAACTTATGTCAAAAAAAGTAAAAATTTAATATGCCAGTAAGTATATTCAAAAATAGATTATTTCCAAAACCCACTAAAGGCTCTCTTGAACAAAGTCTGCTATCACTATAATTGGCGACTGCTGATGGTAGCGAGTTCCACGCATTCTTAAAGTGACCATTTATTTTTCTTTCAAAAACGGGACGTGTTTTAAAAATTAATAAAAATTAAATAAAAATCGATAAAAACGCAAAATATTGTACGAAACACACTGTATTGGTTTTATTGTCAATAAAATATTAAAGAACACATTAAGTTTATTGGTTTATTAATGTTATACTTATACATATAAATGAACAAGAAAAAAATCAAATATAAAATAACTATCAATATTTTAAACTCATTTATATTTCTCTGAAGAACAAATTTGTTTTAATAGTGCAGGTGACGACTTCAAATAAGTATAAAACTCTTAACAAGACTGATTTATATTACCTTTAGTTAATAACATTGCTTTTACATGAGTTGTACTACTGCGAAATGTCAAATGCAATCTTAGCAGATTCCAGCGTCGACTTATATGGGGTGCCAAGTGTAAAGTGAAAATTTGCTGTGCATTTCACGGTATTTAAGGCAATTTGTCCCAATATTTATTATATATACACACATTTAGCTAAATGCTTTTTGTTTTAAAAAATCGTTGTAGATTTAAATAAATCCTTAAACATTTGATTTAAATATTCCAATATTTAAGAAAGCATTAGATATTTAAATAAATCTTAAAACATTTACTTTAAATTTTCAAATATTTAGTAAATCTTTGTATTTAGATAAATCTGCACATATTTGTTTTAAATCTTTCAACATTTAACAAATATTCGCAGATTTAAATAAATCTATACCGATATAAATAAATCCTTACAGATTTAAATAAATATTTCAACATTTAATTTTAAGTTGTCATATTTAATGTTAACTTGTCATATTTGTTTGACGTTAGTAGATCCAATCTACATACAAGACCAAGACCGTTTAAACTGGTGGTAACGTTCAACAATTATGAACACGTTTTCCGTATTTCAAGAATTTATACAATTAATGTTAGTTCAATCGTTAATAACAACATATTTAACAACATAAACATTGCATAATTTATTATTCATACAATAAAATTTCCTGAACATTCCCTCGAGAATGTAATATTCAGTCTGTTTTGTTTAAGCGTTGAACGCTCCCACCATGACCCTGCCTTGCGCCGTACTACCGGTGCAACAGATCTTGGTGTCCTAAGTCGGCTGGGCTTACCAAGGTCAAATAAAGATGAGAGGTTAACATTAAATGTGACAGCTTAAAATTAAATGTTGAAACATTTTAAATCTGTAAAGATTTATTTATATCGGTAAAAATTTATTTAAATCTGCGAATATTTATTAAATATTGTAAGATTTAAAACAAATATGTGCAGATTTATCTAAATACATAAAGATTTACTAAAATTTAAAGTAAATGTTTTAAGATTTAATTAAATCTCTAATACTTTATTAAATATTGGAATATGTAAACCAAATGATTAAGGATTTATTTAAATCTACAACGATTTATTAAAATAAAAAGCATTTAGGTAAATGTGTGTATATATAATAAATATTGGGACAAATTGCCTTAAATACCCTGAAATGCACAGCAAATTTTCACTTTACACTTGGCGCTCCATAGACTTACGCTTACTACCGAACTGGCGATCATATAGTTTGGTTATCTGTATGAAAACATCATTGACCTTCATTTCAATTTGCAAACAAATGAATATGGACAGTATTCTTTCAATTTTGCATAACGGGACATTTTTGCGTCCCGAGTGATTTCTCGGGGACAACGGGACGATGACTTAAAAACGGTACTGTCCCGTTAAAAACGGGACGTATGGTCACTTTACGCATTCTGTACACGATTACACATCTAGTTTTTCCTCGGTAATTTATTGCACCGTTCAAGCACTAATTTAAATGTGTGACCGCGCAAATGCACATTTTCACTAAATTAAAAAATATTTACTGGACACAAATAATAATCTGAAATAGCTTTGAAGGTTTTTATTAGGTCACCACGTTCACGTTTTAATAAAACACTTGTTAATATTAGAAGGAATAATTTGTATACATTTGGTGCATGTAGTGACGTTTTTTTTGTGCATATAAATCCGCGCCTTGGTTTTATCTACAAAGTGCGCTATATGATTACATACATTTTAAATTTTGAAAACCCAAACAGAACAAATTTAATCTGCAAAAATAAATAATCCACAGAAACTGGGGTATTTTTCAAGAATAAAGCATGAACAAAGATGCTGAAACTTTTTCATGCAGCTTTTAACGATAAATCAAACATAAACGACTTGAGACCTTTTTATTGCTATTCTAATGCTATTAATGTATAGGCTATAAAGTTTATTATTCATATGGATCGTTAGCGAAACGGGCGAAGGTCTAGGTGGGTAGGAGTTTTATCAGTTCCTTAATAGCCTCTTAAACATTACAAATTGGTATTTGGTGGCTTTTAATGCTCAAGCATGAAGGCTTTGGTTACTTTTAGTACTAAATACTTTCTAAAAGTAAGGAAGTTTTGTGGTAAAAGGCACGGAAATTATTGTTTTTAAATATCGGTTTAGACATTGAATACAAAATTTTCTTAATTAAAAAACAAAGAAATTATTAAGTCCTTGCTTATTTATATGTGACGTGATGCTGTCGCCACCAGATGAGCAACATGCCGATCAAAGAATATTTAGCGTAGTTTGTCTTCTATCACATCTTTTAGTATAGAACGTCTCTCCCCGATAAAGATACATCCGAATTGTAAAAACAAATTAAGGTAAAAAAATTGTTAGTTCTAGAAGCATTAAAGTGAGGTTGGTCCGTCTAGAAAATAAAAGTGGGAAAGAGTGTTCAAACTAAATAGCAGAATTTATTTAAAACGGCAACGAAACCCTATTAATTCTAAGATAGTATGAAATTTACATCAATTGTATGTTCCAGTATGCAAGTTTGTTTATTTCATAAAGATGAATTTGAATCGTGTAACTAAGCTCAGTTGTAAGGATAGGGCCAGCGGGTGGTCTAGTGGTTAAAGTCCCAGGCTTTGAAACTAGACTCTCAACGGCAGTAGGTTCGAGTCCTCGGCCCGTCGGAAATTTTTCTGAATAAGTTAAATCCGGCGGGTCCATGGATGGTGTGTGAGGTGCATGTTGGGTTACATGTCTTTCAGGGGTGGGGCATGGTAGACCGGTGAATAGCGCCGAAGTGCGCTGAGCCCGGGTAAAGGGGTGGGATGAGAATCATGGAGTCGTGCTCACGCACGGCCTCATGATACTTAAAAAGAAAGTTGTCAGGATAAACATAAAGCATACAAACTTTATCTACGACTGCTGGGATAAGGACTTATTATGTCATTCATTTGCGTTAGATAATGAAGCTCATTATAGCACTAGTGAGGTAATGAATTTATTACCTGACTCGTTCTATTTCGCAAACAAAAACTAAAGCTTTGTTTATAAGAAAACTGGCTGGTTGTCATAGTATTGAACAAATCGAATCTCTTTCGTTCCTTTAACTTTAAAACAAAAGTATTTTAAAAGTGATTTGACATTTACAAATAAACTAATGCGATATGTCAAATATCATTTCAAGCAAAAAAACTCGATTTGTAACAAACTTTGAACAGTTGTAGATAAAATTTTGTATGTCACACGTGGGCAAACGCATTATTATGGCACTCGTTTGAGAACTTTCAAACTCGTGTAATCATAGCGCCTTTATTCCACTGGTAACGTAAATAACTATTACATAAACATCTACCTTTTAAACAATAACATTGATGTGCCTTTAAAAAAAGAGGGGTGGAGAATACTCATCGCAGATATTAGAATGTATGCAAATAAGCAACGGAATCTTCTGCGAAAACCAAGTAGTGGATTT
Source organism: Ctenicera cuprea (assembly GCA_958336395.1). Lineage (NCBI taxonomy): Eukaryota > Metazoa > Arthropoda > Insecta > Coleoptera > Elateridae > Ctenicera > Ctenicera cuprea. The sequence continues at coordinate 52,644,310 of OY284492.1, read as the reverse complement.
GAAAATGAAAAATTCCTGTCAGACCTATTTCTTTTTTTGCCTAATTTTAGCTGTTTTTTTTTAAATTATGAGTTTAAATCCGAAACTTAGCCAAAATGTTTAAATGCTAACATTTTAAGGTACATTTCGTTGTTAAGGGGCTACCATAATTATTAAATAAATTACGTTTCTGTCAATTTTATAAAGAATAAGAATTGAATTGTGAAATTAAAAGATTTTTAATATATAGATTTTTTTTTAATTTTGGATTTTTTTTCTAAACTTTAGATAATTTAAAAAAAACTGTCAATTATAAATTTTAAAAATTATTCGAAATTTTGTGGAAATAAGAAAATTGTTGCTATGGTAATTTAACATTTCCATACCGACTTTAAAGTTAAAATTCGTAAATTAAAAAAAAACAATTCTGGGGTAATCGAGGCGGGGGTAGGATAATCGCGCATGCTCAGATCGGCTATTCGACATACAGAGAATACGAATTTCATCTTATTTTTGAGCGCGTCTATATTGAACTATATAGCACCGTTTTCCACCTCCATGGCAGACGATTCTCGTTTTGTTGCGGTTTCATCCCAGTGTAACTACCAATCTATCAAACCTACATTGGGGATTCTGCGTTAAGTCTTCTAGTCTGTAAAGTGTATACACACAAACATATAGCGTGGCGAAACAAGGTTTTTGGGTATTCTCGGACCCTAAAACATGTATTTCCGTCAAAATCTTAACTTCCAAGGTTTTGATGGTTACAATACCTACCTTAGTATAGCGAAGAGTTAAAAATTAATTACGTAAAATAAAATACAATTTTGTTTGAGAACTGCTGAAATTGAAAAAAATGCATTTAAACTCGACAAGAATATTACATAATATTAGTTTAAATCCCATGTAGCAAAAACGTAAAAACATACCATGCAGGTAGTTACTGATAAGAAATCTTTTCGTACGTCACATTCACTTTTGGTTTTTCTATCGATAACATGTCTTTGAACTTTACGTTTATTCTTCTTCTTCTTCTTCTTCTTCTTCTTCTTCTTCTTCTCTACTTTTCTCGACCCACTCCCCGATCTTTTGTATTTCGCAGCTTCGTCTGATTACGATTTACGTTTATTTATTATCATTATTCTTCAGCGTTTAAACGATTTTGAGCCAAATGTTAAATAATTATTGCCTGATTTTTTAAGGGTCTCTTTAGCAAATGTTTAATGTTGTTTTTCTCGTTATGTGTAAATGTAATTGTAATGTAGTACAAATGTTTGTACCCATCTTTGATACACCTTATACAGAGTGCCCATTTTAAAACTCCGATCCTAAATTTTTTTAAATAGACAACACACAATGCAACCCCCAGATCACTATGCATTTCTACCATTTTTTTTAAATTGAGATCAAAGTTGTTTTACAGTACATGTATCTACTAATGATTAAGTACAAATTTAAGGTTACTTTAATAACTCAAATTTGTATATTTGACAACAATAACTACAAAAATTTAATAGGAACATAGTACAAAATCTAACGGAAGCAGGTGTTCAAATTGCCTTCCCCCTTCGTTTTCGCAGAGTATAATTCTTCTACGCTTCGAACCTCTAACACGAGCTAACATTTCCGGTGTGATAGAGCGACAACATTGAATTATCCTTTCGCGTAGATGTTCTTCATTTCGAATGGGCACTTTATAGACATCATTTTTTACTTTGCCCCACAAAAAGAAGTCTAGCGGAGTCAAATCGGGACTACGGGCAGGCCAAGGATGCAATGCACCTCGTCCAATTACGCGTCCCTCAAAACGTTGGTTAAGATAATTTCTCACGTCCCTATGAAAATGCGGAGGTGCACCATCATTTAAAAACCACATGCTATTCCGTACGTTTTGAGGAACTGTTTGGAGGAGAGCCGGTAGTTCATTAATTAAGAAATTTAAATACATTTCACCATCTAAATTTCCATTAAAGAAATGTGGACCTATTACAAAATCGCCAATAATACCGCAGCACACATTAAGAGAAAAAATTCTCTGACAATGAGTTATCCTGATCCAGCGGGGATTGTCTTGGGCGTAATAGTGGCAGTTATGTCGATTAACCATGCCGTTGTTTGAAAACCTCGCTTCATCACAGAATAATACCATACTTAAAAATTCCGCATTGCCGTCTAAGAAATTGACAATACTGAACACGATGCTCATAATCCCTATCTTCAAGATGGTGTATGGTATAAACATGGTAGGGGTGAATTATTTACCACAATTCACATTTCATATTTTATACAACTCAGATCTGTCGTTTATAGTTTTTCTGTAAGATTTTTTGCATTTTTGCAATGTAACGAATTATATTTATGGTCGCTAAAAGTATTGGTCAGTTCAATAATCTGTATAATTAGATTCAAAAGAATGTTTTAACCCATCCCCCTTCAAATTATTTCGAGTCTGAACGCGCACCCGAAGGTTTAGTAAGGGTAGGAATAGTTTTTTCTCTAGGCCATTGTCCCTTTAAAACGCGTTTCCTAATCAGAAAATAGAGAAAATCACATTATAACTTTAAAGAGCCTTTCAGATCCAGTATCACTACAAACTTCAAATTAGAATATTTCTCGAAAACCAATCAAATACTTTGAATTGTTTATTTAAACTTAAAATTAAACTTTACTAACCGTTCTTGCTGTTTTTATTAGAATTTGAATTCATATTTCATTTATATGTATATTATTCAGAAATCAAAGACCGAGTTTGTTTCTAATGTGAACTATAGAGAAGATCACTGTTCTTTGGAAACAATACTTACAATGAATAGCAATACACCTAAGGGCAAGTTCATGATATAGACCCAAAATAAAAGTTTAAATCCCGTAGATTTAGAATTTAAATGTTTATGCACACTAGTGAGAATATTGAAAAGGTTTGTTCACTTACCGGCTTTTCTTAGGTGCGCTTCCAGCTTTGTGATCAACTAAGCTAAGTTGATCTAAAACTGAGAAGTATTTATCGTTTTATCAAGTTTCGAAGAGAGAGCGAGAATTCTTCGCAGCCTCGATGATTTTTAATAAATTAAGAATGTTGTAATTAAGGTAAACAGCCCACAAGGTCATATTTTTATTGAATAGCAAGCAAAATTGCGTACGCACACTTTTATTAATTGTATTTTGATCATTCTTAATTGGGCATAAAAAAACGTGTAACCCGTTTAATCATGCGGATGTCACAGAGAATCCAGTCACACCCACAACTGTTGTTTATTTTTCGTACATAAAATATTTACTTTAAGTTGAATACCTTATTTTGATTTGTATATACCTTAAGAATTCTGTTCCATTAATAGCGTTGTACGTATCAACGCAGCAGTCAATTCGTAGTATAGTCAATAACATCATCGCGTTTAATAAATTTTTAACTAACCACGTGGAAACAAAACAAAACTTTTTAATCAATGACAGCATAAAACTTGTACTTGTATATTAATTAATTTTAGTTCCCTTGCTACACTAACGATCAATGTTGAAATTTCTACTCGACTGAACACTTTTACAATGAATTTTCGGGATTGATGACTAGTAAAAATGTAATTTTAACGAAACTTTTAATTTTGAAAAACAAAATAAGAGCACCATGATAATAGCTATTGTTGCTAATAATAAAATCAATACAAAGTTGTTATTAAAGTTTCCGTGTGCTTTTTATATCGCTTGATGTGCTTGCAGAGTGAGCAGGTCCCAATATAAAACTTGAAAACTATTCGCGAATCTGAACTTCCACCAAAGGCTAAAGTAGTCGTTTGGCCGAAAAAACTTAAACTTGTATTGAGTTTCACAACACTTCTGAGTCGCAGATGCAGTTGGCTGGTTATTGGATTTGCTTTTCCAAGATTTATTTCGTTCACATTTTTGAATAACACAATTTAAAAACTTCAAGTTTTCTAAAAAAAAACTGTATCAACGTCAACGTGCAAAACAACTACTAATGGGCAAACAAGTTTAGTTAAATGTCTCAGAAGTCATGATTAAATGTCGTTCAGGTTAAATTTAGATAAGCCGGTTGATTTGGCGGTTCAGATTAGTTATAAATCCTTGTTAAATATACTAATGAACGGAAGCTGTAACAACCACCGTGCGTATGTTATATTAAATTAGATTGATAACGATAAATTCACTGTCATGTTTCACTTATAATATAATAACACCGTTATTATGTATCTGAATTAATTATTCATCAGGATTTCAATTACTGTTAGCAATCTGGAAAATCACTGTTATAGGTGTCAGTGCTAACGCGGTTTTGATTAATGTACCAGAATATTCCAATGCGGCAATTTTCTAGAAAAGTAAGATTTCATCGGAATTAAGGATTTTGAAAATAGTAAGTTTTACATTGCAACAAACTTCTTTTGCAATGTTAAAATTATTTTGTTTTACTTCAGCAGCAATTAGATTTTAACGCCTAGTACGTTCACATCTTCTCCATCGGCGCAAACTCCAAGTTTTAATTAGAGTAGTAGAGTAGTTCCTTCTTTATGCCCTGTTCTCTATAAAACACTCGCCGCACTCATAAAGAAAAGAATTATTTACCTTAACTCTAAAAAGCTCATCGGTTGTCCAGCTCTGTTTTTGTTACAAATTCGAATGTTGTAAAAACGAAGTTTGTTTGTAATAATTCAGGAGGGCCCGTCAAAGACTTTGAATTTTATTTTCAATTCGAAAGATACACTTTACTGCCCGCCCGTATATTACGAACTTGAACACGTTTTTAATATTTTCTTCCAGATCCCGTGAAACCATTTCGAATTTTGCATTCAAATACGAAGTAAGCAACGTTACCGCCCGCCTATGAAATGCAAACTTTCCTGCGTTTGTAATATTTTCCCAGAGAGCCCACCAAGGCTTTTGAGTTTTTGAATTCAAACCGAAAGTAAGAGTTTACTGCTCGCCCGTGAATTACAAATTTTCATGCGTTTAAAATATTTACCCGAGTACCCGTCAAGCACTTTGAATTGAGTTCCCAAAATATCTTAATAGAATTTCATATTTGAACTTTACCTTATTCATTACTTCTCCTGATCTGGTTATATTACAAAAATTTATAAAACGGTTGTAATACTTCTAGACAACTCGTCAAATAGTTTCAAAGTTATTTGAAACCGTGAACCGACTTCTCTGACCGTGCTGTCATTTATTGCTAGTTTGAATATTGTGAAAACAAACTCCACTAGTAATAATTTCCAGAAAGTTTAAAATTTTAAGGTTTTTTAAACTGAACTTTTAAATTGATCACTGTCCTTTAAAACAATGCTTATAGCGTTATTTACGGAGACCTCGGTTTTGAATTTTGGTACTCGTAATACGTATTGGAAGTCCGAAAATAAATCACAGTTTCGTTTCAGTGTTCTATTAAATTACAAACGGTAAATAAATATTATCATTAAGGTGAACAACCCATATTGCCGCATTTGTAGTGGGATGCACACGGTCAAAAAACTAAGTTATCGCTTATTTGCCAACATCACAGCTGTCAGTTTTTTGTACTGGCTTTAAATACTTTTGAAGTTATTTCCATTCCCTGGAACTCATAATTCAGAAAACAGAACTGTTTATTTAATTGCATTCTATTTGTTTATAATTTACGTTAATTTTCTGCCTGTTTGTAATAATTTCAGATATCAAAATATGAGATTGTTTTTGAATTGAACTTTAGAGAAATCACCGTTCAGTAAAATTAAATCGTATGGTGGATTCCAAGGTACCTAAGAAGAGTAATCCTAATCCTAAATTGCCCGAATGAAAGTCAAACCCGATAAAAAAATTGAATAGAAATTTATATTCCCCATAATATTCAAATTGAAGCTTATGTTCCTGAAATCCTTGAAAAGCGTAAAATGTTTGTTACGCTTACTCGCTTCATAGAAAATACTCAAAAAAAAAGCAAACAGTCTGCGCAATTTTTAGTGAAAAAAAGAAATATTTATCTGTTTATGGAATATTGACGAACGGTGAGCTTTTCCAAGGCGTGTTATCACTTGATATATATATAGAATATTAAATTTAAGTTAAGTACCATCGGCAACAAGGTTCCGGGTTGGCGCGGGCAGGATGACCATTCACTTGCGATCACGCCAGTGCAGCAATGTTCTCCTTGGTGGGTAGTTGGATGGGTGTCCCAAAGGTGCGCAAAACATGGTTCCTCGTGCTGGCGGATGGGCACGTAAAACAGTCGGTCCCGGCGATCAATCTAATACCTTGGTCATCATTAGAGGGGTTGGAAGTCCCCTTAAAAGTGTAGATGGATAAGCTAATGGACAAGTAAATGTATGGCCAAGGGTTTGGCGTAAGCTAGGGGGGCGTAGTGGTTAAAGGGCCACTGCGAATGGGATCAAGCCATAGTCCTCAATGGCCTGTAGCGCTGAAGATATACTATTGGCAACATACCGCAGCTTTGACACAGAACATTTGTGTGTGCGATAACCCCTATTGCGCGCGGACAAAATGATCAATATCTTTTTTTTATTAGCAATTCATCAGTCTCTGATTGCCGTTACTAATTCTAGCCCTCCTGATTTGATCTTATTCCAAACTCAATTATTTGAGTAATCAAGGTTTGTTTGTAATAATCTTTGAAATAAAAATGTTTCTAATCAAACTTTTGAAAAATCACTGTTCATTAAAAACAAATCTAAAAGCAAAATCTAAGTTACTTGAGAAAGGTAATTTTTAAAAGTTAAAACTCCGAAATAAAATCGAAACCCGATAAAAACATTTAACACTAATTTATATTCCCAATAATATTCACATAGAAGATTAACGTTCCCGAAATCCTTGTAAAGTATAGAGAAGTTTGCTACGTCTTTTCGCCTAAAGAAATTTGGTCAATGATTCGTGAAACAAAGATATATTTATCGGTTTATGATATTTCGACGAGAGATGAGATTTTTCAAAGCCCATAACTTTTCATAAATCTAAAATATTAGATTAGGGTTAATAACTCTTGACCACAGCTGTATCATATATAGCACATTTGTGTGTGCATTAAACCTTATCGCGCACGGGCAAATAAGCTTAACCTGTATTTCTTATTTAAAATTCGTTTGTTTAAATTTAACCCTGACTGCCTTGGTTTTTATTTTTGTTCTTCTAACACAGCTTAAAATTACAGGAGTCCTAAGCTGCCGATACCGCAGGAAAACTACGGCACGCGAGAATTATAATTTATTTGCGTTTATCATTAGTTTTAAGTGCTTTCATGACTTATAGATAGTTTAAAAACTAGTATAATCTGTTAGGTTAACACTGTTGTGCTTATTTTAATTATGAGCTTTTAATCTAACATCGAACTTGTAATTCGAAATCTGGGTTGAAAAAATTTAGCTAATCTTGGAATTTGTAACAATTAACAATTGGTTAAATAAGACGTTATTATGCTACAATTAGGCAAAGAAAATTATATGAAATAATCCCTAGAAAGCCAGCAGCAATTAAAAATTTAGCACTGAATTAAAATAAGTTTTAAGAAAGTTTGTAAATTCATTAACTTCTTGTAAACTTAACAGAATAATAATAGGATCTCCTACTTAGTAGATTGAATTTTATCAGTTTTGTTCTATAATTAAAAATACGTTATTAGGATGAAAGGAAACAACACTTCAACAATTAATAAGCAACGAGCCACTAGTTTTAGATTTCACTTCATAATATTTTGTTATTTTTGCGTACCTCTACGTAAGGGAAATACCCTCGTATAGAGCTTACAATACCAACAGAAAAGTTTCCACTTTCAACAACTTAGATGAACGTATTCTCGTTCCCGTACTCTAGAATCAATTCTTTCTAAATAATGAATTAACTTACTCAGTTTTCTGTCTGTTCTGTGAACTTCGTAGGCACGTACAGACGAAGAGCAGTGAATTCAAAATCTCAAGTTTCTACACAATTACATTATCTTTATATAAAAAGGGTATCAAATATACCAATTGTTTACTTTATACAGGGTGTTAATGAATTATAGGGACAAACTTCTAGGGCTGGCAAAATACAACAAAGCAAACAACTTTTGTTAATAAATGTGTGGTCAAAAGTGTTTCCTTTCAGGGATAGAGCTTCTCAAAGATTCTTTAAGAAGCGCCTAAATGTAGGCAACTCAATTTACTACCTACTATTTGTTTACATAACGACGGTAGTTAATACAGGATAAATTTAATATAGTCCCCTTTCCCACTTTTCAAATTCAAATTAAATTTAAAATAAATTAATTAACAAAATGTTTCAAAACTAAGCAATAGAAAAACCAAAATTACAAAGCAAAAATCAACTATTTGAAAAATTTACAATAACTAATTCAAAAATTAACAAAATTTTAGTAAATGTTCAAAATGTCGTCCCCCAGCTTCTACACACGAAGCACATCTACGAATTAAATTCTGCGCACCGCTCCAAATATACCAGGAGTTTGTTGAACTTCTTTACATGCAGCAAGAATACGCGCCGTAAGTTCTTCTACAGTTTCAACTGGGGTAGCATACACTAACTTTTAACATGACCCCACAAAAAGAAATCAAGTGGGGTCAAATCAGGGAAACGTGGAGGTCACGCCACATGCCCTCCTCGACCTATCCAACTGTTGAGAAAAGTGTTATTTAGAAATTCCCTGACTTCCGCCGAAAAATGAGCGGGTGCACCATCGTGCTGCAGCCACATTTGAGGTGGAACATCTTCTAAAAGTTCAAGGCAGGACATGGCGCAAGAAATTTAAATAAATTGCCCCTGTTAACTTTTTGGGGTAGCAGATATGGTCCAATGAGTCTATCGCCAACAATCCCGGCCCAAATGTTCACTGAAAATCTTTGCATCGTCTCAAATGTAGCTGTTTCTACTGTTTAATATTCCTTCTTTCGTAAAAGATGCCTCGTCACTAAACAAAACGTTTACTTGGAATTCTGGATCCTCATTACACCGCCGCAGAAATTCCTGGCAAAATTCTACCTTTCTGGGAAAATCTGCTTGAACTATGGCTTGTACCTTCTGTGGATGGTACGGATGTAGCTGCTGCTCATGTAGTACCTCCCATACTGAAACATGGTTCACTCCCATTTCATGAGCGATGGCTCTTGAACTAGTAGAAGGATTTTCAGCCACTCTCTCCAAAACTTCTTCCTCAAAATCCACCGTGCACCTTGTTCTGGTAGCTCCACAATTGTGTCTGTTGACAACGAATGTACCTTCCTCCCGCAGCCCACGTGAAACTACACTAAAGGCCTTGTGCGATGGATGATTCCTATTCGGAAAATGTTCTTGGTACAGGCGAGCAGCTTCGCATGCGTTACCCCAAGCAGCTCCATACATGAACATCATGTCATGCTGTTCGGCAAAAGTATAATTCGCCATAACACAAAAATACGAAACACAGAACGAAAATAACGAAGAAAATAATTATCAAAAAAATCACAGAACGAAAAAAACGAATTATAAAAGGCACACAAAGAAACGAATGCAAGGAAAGTCAACAAATATCACAAAAATATCGAATTGTGTCAAAATTGACGTTATTTGAATGCATCTATGTCTAGATCGTGTTTTTTTCAAAATTTCGTGTGACCTGTGCAAAATAATTGAAAATTAAATTTGGGTTGCCTATTTTCAGGTGCTTCTTAAAGAATCTTTAACAAGCTCTATCCCTGAAAGGAAACACTTTTGACCACACATTTATTAACAAAAGTTGTTTGCTTGGTTGTGTTTTGCAAGCCCTAGAGGCTTGTCCCTACAATTCATTAACACCCTGTATAAAAAAGCGTATCAAATGTACCAATTGTTTACTTTATATAATAATCATAATGGCGTCAATGTATTTGTATTAATTTGGTTACGCACACCTTACCATACTTTTAAGAAATATTCTACACTTGATGCCGCTTTTGAATTTATTGGTATTATTTTTTGTAAAAAAATGGAAGAAACTATTTGCTTCATTTTATTTTCAACGTGCCCTTCCGACATTTAATACCCATACGAGGAGGGTTGCGTTAAATGTAGTTATTTGGGTCTCTAGGACAAATTAATTTCACCAAAGTGTAGTGTAGGTAATATAGCAGCGAGGAAAGCCAACGCCTACAAATCCTTTTCTTATCCCTAAGGGTCTAAATTACAGACAATTAATCAAAAACCTTCGTACTTATCCCAAACCTGAAATAGAATTGCAACATTATATGTACTGGGTGATAAAAAATTCAGAATAATTGGTTTACTGGCGCTGATTTTGTTTTTTTTTCCAAAGAAATACCTTAAATAAAAGTTGTTCAGTAAACAAGCGCTGCCAGTTTAATTAAAATTATTTACTAGGTTTAACTGATACCGCCAATCACTTTTTGAATGTAACTCTGTAATTTTGTGGGGTTTTTAATGCCCTTTGTTATTAAAATTATATTCACCTTCTAGTTCTTTTTTAACTCGGCAACTTGCAGTGAAGCAGAATTAATACCGGTCACGCTTCTGCATGCAATATAAAAAAAACTTCATTCCCACAACGTACAACTACTACAACAATTATCGCAAGAGGATTTTAACAGAAAAATACAGTTTTGTGGTCAAATGATGGTAATTTCCCATAACGATGCCAATTTTGTAAATAACATAGTATTTTCTGACGAAACCAGCTTTCTATTAAATGATAACGTCAATAAGCACAATTGTAGGTACCGGTCTGTTTATAGTACATATTCAGCATTCTTAGAAGATAAACGTGTGGGCTGGACTTTGTGAAAAGCGAATTATTGGGTAGTTTCACTTAGAGGGCAATCAATATTTCTATCTTTTCCAAACTAATATTGTTTCTTTATTTCTGAATAAAGTTAACGGGATACAACGAAGTGGTTCCACTTTTTATTAAGTTTACAAAAACATGTTCATCACCATTTTGATATGTTCCCAAATAGATCGATTGAAATGAATTGATAGCCATCCAGCTCTCCAGGCTTTACACATCGAAATTGTTTTTTGCAGGATCTACGTCGACAAACCGGCAAACTTAAAAAAAATTGAGAAAAGCGGTTAAGACAAAAAATTAGTATCAACGGAATGCTAAAAAAAATCCGCCTTTGAACATTTCTAAAGTAGTTTTAAATCTAAAGTGACGGCTGCAAATTTGCCAGAACTATGTGGACTCAGTTTTGATGTTATGACAGAAGGTGTAAAACATTTTTCGTTTGCAATTTAGCGGTATGTTAGTATCCTTCACTTTTGTCTTCTGCAAACCTGAATATTGGAGCAATCAAAGTTCGTATGCAACAATATCATAAATCAAAATCTCCAATTGTTTTTGAATCTAACTTTTGAGAAATAGCCGTTCTTTAAACCGAATTCGTAGGGAGCAATTCCGCGGTCCCTAGGAAAGGTAATATGTAGATAGGAATTAAATTTTCATGAAATGATCAACTTTTTTAATTGTTTATTTACATGTTAGCATCCTCCACTTTTGTCTTCGACAAAGTTGAATATTGGAGCAATCTAAGTTCGCATGTAACAATATCAGAAATCAAAATCTCCGATTGTTTTTGAATCCAACGTTGGAGAATTGCTGTTCTTTAAAAAAAATTTCTAGGGAAAATTTCCGCAGTTTTTAGGAAAGGTCATATTCAGATAGAAATTATATTTTGATGAAATGATTAACTTTTTTGATTGTTCGTTTACATGTTGGCATCCTCTACATTGGTCTTCTGGTGAAAATTTGGAAGAGTCTATTAATCAATTATGTCGGAGTATTTTGATTTTTGAAAATAAATTTAGGGACTGTTGAGCTATCACTCTCTTACCTGCGTAAATATTCAGTCGGTCGCATAATAGACAAAAACGTTCTAAACATACTGTGCGTGTTTTTTGCAGTTTTCGGAAAGTAAAATAAATAAAAACGTAAGTCAAAGCTAGTTTAGCTTAAAATCTACTATATTGGCTAACCCATTGTCAAGCTGTAAATGCAGAGCAGTTAATTAAAAATTAATTAAAATCAAAATATGAAAGCTACAGAATGTCATTTCATAAAAAATACCAAATCAGGAATCATATGTAGTATAAATTAATAAACTTATACCGCAAAAACTCTACTTTTTTACCGAGAAAGTGTTGCCAGGAATATTTTTTGCTAAAACGAATATTTCGGCTAGCGAAGCCTTAATTTAGTACCGCCCGCTTACCTTTCATGTTGAATTATTGTACACTGCCAAAACCAACATTATTATCGTTACTATGACTGCCTGTTAGTATTAATATTTCATTTCTACTACTTACCCGCAAGAGGAAGAAACTCAGGATTTAAAAGAAACTAAAAATGTGCGAGGAAGAACTGCAAAAGGCAATGAAAGGGAAGTATTTTATAGTCATGATTTTAACCTCCATTTAGAAAACAAAGTTAAGTTCAGTGTTTTTTCATTCCCATGTAAAGGGGCGTACTGCTATGGGGACCTTTCGGATCCCGAAACGGAGTCCTAAGCCCCTTTTCAGCCGGGAAATTATAAGTAGAGCAAGGAATTTGTATAAAGGAGGATTTCTGTGGATAGTACTGTCCCAGTATTCATCTTATCGCCCAGGAAAACCAAGGAAAAAACCTGAGCCAGGATAGTGGGCCGGGCTAGGGAGTTAAACCCAGGCCTCCTGACTGAAATGTAGACATACTTACCGTGAAGCTACCTCTCTCGGTTCCCTATTTGGAAAAAAACAATGCAGTCAAGGAGACACGGTTCTTGTACAAGACTGATTAGAAAAAAATAGTGACTGAAACCAACAATGGTGCATTAAAAAAGTATCATCAATTATAACGTATGTTTCTTCAGTTTGGTGTCATCAACCCAGGAAAAGAGTGGTCGTAAACAAACTCATCAAACTACAAAGTCTTGTATGTTTGGGAATAACCAGAGCAATGACTTCAACGCCTAATGCATTAATAAAGGAAGTGCTGGACCTTCTTCCGCTACATTTATTGATGAGATTTAATGCACTTCTAATATCTCAAGGAAGGACTCACATTCTTGGCAATATAAACAGCATGAAATTTTGAGGATTATTATACCCGATGGAAATGAAAGAATAGCAGAAGTTGAGGAATCGAGTGAGATCCAACTGGTATACAGACGGATTCAAACGACAAGCCGTTCCAAAGCAAGTATTTTAGCGGCAGGTACGGGGGATAGCATTGGCATTAGCCTAGACTGCCTCGCTACCATCTAAAGTAAAGTAAAGTCAGCGGCGCTACACTCCAATGAGCAGTTTGGCCTGCAATGCGGTGGGTCAGGGCCACCGTACCATCGCTTCCGATACCCAGCCGTCTCGCACTCTTATATGAAGTTCGGGGTGGTGTGGTAAGCACCACGCCTTAGACCGCTGCCTTACTTCCCTCACCCCTCGAGGGGTTTGGTTCCCAATTTTTAAAAAGCGACTGGGTAGGCCGCCTGCCAGGCATCCAGTCTTCGGGTTTGAACCCAAGACCTTCCGCGTAGCAGCCAAGTGCCCTAACCACTCGGCCACTCTGGCGCCATCTTCGCTACCATCTGTCAGGCTAAATTAACTATGATCGGGACCTACGCACAGATCATAGTGACAAAAAATTATGTAAATAGATTAATCTACGTCATGTTTTGTAACCAAGCAGTTTTAAACCGTTGGTAGGTTGCATGGCGGAGAACTGCGAATGCTGGTCACACGGTATTGCGAGTTAAGCTCTGTCCGGTCTGGTCCTTATTTGTATGGGTGACCAATACAGGGGTATATCTGCAACTAACCGTGCTTCGGAGGGCATGTTAAGCGGTCGGTCCCGGTTGTCATACTAATACCTTGTGCAATCGTAAACCATTTAGTGGAACTTCTTCCCCTTTCGATGGGTAAGACCAGCCTCCTGCCCGGCATACGTGCAAAAAAGGCTCACAAAACCCGCATACATTGCGGGTATTAAGCAGGCCATTGGTCTATAATAATAATAGGAAAAAGGTATTAAATGCTGTGGAAGGTATAGAAATACATTCAAGGGCAGTACTAGCAGTGATAACACTACCGAAAGTTCTAGAATGGAAGACAGTGCACTAAGGCTTTGAAGATAATGAAAAAGCAGAACAGATGACAAAACTGGCAGCAAATTTCTAGTTGGTCAATAACCCACATGCGGAATATCGTATCACACCGCAAAGGGGACGGTAAAGGACCTACTACGTACGCAACATTGCATTTACTGGAGGAAAATATCAGGAATGAGGCAATTTCGTGAATAACCCATCCAAAAATAAAATGGAAGAAATCTTGCGAATAAGCAACTTAGATTGACAACAAGATCCTGTTGTTTCAGTAAAATTAGGACGATAGAAGACCATTCCTTAAGATTATGCGACGAGGAAGAGTAAACATCGGAGCACATTCGCTGCTTATATTTAGTTCTAGGAACAAAACATTGTCGCTTTGGAGTGCAGGTTTTTAAAACCCATCAACAGTATCCTAAATTACTTTAAGGATACTAGAATGATGGAGTTGTTTACTCATAGAGCACAATAACCCAAAGAGCTGCAGTGCATTGGGCTTTAAATCACCTCTAAAGCGAATAGTAATACTAATAACAATATAACCTAAAATATAAACTTTTAAAATTTTATAGACAGAAATTTATCGTAATCGTAGAATAATAATAATTTGACGAAAATGTTACTGTATAAAATCAAACTAGCCGGTTGAAAAAAAAAAAAATTTAAAGAAAGGTAACTTTTGAAAAAAATAAATAATATCTTTTGCAGAGGGTGTGTATAAATATACAGTGAACAGAATATTTTGTAAAAAAGACCACAATATCAAATATATACACAAAGTACTCGTCTGCATTCATAAACTCCATAAGATGCTTTGGAAAAGAGAAATATTTGCTACTCTTTAAGGAAAAGACATTCTTACGGCTGTAAAGTTCAAAACATGCAACGTAGCTATGCGTTTATCTGCCATACAAGAGTCACATCAATCGAGAAAATATGCAAGCTTTGTTGTTTTCTTAGCGCTACTAGAAAAGAAAAATCAAAGAAGTTTTTAAATATGTAAGCAATACGATTACTACTAAACAAGAAATTTTTCAGGCCTTCTTTGGGAATGTGCAATACAATATAAAAAGTAATTTTAATCGATGTTTATTTGTGTTTTATTAAGTTTTATTCTGTAGAATATTTTAAAAAAATTAAAAATTCGATACATCAGCTTAAATTAAATTTGAATGTTAATTTTTTTAGTAACAATAAAAATTTATCGGGTAAAATAGGCTTATAGCAAATCTGCAACCCGAAACGCAAGTTACAGTTCTTTTTTTTGTTTATCCAAAAAAAGTATTTTGCAAATGTAAAATAAGATAACTTAAAAACTTTTTCTCCAAACTTTTTATTTGCAAAATAGAGGCCGCTATGATTTTTAAAAATTTGCCAGATCACAATGTTAGAATTTGATGCAGTAATAGCCTTAAAGTAATTTGACGTGACATAAAATTACTTGCTTTTTTTTAAGAACTATGAGGCTGTACTTGAGCACGACTCCATGATTCCCACCCCACCTCCTTACCCGCGCGCTTTAGCGCTATTCAACGGTCTAACATGCCCCACCCCTGAAAGACATGCAACCCAACATACACACCTCACACACCATCCATGGACAGGCCGGATTTAACTTATTCAGAAAAATTTCCGACGGGCAGAGGACTCGAACCTACTGTCGTTGAGAGTCTAGTTTCAAAGCCTGGAACTTTAGCCACTAGACCACCCGCTGGCCCTAAATTACTTGCTAAACTACACAAACTAACAAAATTTTTGAATGTTATTTCTCAAAACGTGACCGCAAACAACCTTTTTTGAATTTGATAAGTTAATAAAACGTCTTGTCCAAAATTTTTCGAAATTATTACCCATGAACAGGAAAATCGGCCTAACGATAAATATGGTATAAAACATAAGAAGTGTTTTGAAATAAAAATAAACTTTAAAGGCTCCACAGTCTATAACAAACCACTAACACCTTGCAAAAAAAGATTTAATTCAGGAGGAAATCGGATAAATTGCAAATTAAGGGAAACAAGGGATGTAAAACAAAAATTGATTGCAGAAAGATTACTATCATTGAAGAACAAGAATATATCTGGAAGGATAACGAAGAAAGAGTAGGGAAACAGATACAGGGTGGGGAAAAGGTATGAAACAATGGCTGTAATGCTTTAAATATAAGTTTTAAGAAAAAATCCTTCAAGGGGTATAGCGATTTAAGTTAAGAGATTGTATGACGTTCTTGTTCAGTTGTTTTTGACACGTGATATCAGAGACGTTTTTTTAAATGACAACATAGGACGTGTTGGGTATCGTTGAATAGACTTTTTTTGCTTTTTATCAATCTAAAAATTTTACAGGGTTGTATTAGAAAATTATTGAAAAAAAATTATTAAAAGTTATTGCATTTTAAAAATTGACAATATGGCAGTGTCCTAAACGTTGTAAAAATTATTTAAAGTATTTCTTAAGTACTCTGCTTCTATCCTCATAGAAAAAAGTCTAAAGGTGGATGAACAGGGCATATCGCATGAAGATATATGGTTTCAGCAAGACGGCGCACCTTCCCATTACGCTTTACCTATCAGGCAATATTTAAACGAGGTGTTTCCGAATAGGTTGATCGGAAGGGGAGGAACAATCAACTGGCCAGCTCGATCTCCGGATTTGACACCTTTAAACTTCTTTCTATGGAGAAAACTGAAGAACAAAGTCTACACTGAAAGGCCAAACAATGTAGAAGATTTAAAAACGGAATCCAGCAAGAGGTGGCGCAAATAGAAGCAAAGTACTTAAATACTTTAAATAATTTTTACAACGTTTAGGACACTGCCAAATTGTCAATGATGAACATTTATTTTAATGTCAATTTT
This sequence comes from Ctenicera cuprea, assembly GCA_958336395.1. NCBI lineage: Eukaryota > Metazoa > Arthropoda > Insecta > Coleoptera > Elateridae > Ctenicera > Ctenicera cuprea. The sequence continues at coordinate 52,627,422 of OY284492.1, read as the reverse complement.
TAAAATGCAATAATTTTAAATGAGTTTTTTTCAATAATTTGCTAATACAACCCTGTGTAATTTTTAGATCGATAAGAAGAAAAAAACTCTATTCAACGATACGTCTTATGTTGTCATTTAAAAAAACTCTCTGATATCATCTCCAAAAAACAACTGAACAAAAAAAAATTAAAAAACCTCATACAATGTCTCTTAACTTAAATCGATATACCCTTGAAGGATTTTTTCTTAAAACTTATATTTAAAGCATTACAGCCATTATTCCATACTTTTCCCCAACGCTGTATAAAAAAAAATATACTACCGGATAGATTTAAAAGAAGATGAATGAATGTACCCAACTAGCAATCTAAGTCGCCTGTAGCTACATTTTTGCTGATTAGGTGTACCGAAACTTTGCCAAGGCACTGCTACGTAATAGCGACTAAAACTATGACTTTGAGATAGCATCTAAAATGCAATAAAGATGAGGTACTAAAAGTGCAAGTATGCAACTATAAAACAAATAATAAATGGAAGAATCATAAATGGGCACGCAATGCTATCTCAAACACATTCCGAATATTCGGACTTCCGAAATTCCAGTGACAAACCGACTGCGCCGCAGCCGCATTGAGGTTCGGTACTGGACGCTCCAGGGATTTCCGTCGATTCTGATATGGAATGAATATTCCGATTATGGGAGTCACCCGAATAGTAACATTCCGATTTTTACCTCATTTTTTCCTCGCTGTACGAAGTATAGCTGTAGAGGGCGGTAACGTCAGGTTGTATTTGGAGCAAATGCGTTCATTCAGCAAAGTTTTTTTCGTATTGAGTTTACTGGCTGATATAAGAGTTATGCCTAAAAAAAGGTACTTCAATGGCAAACATTTTGAGAAATCAGCAAATTTTAGGGTCTTGGAAGACCCATTAGGCGGACGCTGCAGAGGTGGCTGTGTGTGTATGTCTGTCTGTCTGTCTGTGAGACGCCTTAACGCAGAAAAACAAAATTTGGCTCAAAGATTACCAATTGCAATTAGGATGACCCGCAACAAAATGAGGCTGGTCCGCCAAAAAAAAGAGGGCGAGGGTGTTCTATTCCAAAAATCCAAAATAGACGCCCTCGAAGAAGAAACTTGAATTCGTATTCTATGCATGTCAAATAGCCGATGTTCGCAAACGCAATTTCCCTATCAGGCAACATTTCCTCCCCCCCCCCCCCCCATATTTTTTTTTTTAAATTTACTAATTTCGGTATAAGCATGTTAAATGACAACAGGAACCACTTTTTCATTGAAAAACATCACCGAAAGGTTTCCTTTTGGTCGTTTACTTTGAGTGATTGCAAAAATACGGCCATCAGCCAAAGTACTATAGAACGTGAAAAATTGATTTTGAGATTTTAATGGACAAACTCTGGTTGCAAACTAGAAAACTCAATATATCTTAAAAGCTGGCGACTGCATTAAAAAATGGTGGGAGGGAGAGGGGTGCTTTACTTCAATATAGACACGCTCGGAAAAGAACTTAAGATTAGTATTCTACAAATGACAGCCGATTTCCGCAAACGCGATTTTTTTATCACCCTCAATTTTGTGTTTTTACAAAAAATTACGGATTTCGGCTTCAAAATCGGCATGAGCTTGTTAAACGACAATAGGAACAATATTCCATTAGGAAAACACCACTGGGACGTTTTCTTTGAGCCGTTTACCTGAATAGATTAATAAAGTAATCGCCAAAAAAAAACGGCTATTGATTTTAAGGTTTCAAGGGATATTCTGCTTCAAAATCGTTATAAACATGTAAAATTACAACAAAGTAATTTCCAAATTTTCAAAAAATTTTACTAAGCTCAAAATTTTAAGTTTTAAGTTTTTGGAAATTTTCAAAATTTTAATACTTGCAAAATGAAAAATTTCATAATTTTTCGTAACTTTTACATAATGTGAAAATTTACAAAATTACAAAAAGATTTTATACTTAATTTCATAAAAACAATATTCACAAATTATCTTTATTTTCAACCATTATTTAAATTATTAAATTTTCTAAAAGTTGTCAACATTTTCTAAAATTTTCAATCTCAAAAATGTCCAATTTCTAAAATTTTATGTTTTCGCAATTTTCGAAATTTCAAGTTTTAAAACATTTGAATTTTTCATAAATTTTGGAAATATCAAAAATTATCAAATTTTTATTATTTATCATTGCTTAAAAATAATCAAAATTGCAAAAATTTTTAAAACCCAAAATAATTATCGTAAATCTTCAAAATTACCGAGATTTTTAAATTTTCAAAGTTAGCAATTTTATAATTAAATTTAATAGTAATCAAAATTTTTCCAAAAACTAAATTAAAAACATATTTTTTATATTTTTAAAGAACATCCGGTATACAATATATACGAAATGTTTTCGAATATTTTAATAATATTCTAAATTTCTTTAAAATTGTCAAAACTTTCAAAATATAATAAAAATAAATTCCATAAATGCGGGGAAGGTACCGTGGCAGTTGCCCGACGGCTTTTTCTCATCACTAGTGTGTATGTATATTCAGCAAATTGCAAATTTAATTTTTAAGGGGGCTACTCTTCGTCACTTTTCATTAATAGGGCGTTTTTTAATACCAATCTAGCTTCCACTGCAAAATTTAAAAAAAAACAATTTTTTAAATAATTGCGATAACATTTTATCTGTGTTTAAGTTTAAAATTTTGAATTTTAAAAATTTTTATAATTTCAAAAATTTTCGCAATTTTCGAAATTTCAAATTTTAAAACATTCATAATTTTCTGAAATTTTGGAAATATCAAAAATTATTATATTTTCAATACTTATCAATACTTAAAAATAATCAAAATTGCAAAAATTTTTAAAACCCAAAACAGTTTCCGTAAATTTTCGACCTTGTCGAGATTTTTAAAAATTTTCAATGTTTGCAATTTTATAATTAAAAAAAATTGATAGTAATCAAAATTTTCTAAAAATTTAAATAAAAAGTATATTGTTTTAATTAAAAAAAAACATCCGGTATAAAATATATTCGAAATGTTTTCGAAAATTTTAATTATATTAATTTCTTTAAAATTGTCAAAAGTTTTAAAATATAATAAAAATTTTCATAAATGTGGGGAAGGTTCCGTGGCGGTTGCGCGACAGCTTTTTCTCAACACTAGTATGTATGTATTATTCAGTAAAATGCAAATTTAATTTTTAATGGGGCTATTCTTTCCCACTTCTTATTGTTTAGGTGTTCTTTAATACCAATCTATCTTCCACTGCGATATATTAAATGAAATGTTTTGTTTTTGAAATAATTGCAATAAAATTTTACGTGTTTAAGTTTAAACTTTTCTTTAACAATGTGGCATTTTTAGAATTTAAACTTGATTTAGAATTACAACAGTTGAGTACGTAACCTTGTTATATTAGGTAGCCAATACGCAACCACACACAATGATATTTTTAGCTATCCATACATATATAACAGCTCAAAGGTTTTTTTTCTCCGGTTCCTCCAGCGACTAGCGCTTCACCAATTTGGACCATTTTTTTTTTCAATGAAAGGTCTCTGTCCTCAGATGAAACATGAAACATTTTATATTTTTATTCTACGTCGATTTTTCAATAATAATTATTTTAATTTATAGTATATATGAAGCTCGGATAGACGCGCGTCACTTGGGGCGCCATCTACAAAACTGTCGCGTCTCATTATTGGAACTAATGCATCGCCGGGCGGTCAACGCTGAGTCTGCCGTCGAATTTCGTCGAGGTTACACTAGTAGTTATTTAAGTAACAAGGAATGTAAAGACGTAATAACATCCGAGGTAGGCGAATACGATCTGAGGCGGAGCCGAAGCTTGTCGCCTGCCGAGGATGTTATTAGTCGATACATTCCGTGTTACTTATTAAATTTTTCACGCTACCGGCAATGTAAGTAGGCCTACAGGTAGAAATTTAATCATATTTTTAAAAGTTCGTTTTGACAGCTGTCATCGGAATTATTTTTTAAAAGCCCCATTATTCTAAGTTGTCTGTGCTTGTTACCATATCAACGAACAGTTAAAATCAACATTTTAGTATTCTGTTTGAAATAAAATATTGGAATCTGTACCTTGTTGCTTTAATTATTATCCTATAGGAATGTAAATGACACTATTAAGTTCCGTAGACAAAGGCAAAAAGTAAACGAATGTTATTGGCCATTTTCATCTTTTGTAGCTATGGATGTATCGTCTATTTACCTTGCCTGTAGCGTGAAAATTTTAATTATAACAAAAATTACAAGGCCGAAAAGATTTTCCAACAATGGATCATTAGGAGAACGCGTCAAACATGCTAAATATAAATGTTCGACTAATAAGGCAAAAAATATAATATTCGCCAACAATCACCCTCGCAGAAAATAACTCTTTATCAACTTTTTCATATCTTATTTTTATTTTAGCGCCTTTTAATAAGAAAAATTGAAGTAGCTTTTCAAAGTGATATTTAATTAATCTCGAGCCCGAACTTAAATCTCATCATCATTTTCACCAAGAAAAGGACATATTAAAATTAATAATACTTTTGATTACTTTGAAACTTTAATAAGAGAAGCCGTCTCTGTGTATACTGCTCTACTTTATCTGGGGGGTTACGAACTTGGCTTACTTAGTATGCAAGCCTGAAAGTTTATACTTAACTTTACTAGCTGCTTTACTGGAAATCTCCGCGGAAGGCTTCCCACTATTCCAAACAAAATCCGGAGCGAAGACTACGCTTAATATGTAAGAATATTAGGATCAATAACTGTGCCAATTTTCCTAACAAAGGAAGCGTTAACTTTTTTACTCTTTCACGAGAACAAATGAAAACAGCAAGCCAACATATAAACTAACATAAAAAGTTCGTTGTACTTTTTTAAAGGAACGAATTTGAGTTTTCTTATTTCATTTCTGTTTGGTACGTTATTCGCCCCAGTTTTGCTATAATACACCATACGTGAGTATTATTTTTATTGATTGATGTCCCAACAAACGTGATTTGATGAGCGCTGATTTATCAACGCAGAACGTGTACGTTGCAACGCATTGACGCACGAGCTTATTTATTATTAGGAAGCTCGAATAATGCAGTCCCTCGGGCACGTTCTAGATACGCGATATACTGTTTGGTAAATTACTAATTTGTATTTCCACCACACTATTTTCTGTTATAATTAACTCATCAACATTATTAGCCGTACAGAGAAGTTATTACAATAAAATTTAAATTAAGGTATTGTGAGCGCTAATAATTTATTTATGTTAACCAAATTAATCATTTTTAATGAGTTTCAGTTTATCTGATATACCACAGTTTTGAAGAGGTTGCAACAAACTTATTTTGCGTTGTTAAAATTATTTTCATTTAGTCCACTAAGCTTTGGATTTTAACACAAACTAGTTCGTTGACTCCTTCTCCCTCCATATTAGCCTGAGCTTAAACGCGCACCCGGAGGTTTGGTTAAAGTAGGAGTAGTTCCCTCTCCAGGCCATTTTTCTTTCATATAAAACGCGCTTCCCAATCAAAAAGTTAAGAATTTTTCATCTGAACTCTAAAGAGCGTACTAACTTCCGTCTTTCGATCTTATTACAAATTCGAATATTGAGAAGTCGGAGTTCGTTTGTAATAATTTCGGAGAACCCGTGTAACACGTAGAATTTTGAATTCAATCCGAAAGTTAAGCTTTAACGTCTACTTTGTTTGTTATATTTTCCCGAGAACCCGTCATACCCTTTGAGTTTTGCATCAAAACCGAAAGTCAAAGACACTACCGTCCGACGGTGAATTGCAAACTTTTAAATGTTTCTAATATTGCCCTGAGGACCCGTTGAACCCATATGGATTTCTGTTCAAAACCGCAAGTTAAAGACTTTCCCGCCCGACCGTGAAATACAAACTTTTATACATTTGTTATATGATATGTTCCCGAGATAATCTAAAAAACGTATTCCACGTTTAAACCCGCTAGAAGGTTAAGAATTTTTCACCTGAGCTCTTAAGATCTCACTAGCTCCCGCTTTCCGATCTCATTACAAATTCCAATATTGAGGAATCGGAGTTTGTAGCAATTTCGGAAAACACGCTTAAGACTTTGAACTTTAAATTCAATCCGAATTTAAACTTCCGTCCATCCGTGAATTACAAACTTTGCTTCGTTTGTAATATTTTGCGTCATACCCTTAGAATTTCAATTCGAACTGAAAATTAAAAACTTTACCGCCCGACCGGGAATTACAAACTTTTATACATTTCTAATATAACGCGGTCCCAAGATATTCTAAAAGACGTAATCCACATTTAAACCAGCCAGAAACTAGCTCACTAACCTCCCTTTGCGGTTTTATTACAAATTCGAATATTGTAAAACGGAGTTCGTTTGTAATAATTCCGGAGAACTAGCCTCAGAGTTTGAATTTTGAATTCAATCCGGAAGTTAAATTGTGCCGTCTACCCGTGAATTACAAACTTTGCTACAATTTTTATATTTTCTTGAGAACCCGTCATACCCTTTAAATTTCTATTTAAACCAAAAATTAAAAATTTTACCACGCGTCCATAAATTACAAACTTTTATACATTTGTAATTTTTCCCCGAAAATCCGTCAAAGACTTTGAATTCAAAATTCCCGGGATATTATAAAAGACGTATTCCACGTTTGAACCAGTTCGAAGGCCAACAATTTTTCATCTGAACTCTAAAGAGCTTACTAGATCTCCCGCTCCGGCCTTGTTAGAAAGTCGAATATTATGAAAACAAAGTTCGTTTGTAATAATTCCGGAGAACTCGCCCAAAACCTTGAATTTTGAGTTTAATTCTAAATTTAACTTTACCGTGGCCCGTCTCTTTGGGTATAGTTTTGTTATTAGAAATATTTTAAAACAAAAAATAGATATCATATGGTCATGAATTAATAGTATGAATTTTTTATCGGTACTGGTATTACCAGCACACGATTCCTACAGCCAGCTAGAACACGACGTAGCCGTATTCGTTTGCTGTTAAATCATAGAATTCAAAAAACATTTTCAGGGAAAACATTGTTTCACTTAGAACAATTTACATTTGCATAAAATTCCGCTCTCTAGTTGCTAAATTTGAATTTATTTGTTTTCGTACAAAAATTAATATTATTTAATTTTACTGTGGCATACTTCAATTTAAACAATTTTGCGCATATGACCTTTGATTATTTTTTTAATAGAGCAGCTTTATTCTGTTTCAAAATGAAATAGAAATAAATTCCACCAAATACAGAGTAATTGTAACTAATTGGAGCAGTCCACCACGTTCATTCTCATTAATAATGTCAAGAGTTGTCGATACAGTTCTACTGATGTGTATTTACGCATAATAACCGGTAGTATCTACATGAGCGCCGATGATATATAGATCTAATAAATCATTTATTGCCAATCCCTCTATCTAACGTTGTTTGTAAATGCGTATTAGTTTGTCTATTCCTATGCGATAATGTTACAATCAATAATCCATCACTAAATATTATTTGATGGGTTAGCCCTATAACTTACTAGCCTAACTGGATATTGGGATGCGACGGAATTTTAAATAAACCCTCCATGGTCCGGTGCTTCTAACAAATAATGAATCCGCTCCGGTGGAAGTTTAAATCTGGTTTAAACTCAGACGAACTGCATTAAAGATTTACAAGGTTTGAAGATACCGTTGCGAAAATCTCTGCATTCTGGGCAGGTTTTATTTGCTGAAGTAATTTAACTGATCTTTTTTTAAAAGAAAAACTCTTAAAAGTAGTGCAATAAATACATTTCTTAAACGAAATAACGGTCGTTTGTTTTAAGGAAAGTAAATACAAATTGCAGTGGTTATAAACTCGATAACAATGAGTGACAAAATTATTACCAACGATAAATGTTTATATAAAAAAAGTATTAACTTACTTTATTCTCGATGTAGAGAAAGTAGATGGATTTTCATGATCTGCATCTGAAACAACAAAAAAAAGTTAGTTAACTCATACAACGGTTTATTTGAATGTTGCTTGTAACCCCCCCTCGCGAATGCAAAATCTATAATATAGTAATTCCTTAATCAGAGTGGCATTACCTTTTCTATTATAAAATGCTTACCATATTTTAGTTACAATTGTAACGAAATTTTAGTTTTTTGCATTACCATATTTATCTCCAAATAAAAATTAGTTAACACAAAAGTGACAGCAAACGCGCAGGTCCGTCTGCCTTCTACGTCACTAAGCAACGGGCGACTTCCGTTTCGTGCTACAGTCGCCACCTTTACAAATGTTTGTTGGCTAGGAAACGACGACTTCCGCTTTGGAAAATATTAAGATCATCCCGTCTGCAAAAGTTTGGTTCTATTGACATGTAAAACTAAACAACAAGCAACTTTCGTTTCCTGCTACGGTAACCACGTCGGCAAATGTTTGTTTATTTTGATACGCGACGACGATTAATGTTTGTTTATTTTTCTATGCGATGACGGACAAAAAAAAACAGTATAAAGTTGCTGCATATTAAATGGAGAATCAGTTCGTTTTCAAAATCGAAACGGAGCTTACCTCCAAATACGGTCCAAAAACTAAAACTAGTAAAAACATCCGCTTCTGGCTCGAGCGCAAGCTAACGGTTTTATTAGGTTTTCACCATCAAAAACGCTACAAAAACCAAAATTTTTAAACATAACTGCATATGGATCGAGCGTAAGCTAACAGTGCTACACAGACAAGCCGCAAGACTAACCCGTTTTTTGCCCCACGCCCGTTATATGTACGACCTAGAAATCCGCTACTACTTAGCGAATTATGTAGCTACGTGCGTTGATCCCTTAGAGGACGTGTGTTGCGTTTGTGTGAATAAACTTTGTGATTTTTTTGCTGTACTTAATAATTATCTATATAATCTTCCGTTCTCGTTCAATTCATTGTTTGTTAAAAAATAATCTCTTTGTTCATGTCTAGGTAAAAAAAAACATTGACTGTGAAATAAATATTCAGGCATTACCCTGTCTACTTTCTGCCATTCCTCGTTGCTGTGACTAAATTAGGTTCGCCGGTTTATTCCTTTTAGTGATTTTCTTCAGCGCAAGTCGTTCCGTAGGGTACGCAATTGAAATAAATAATGTATATTGCTTCACCAAGGCCATAGATGCGGTACGGGACATGTGAGCCCCGTTCGGTCGAGAACAATTACATAACTATCTAGTGGATTAATGCGCCCTTATAACCGGACCCCCGTGCGGGGTTGCCAGTCCTCCATAGAGCGCCTTCTCAGGTGGAGGATAGTAATAACACACTCGATGCGGACTACAACTGGCACAATAGCGTCTGTCTCTAAAGGAGCGGCTACAAACAGCGTCTGTTTCCCAGGCTAGGTGCAGCTGAACAAAAATCTTCCAACCCGTCTAGTTAGCGTGGAAAATAATGGCTAAAAAATTCCACTAAACCAAAGTTTAATGGCGAATCTCGAAACAAATAGAAACGTACCGCAGGTAGGTAGGATAACCGTATCCCAATCTCACAAGTTTCGATAAGTCTGCCTCAAGCATTCTGGGAAAAGCAAAGGGGTTGCAAAGAACATCATACATAAACAACCACCAAAAACTAAATTATATGTTGCCACCTGTAGCATTAGAACAATGAAATCAATAAAAGGTCCAGAAGAGCTAGAAGAAGAACTAATTACAACAAATTAAATGGGACATTGTTGGTCTGTGAATAACTAGAGTACCCGACGAGAAATGTACAACGCTCAAATAAGGACACCTATTGTACCAGATAAACAACGAATCCATCAAAATACACAAAAAATATAACATCTAATATCAAAAATGAAGTCAATATCACCAGCGGTAATGTATAGTATGGTCTCCAAGTTCACCGAGTGTATGCCTCATCAAATGCCTCAGAAGGCGAAGATGGGCAAAATAAATCGTACAATGGATACCAAGAACGTACAAAAGGAGCGTCGGCAGACCAGAACGAAGGTGGATTGACGACACCATATCATCAATAAGCATATTTATATATGCAGCGATAGCCAAACGGCCCTTAAGGCTCTTGACAACCAAATCAATGCTGGTCAAAGACTGTCGTGAGGCCCTAAGCAGATTCGGCTCACACAATTGGGTCAAGCTACTCTGGGCGCTCGGCCACAGTAACATTAGCGGAAACGAGGAGGCCGATGCTCTGGCTAGGGAAAGCTCAACGAAGACCCTCTTTGACCAGGAGCCGGTCTTGCGACTCCCCACGAGCATCGCAAAGCAAGAGATTGAGAACTGGGCTCGTTCCCATTTCAAAATCCACTAGACCTTGCATCCAGGGCTGCGCCAGCCAAAGCTTCTTATGCGAGAACCTTCGCCATGGCGTTTCAAACAACTCCTACGCTTAAGTAGGAATTACATCAGAATTGTGTAGGTTTCCTGACCGGCCATGGTCCTTTTAACAAACACCTTAACACCATGGGAGTAGTAAACGACCCCATGTGCAGGTTCTGTGGAGAAGAGGAATTTTCTCTCCATCTTCTCATCCATTGCTCCAGACTAATGGTACTGAAGCACCGACACCTCGGAAACCTGTTTCCGGAGCCAGAAGAACTACAGGATATCTCTCTCAACTGGGTACTAGCCTTTGGGTTAAGTACCAGTCTGTATGAAGAAAATCCCTGAACTAGCGGTGGATGTACAATGAGCCAGAGTTCTGCACCGCCGTAAGTAGAAGAAGAAGAAGAAGACATCACCAAAAAAGTTGGGAAAGATGGCCTAAAACAGAACAGAGTAGAGAAGGAACAAGAAGGCGTATGTTCAGGAGTGGACTGCTAGAGGCTGATAAAAAAGAACCGGACCACTCTTTGCAATTTGTACGTTACTGGACATAAAATTATAGTAGCAATCTTACGGGACACATAAACCCCGTATTGCACAGTGTTGCAAATTAGTACGGGACCGCACTGACTCGTATCGCACATTAAAGTAGTATCCAAAGTACGATATTTGCAGAGAACTGTTAAAACAATGACATTTGTAATAATTTAGTACTTGCGTATCATGTGAACTGTGCGTTGTGCCTTGATCACAAGCCACTACTGCTCTACCATTATATACCAAGGTTGTAGAGCAGTAGCTGTTAGTGAACATTTACTATGGGAAGTCACAACGCACAGTCCTATATTTCTAATAAGAAATGTTGGTAAATATATCAGTTTAAATGGAATAAAAACAGAATTCAAGACCATTAAAGCAATTAATTTATTTTCTTTTTCATAAAAGCAGCGTTCTCTCGTTCGATCCCAAAATTCACTTTATCTTGCTGATTTAATCTTGATCGAACATTTCTAATTTAGAAGGGGCAGTTTCTCAACTGCCTACTACAGTTTTTGTGTCACCTACATTGCGCTAGACAAATTGCCGGCAGACAGGTTGGTTCAATTTGAGCAAGCGAATGTAGAGGTAAACAACACTACAGAGACCTCCACGTGTGTCAGAAGGGGATATTAACTCACAAATCCCTGGGTCCGCAATATTTATCACAGAACCGCTTCATCGGACAGATGTATTACTGTGTCGCTAGTCCACTTCACCGTTTCCAGGCAATTTATTTAGTCAATAAAAACGGCTACACACAATAGCTTCAACAGTCACAGTACGTATTGCTTCATTATTTACACAAAGAACCCCATTACGATAATACAAATTTTTCGCTCTTTTTTTCCTACGCCACCAATGTATGTTTGTGAACAGAAACTCTTTCAGTTGGGCACATTTTGTCAACAACTACGTTGAAGCTCCACAAAAAAATATTTTAAACCTGCATGAAGTATTGCGGGTTTTTCACAACAAATTGGTATTTTTTGTAATATCTGTGAAAATCTAAAGAACAGGGAAAGGTACTTCAGGAATCACTGTATTAATATAAAGTTTGCAGAGCTTCAATTTGCATTTCCTACTTTAATGCAGAAGCGTCTAGGGAAATTTTGCATTAATACAACCGCTGCATTCATGTACTGAACGTAATTTTAATGAACATTGTTTCAATTAACGCGCTAATTGCAGACTTTATCTGAGATACTTTTACAAGCAGAATTCGCATTTTTTTGGAATGTTAACAGTCAGTTTATGCGATTAAAGAGGAAACGCTGCTGTTTCAACAATGAGACTTTTGAATGAGAATTTCTTAAGAAATTCGTCTACAAATAATACATTTGCATAAAATATAAATAACTCTTGCGAGTGTTGTAAAAATAGACTGTAAAATCAGTTTAAAATAGAAAAAAACGATTTTGCTTGAAAACAGATTTTTATGAACTTTTTTTGTTAGAAATAGCATCAACTGTACAAAAACCAATATTATTTCTTACAGAAAAAGGTTAATTTAACCAAAACAGTTATTGGTTACTACAATAAAGTTGAAACGTACAAAAAAAGATTATTGCTTATAACTGTAAATTACAACTTTCTTTTAGACTGTAGTAATATAGTTTGTTTGTACAAAAATTATTTTTTCGCCGATGGTCAGTAAATGCATGATATTACGGACAGTTGACGGTCGGTAAAGTAACACATTTAGTGATTAGGCAGTAAATACGAGGGGGTATTGATAAGTACTTAGCCTACCTTATAAAACGCCACAATATTTCAAAACAAAATTTTATTTATTCAACATAATCTCCTTTAAGACTTATACATTTAGCAGAACGTTCATAAAGTAATTCTAAGCCATTTAAAAAAAATCTTTGTCTTGGTCTGCAAACCACTCCTCAACGGCACATATTGCTTCGTCATTTGTCGAAAATCTTTTACCTTTCAAATGTTTTTTGAGTTTTGGGAACAAATAATAGTCTGACGGTGCTAAATCCGGAGAATAGGGCGGCTGGTCAACCAATTCAAAACCAATTTCATCAATTTTTTGCAGTGCAATCAACGACTTGTGAGCAGGAGCGTTGTCGTGCAAAAAGAGCACACCTCTGGCAAGTTTTCCGCGGCGTTTTTACACAATTTTCTTACGTAGCAACTCAGTATAATATGCTCCCGTGATATTTCTACCCCGTTCCAAATAATCTATCAGAATTATCCCATCTTTGTCACACAAAACTGAAGCAAGAATCTTGCCAGGGCGCCGCTCATTTTTCACATCTGATCTTCCTCTTTTATATTCCGCAACCCAGTTTTTAATAGTGGTGTATGAAGGACACTGATCACCTAAGGTTTCTATCATACCAGCAAAAATGTCTTTGCCCGATAACCCTTTCAAAAATAAATACCAGCCAGATGAATATTCCCATAATACCTTGATTGTAAAAATGAAATGCGCGCGCAATCAACGTATGCCTAGGCCTCCGTGAGACAATCTGAAGATGTCCGAGCCCTTTCACGTTGTTACTATTTAATTTATGACGTCACCCAGTTGTAACAACAGCTGTCTAGCTACATAGCTCGTAAACCAAAGGTTGGTGGTTCAAATCCGCCTAGAGGCATGGTAAGATTTTACTAAATTGAAGAACCAGCCGCCCCGACTGTGGATGTGGATATTTTGGGGTGGGGTATGCTAGGCCTGTTGTATACCACTTAGTGTGCTGAGCCGGGGTAAGCGGCTTGATTTAATTTTCTTTTGAATAATAATTTTTGAATTTGTAAAATTATTGCTCTGATTGCAGTGGTACGTAAAGGCTGATTACGAATACGCTTTAGAATATTGAACTTGCATTTTTGAAACACCCTGGACACTCTTAAATAGTTAACATGCAAGCAAAATGAAGAAAAACTGCAAAGACAACATTTTAGTATTATTACGAGCTAGTTTATGCTTAGTTTGCCACCCATTTCCTATTCGAATGATACAGGTTACATATAATAGTTACTGTCCTTTGATATTTCAATGTGCATTATATGGCTCCAGCTATGTCGCATTCGTTCTTTGATCTGCGAAGTTAATAGCAAAGAAGAGTAGCTATTGTAGTACGGTCAAATGTCGTATTTGCACCGTACGGCCGTACACAGCACAATAATACTTAGTCTAGGCGTTTACAAATAAAAATGCCTAACAGAAACAAAATATTTCCTAAAGATTTTCAACGAATGAAATTTGCTGGAGGTCTCAAATAAAAACTGCAATAAATATGCTTGAAGTGCGACTAAAACACTAAACTTAAATTTCTCTAAAGACGGTATAAATTTACGTAGTGTGATAGGTGCAAGCACGTACACAATTAATAAAGCGCATTTTTATGCACGGGCAAGAGTTAATTATACCAGCAGACTGCAGACAAGTTTATAGTTCCCTGGGCCTAAGAAAAATATAACGCACACTTTTAATTAACACGTTCACATTGTCTTAATTTAGTATACGAAACAACTGCAGTGTCTAGACGTGCGCAACCGTGAATAAAGTGTTCGAATTTTCACAAAGGTTCAGGAGCTATCCCGGACACGAGAGAAAATGGAAATTAAATGCTTGACTTGGCGGGTTAAATCAAGTAATAAATTAATTAGGGCGCAATATTTAAAATACCTGTAAGCGAGAGGGGCTGTATGAAGTAACCAGTGAACGAGAATGGCAATTACAGTTGAAGTGCGTTTGTTTAAAATCATTTAATTTAGCCTTTATCTTGCAGCTAATTGCCTTTTTAGCAAATTAACTGCAAATTGCAGAGTGTAGGTATATTAAGGTTTGGTTTCAATTCTTTCGAGCAAAATTAATTCTATTATTCAAGCTCTGCCCTACGATCTGACATTGCGTTCGGCGACACACTTTGGACTTCTTTTTTCGGCTGTAATAGGTACAACAGAATCGCGTTAATAGAATTTTATGATTGGAAAGATAATGGTACCAAAGTACGTTAATTCAAAGTAAATATTGGCTATAGAATGAATCGATTTGTAAATACCCCTTATTAGAATGTAACAGAAATAGAATAATTACGAAAGTAAACATAAATTTGTTTTTGGAGCAATCTATCACGGAAATAGGCTTTTTTTTTAAGTTTTTCATTGACAGAAAGTGACCCTTCGTCAGACAGTTTCTGGTTGCTATAGGCAACGCACGACAAAGTCATGATACAGTATAAAACATGGTATGCTGTTGCTAGGCCCAAATTTCGTCAGCTTCTGCGCAAGTGTAAATACTTATTGAGAAACCCTGTCTTTTACCAGTGCGCAGGCGCAGTACGTGTACTTCTGTCAGTTTCTAATGTCAAGTGGAATGATAAAGAGGTTAGGTGCTTCTAATTTGTCAACAAATTAGTGTTTAAAGTAAGTTTCATTTACTTTATTTACTTTATTATAAAGCGCTATGCAAAAAATTGCCCCAAATATAATAGTAAGACAAAAAATAAATCTACCTAAATTAATTTTTTGTTTATTGAACATTATATTATTATGAGCATAAGTACATTCCATGTGAAATATTTTAGTTTCCCAGAGGAATTTTACCGTCGTAACTAAATTATTATATTTATATGTTGTAAAACCGATTAAAATTCACCGGGTGCAGACTTGCCCCGAATTAATTTTTAAATTTGCCATTGTTTTTACACTTGATGACGTCACACAGCGGCTCTTAAACTGTACGCTGTAGCATACCATCTTTTGTACTATATCGGGTAACAACGTAAGTAAATTTGTGAAATAGAAAGGAACAAGAAAATATAGCACAATGCTTTATGAAATTTGTTAATTAGTTCAGTAAATATGACGATCATGGTCCCAGCTAACCAATTATAAGTATTGTCACGATGTGGAAATTAGTTATCCTAAAGAACTAAATTATTGATGAATCACTTCTCAGGTTTAATACCAAGTAACTGAGTTGCGCAACACAATTTGTTGTTAATTTTCAAAGGCTACAAATAGACTTGATGAAACTCTGATGAAGGCCAAATTATGCAGCTGCACTGAGTTATATAAAATATATATTTCAGTCGACACCCTTGGGGGCTTGGTATATAAAGCCTTTCATGGGAGGCTTCAGAAGAGTCTTTTGCCAGACCAGAGCCTACAGCATTCACAAGAAGTCTCTACACTGAGACGCCTTCCTCAACCCTGTGAAGCCTTAGTTAGGGCTTATGTTTAAACATGGAGATTGTTATAAAGAGTCTGCTTGTATTACGTAAGTGCAATTTAACTTGTATAATAATGTATTTTTTTTAATGAAAATATATTGTTGTCTTTTACTCAGACATCATTACTTTGGGGTATTAATCAAATAACCCACAATTGTAATAGTATTGACATTAATTTTAAAATGTCTTCAAAGAATTTTTAATTTTTTTTTGTTTTACGAAATTTATGATCGCATAAAAAATAGTGTGTGCATCTCGGCCGGAAATGTGTTTTTGCTGTACTCGCCGTACTTTCTGGCCTAGGCTAGCGCCCCGGCGTTGAGGGATGGAGGCACTTCCCATCTCTGCCCATGGTACCATGTGCGCCATTTTTAAAAATGGCTTAAAATATACGCCATAACTTTGCTATTCCTTGAAATATGCTTTGACCTACCCCGGGTAAATCAACCCCAAGGAATTCAAATGTATGAATTGCGTAATTTTGCCTATCTCATAAGAGCACACCAGCATATATTTTTGCTTTACATCCGCTGCCTGATACGAACAATGAAAGTCATTTTGAAAATCCAGTGATCACCATATGCTTTATACACCGTTTCCCAGACAAGTTGAACGTTATGCAAAATGCATGGGAAGTTATATTTTTACCAGATTTTTTGTCTCTAGGATACGAATTTAAACGGTACTATTATTGTTACATTTAAAATTAGGCATAAATCTAAATAAATATGAATAAATTTAAGAAGTGCGTTTTTTCAATTCCAGAGTTAAAACAAAATTTTCTAATGTCTTTGTAGGGACGCGGCTTAGATTCTGTCTTTTAAGCAGAAGACTCGGGTTACAATTCTGAGTGGGACAAATTTTTTGTTATATTTTTTATTGTTATGTTTTTTAGTTTTTACACCAGTTCTACCATGAAGTAGTAAAAATGAGCGAATCATTTTCCCTGGACTTTCCTATACAATAAATATTGTTACTTATCATTAAGAGCCGGATTTCTAGACACTAAAAAAGTCTAAAATAGACAGGCAAATAGGCATCTAAAAATAGATGATAGGAACCAAATAAGCACCAAATAGTCAAAATAGCCAGGCTAAGTAATCACACAACAAAATTAAAACGTGAGAAATAAATGTGTAGCAAATAGCTAAAGCATGTGAAAACAATTAGGGTGAAAGGGGGAAATTAACTCCCTTAAATGTTGCTTCATATAAATATTAAGTGGCGCACTTTGAACACTTTAACCTAAACAAATTTTTTATCGCCCCCCGTTTAGTAAATAGGGAGGTAGGAATGTTATTTTTTCAAAAATTCATAGAAGGCGTGTTACAGAAGTTAACCGACTGGAACACGAACCAAATTGTAAAGCTAGAAAGTTCGGAAAAAAAGAGTTAAGTTTTCCCTAAAATCTTTTATTAGATTCCGTTTTCATGTTTATAAAATTTGGTTTAAGAAAATAATGTTAAAGAAATATGTCTAGCTTCCGCTTCCGGTTTTAGATTTTTTTAAAAGCTAATTTTGTTGTTGATTTTTTGATATACCCCCAGCATCCAAAACTCATCAAAATTTAACCGTCCGTTCGGTAGTTGTGATGCACCACACACACATCCACCCACAAACAGACTTTGTAAAACCCATATTTTGGGTACCTGGAGTTCCAAAATATGTATTTGCGTCAAAATCTCCATGTAAAAAACTTTCATCTATTATACTGTATAGGAAAGTAAAAAGAATACGATTTCTACAAAAAATTATAAATTTAATAGTTCTGGCAACGAAATAATTAATTTAATTATTTGATTTGAAACGTATTTCACTATTCTAACATAATTTTATAATAATAATAACATAATAAATAAAATAAATAAAAACATGAAATGAACCAGTTAAAATTAAAAATTAAATTAAATTCAAAAAAATAAATAAATAAAAAAAAACAAAAAAAAGTTTTAGCTCACCCATGATTGGAACCCGGGAGTTCTCCTTAGAAGACATCAGCCTAAACAGTCGCTTTTAAAATATTCAAAATTATCATAAATTTTCAAATTATTAAAGTATTCTAAATTTATAAATATTCAAAAAATTTCAAAAATTAAAAATTTTTCTGAATTTTTTAATATTTTTTGTTTAGAAAAATTTTTTAATTATCAACATTTTCATAATTTACGAATTTTTTAAAAACTGTAAAACCTCAAAAATTTTCAATTTTCAAAAATACAGAGTGGCTAGGAAAACCCCGGCCACTTTTCTTACGGCGGCCAAGAGATGGCGCTTTAGTAAAAAAAATTAAACTAAAATACTGGCAACAACGCACAATCCAAGACGTTTTGGTTGTTTTGATTTAATATGGGGCGTGATTAATAACTAAAACGTCTTGGATTTTGCGTTGATGCCAGTATTTTAATTTAATTCTTCTTTACTAAAGCGCCATCTCTTGACCGCCGCAAGAAAAGTGGCCGGGGTTTTCCTAGCCACTCTGTATAAAAATATTTAAAACTATTAAATTTTTAAAATTTTCAAAAGTTTTCAAAATATTTTTGTTTTCCCAATTTAAACGTTTTCAAATTTTTTAAATTAAAATTTTTAGTAATTTTCTAATGATTTTTCAAAAATTTGATGATTTCAAAATTTCCAAAAATTGTCACATTTTGAATATTTTCATAAATTCCAAAAATTGTCAATTTCGTGTTCTTTATCTGTAGTTTGAATTTGCAGTAATTTTTATGTATCGTTCTGTACGTGGCAAAAAACACATTGTCAATTTTACAATTAGTATATCTTCTAGTGATCCTACATTGGTGAATTCTAGTGACTCTAATTTAACTGATTTAAAATTTTTCAAAAATGATTTTAAAATTTATTTTGTATTGAGAACTAAAAAAATTTTAATTGAATTCTGTACACAGGATTAAAAGCTACTAGTGTTACCCCAGCACACAATGCACTGACAGACAGCGCGCGTTGACAGAACCGGCGAAATGTCAAGTCACGTGATGCATTAGTTCAAATAATGACACGCGACGTTATTGTAGATGGCGCCCCAAGTGACGCGCGTCTAGCCAACCTTCATATATATATATTATAAATTAAAATAATTATTATTAAAAAATCGACGTAGCATAAAAATATAAAAATGTTTCATGTTCCATCTGCGGATAAAGACCTTTCATTTAAAAAAAAATGGTCCAAATTGGTGAAGCGGTAGCCGCTGGAGGAAGGGAAGAAAAAAAACCTTTGTGCTTTTATATATTTATGGATGATAGAAAATATGACAATAAGAGACTTGTAGTCTCCAAGGTGATTAATTAGAAGATAGGAGATTTAAGGCCTGTGTACGCCAGTTTTTTAACCACCCAATTAACCTGTTCACGTTGACTCTTCCGCCACTTCTTCAAACTTCGAACTTGATAAAAGCACCGAAGCCTCCAGGATAATTGGTTATTATTTTTGAGAGGATTACAGGTAATTTAAGTCGAATACCAGACGGAGTAGGTAGTAAGAGCACGTGAAATATAGTAACATCTGACAGACAATGGAAAAATGGTCGCAGTCAATGTTAACGGTTCTTTGAATACCTTTTAATTACTGTGTAGAGCCAGAAATACCGTCACAACCAAATAATACAGCTAAGATAGTCTCATATAAAAAATTTTCATAAACATCTAAACAAATTAGATTTTGTAAGCTACCAACTATTTATGTTTTGCAGACATTATCAGCAACAACAATCTACATATTAAATCCTGATCCCTTCCATCTACGCCAAATTTTAGTAGTGAGGGGCCCCCACTACTACAAGCCACATATTTACGGGCACATTACAGCTAGCCGATGCAGTTTTAGATAAAAATAGGGTCCCATAATTCAAAATAGATGTTTCGGATATACATTGGATCGCCAAATAAGAACGAGCCAGTGCGGTAGAGAGTTTGTCTTCCGAAATTGAATTTTGTAAATTTGAATGCTAAATCTTAAAAAAAAAACCTCAGATCAAACCCAACGCTTTGTTCCAAAATTTTAATCTTAATAATGATAGCTTTTGCATTTTTTCAAAATTTTAAGTTAACGCCCTATTTCTCAACACAAATGGGGGGAAATCCGGATAAAATTTGACTTTCTTGTAGCCCCAGAGAAACGCAATGCTGCAATGTACGATAATTTATAAAAACACAAAAAAGGAATTAAAGTTGAAATTTTCAATCAAATATTGCACAAAAACTGAAAACACATTTTTTTCTTAATTTTGTAGTCTCATAAACCTAGGGATGTGCTATAATTTAGTTGGCGTTTCAATCCGCTAATTTTTGTGTGACGCCTTTGTGTGAATTTTTAAATAAATAAACGGACAACGGTAAACCATTTCTGTTTAAGATTAATTGTTTATTGCAGAATAAAATAAAAAAAATAATTTTTAGGTGCAGGATTATTTAGGAGAGGTATTCTTCCCCTCCCCAATGTTTGGTTGACGAACTTTTTGTCCGGTCTCTACTTTTCTTTAATCATACGGATTGTTTCTCCAAAAAATAATTATCGGATTCTAACTACAGTTCTAACGCGGTTCTATCGTTTCACGTTTTAACGAATATTTATGCGTTGTGTCCACTACCAATTACGCGTAAAAAGCACCGTGAACCAATGACATGTTAAAGATTAAGTCATGCCCTCATGTTAAGGAACCCACACGATGAGTTAACAGTATTGAAGTCTAAAAATATAACTTTAGCGTGAAGTTTAAAAAATATGTTACCAAAACATTCGTTCGCGCGAGGTGGCGCGATCGCGTTATCATTTTACTTGGATGAGAAATGGATCCAAGGTCAAACTGAAATACTAATTACACAACTCGATGTATAAATGCATCATTTTAACTAGCCAAATTAAAGTAGAAATGAGATATTTAATTGCCTTAAAAATAATTATTGATTATAATTGTTTAATTAATTTAAATAAATAGTCTATGATCCAACCTATTTGTCTCACATCCTTTGGCGCACGGCAAACTTGTCCGAGTAAAATACTAACGCGGTTGCGCCACCTCGTGTAACCGAATAGAAATTTCTACATTCAGAAAATATATATTGGCACCGCCACTAAAGATAAGTAGAATTTCATTTAAGTGGCTACGAATAGAATATTATGTCAAGGGAAATTAATCTAATTTAACCATGTGGTTTTATACTTGTAATACCTTTAGAACGTTAATGTAAAAATACTTTTGAAAATATAATAACTTACAATTTCTAAAGTATAGCAAAGTCTAGGCGAAGTGCTTTGCACGATTTTTCTTTTTTGATCCATTTTTATATAGTTTTATAACGTTTTATCGCCGGATACACTAGCCTATAAATTGTGAATATCTAAAGCAAGGGCTAACTTTTTATAGAGCCATAAATGGTTTAAGAATAAAAATTAAATTAAAACCTTCCCGACGTACGTCCTTTCAGGAACTTTATATTCCGCATTTCCGCAGCGCACTAATATGAGCAGCACTTGGTATTCGCTGTAAACATCACGTTTTTACCCCTCGCGTACCATTCGTTCGTATTCTTTTATCCCTTTATAGATATACTCCATCAGCAGAGGTTTTGTCTCCAGTATTGTAAGACTAACGGATATCATTTAGCTCATTTCATCCTTCCTTTCTAGATTTCCTTCTTCCATTCAAGAAGTGTTATAGCAACAATTTCAGTTTACTGAAGGATTTGCGGATCTATGTTGAAATAATCATCAATTTTGTTCGAAGCGTTGTCAACAACATGCGGGATAAAGTGGTCTAAAGCACGTTTTACTGTTTAATAGTCTAATGTTCTTCGTAGACACGAAAATTTATTAAAATTACATGCAAATGTTCATATGCCAATGAACGAATGCTATGGCGGCGAAAATCTAATACAAAATTGCTGCTCCCGACAACTATACAATAATCTTGAACAGTATTCAATTTTATAGCACCATCTTCTTTAAACACGCATTTAAGACATGTTGGAATGTCCTGAGATATTTTCTTTTATCGAAGAAATACTTAAAAATATTTTTTAAATATCGTAAATGAAACAAAAATATATTTTTTGGGAGCATTTTAGCCGCGTTACACTGTAAATTAAATTAAACTGCGAAATTATAATTATACTTAAGACATTTTATCGAACATGAAGAAATTATTGCTATATGGTTAATTCAAAATAATTGAGTAATAAAATAAATTATTATATAATTGTACCTTCCCATAAGACCAATGTTAATTTGTCTTTGCCGTTAAAACTGGTAAAAAGCACACAAGACGCAAAAAGTTCAGTCACTTTAGTATAGATGACTAGAATGAAAGCAGGTTTTTTTTGTTATAAGCGTTGCTTACTAGCAATTTCGCCAAAATTGAATTGTTTTGTAAACAATTTTTCTTAAACTCGGACGTTTAGAATAGCGTACAGGTATAAAGGCCTCTCATATGTGAATAACACTATGGTATTAATATAATTATGAATGATAAGGAACGCTAGTAGCGTTCGTACAATAAACGTGGGTTAATGTAAAGAAAGGTCAAGGATGGAAGATAAAGCGAAATTAAGCAATAACTTACTACATTGCAAGTATTATTTGACCCTCGCTCAGAAGTTTTGCCAATACTATTTCGAATACAAAATTGTGTTTTGTAAGGAAAATCAGTTTTTTGGGTAATTATAACTTTCCAACAAATGTTTCGGTACAGAAGAATTGAAAACACCCGACTAATAAAGATTTAGCAAGTCGATGAAAATAAAGTCGGCTGCTTGAGCAAATGGGGTGGGGGCGCCAAGATCCTTATGATAACCTAGCAATGACTCAATTCCTACAACTTCACCGAATCTGTATGACGTAATTAATTTCATCAAACACAAAACCAGCATGAACAACAATAAAAAATAGCAATAAGAGATTCATTAGATAAGCCAATAGATTGTTATAATAATAGGGTAAAAAATTTCCATAAAATCAAATTGCGCAACATAATACTCCGTAGCTAAATCAAATAAATATAACACAATTATTGCTGAATAAATGCGATCAAAATTAATTACATAATAAAAGATTATATATATGACATAACGTAATAACTGTAAAATAATAATAATGTCGAGAATTCAGTGCAAGAAGAATAGTTACGTTAAACCAAATAAACCAAATAATGAAATATATTTGTTTTTCCCTAAACAGGAAATAGTAACAAAAGGTAAAAATGCATCATAAATTGACTAAGAAGAAACCTTTGTCGATGTTTCGTATGGTTTTACAAAACAACATATTTTGGGGTACGATCTGTGCAAATGAATTAAATATCAAATCGTTTGCAAGTCTTGTAACTGCCTGAAGAAAAAACATCTTCAACATTGAAATGAATATAAATTAGAAATTTCGAATAAATCACTAAATTTTTTTGATAACAGCTTTGTATTAATGGAAAAATTCAGCGAATTGCTAATTTTTAGATCTATAGCAACAAATTAAATGAACTGTAAACTACGGAAATTATGCGGTGATGTAAACGGAGCCAACTGTCAAATCTACTTAAATGCCAAATGAAGTGACATTTCATAAAGAAAATCGGTTTTAACTTATAAATGATTTAAGAGTGCTTAAATTTAACTAACACAGTGTAAACAATAGTTATTTTAATAATGGAAATCGCATTTACTTCAAATTAATTAGAGTGTGAAAGTTTATAACCCCAAAAACTACACAATAACAATTCTTTACAGAAGACAGCAAATAAATATTACAAATTAACTTAATTCATGAAACATTAGCTACAGGTAACTAGCACAAACAACGAATTCAAATATATCTATATAAGGAAAAGTCAATTTCAGATCCTAATGAAGCTCGATTTAGTTAACGGAAAACCAACATATTCGCCAAAGACAGTCAGATAATTTCTATATAGCTTGAAAACTTGGCTTCAAACTGAATCCCTCTTACAGATTTATAGAGCCTCCCTCCTCTGGCCATCAAAACATACTCAGACGTCAAAAGTTGTGACACCACCATCAACGCCTTTCAATCTTAAATTAAAAACAATCACGACACGGTGCACATTCTATTCGCCAAAAATACCAACATGCGCATTAATAGTTTCCTACCGAGTATAATAGAAGTTTAGGGCGATGTTGAGTTGTCCAACTCAACTCGCACGTGGATTTAAATGTTATGTAAACAGTCTTTTTAAATCAGTAAAACAAATTCTGTTTTGCTGCCTTGGATGCGGTAGAGGAAACCATTTAATAGGAAGCAATTTTTTATAAATTAAGCGGCTTTTTTGTAACAGTGAGAAATATCGAAATACTTTAGATACAAAAGTTGTTCAGTTTAATGGGGCAACAATATTTTTATCTCATCCATCTAGATTCAATGGTTAATAGTTTAAATATAAAATTGTGTAGATCGCCATTTGAAGCTATTAATTTAAATATAACTTCTGAACTCGCATTTAATTTTTTTCAAACGTAGTATTATCGATGAATTTGTGATGTACACCATTTTAAATTTTACAAAAATCGTACTGTTGTATTATTGTTTATTTTTGGTTTCTTGGACCCCAATTGCCTGTGTTTCTGGGGTTTTCTCTACGGAAAGACTTTAGTAAAAATAAGATAAAAATCTATCTTAAAATAGCTTATCGGCATCGAAATGGGTTTTAAATAGATTTAAAGTAATACAGTATACATATTTCTTTTAAATTTCATTATAAATCCATTCCGTCTTGGTATTATAACTACTCGAATCTTTATTGTGAATTAAAAATAAACTATTATAGGGTGTGTTTTAAATTTGCTATTCAAAACAAATTTGCAAGACATCCGCTTTTAACCGTACAAAGCAACCGTATTTTTACTAGCGCCATCTATTCCGCAACAATATTTTCATTTCCATATTTAATTTGGTTCTTATCTAAGAATTAAATTTTTTTATTTTACACAATTGAACACAGTGACATCTACACACCGTTGAGAGAATACTCGCTGTCTTCCCTGGCCTTAATATTTTTAAGCTAGCATACTTGTGACGCTTCAGGCTAACGGTATCAATTAAATTTTAAAATAGGTTCAACAAAGTTTCGGCTTCTAGCTTCTTACAGAAAAAAAAAACAAGAAAAAGTGACTTTTCGAATAATGCTGCAGAAAAACGCAGCGCCAATTACAATTTTCCTTCTTAGGATCTTGCACTCGCAGACGTTATGATAATAAAGATCAACGAAAACGACATGAATATTACTTTATGAGATATACGCTGTATTAAATGAAAGGGGTGCTGTTGCACTACATTCGTCTAGATGGTAGACGAGATCTTATTTCCCTGCAGTGCGAAAAACCTATTTGGAAACCTCATCTTAAAAGAACCAGCTAAATAAAAGAAAGTTGAATTAAATTTATAGCCGATACAATTCTGGCAATATTTATGACGACGTGCGTTTAGAAACACAATATAAAAGATAAGTGTTGTACGGTGCTTTAGTCGGCTATATGGCAGTATGTTGTATATAAAAGCTTAAATTTACAATTAATTTTCCAAGCAATGATTATCTCCCGTCTCGGTAAATTAAAGTTGTTCGTGCTGCAATCTTGTTATTAAAGTTCAGAATGTCAAGAAGCGCAGATTATCCCTTAATACACAACATACTAGAATTTATGGTTAAAGTTGCAGGATATCATATAGTCGATTACGGTTATAGATTTTCAAAAGCTCTAGTCTGCAGAAGGAAATGAGATATGTCTGATGTTGTCAGTTTAAAATGTGCTTCTATTTTTGCAGTTTGCATTTTAATATTTCTTATTATATTGTGTTTTTGTTTGGCTTTTGGCTCATAGCTCATTCAGCAATTAGTATAGCAATAATAGTCACTAGTACAGGGCTTCCAACGCAAAATTTTAATTAAAGTGATAAGTGCACATTTATTTTGGATGCAGTGAATTAAAAGTGACTAAAAGCGAAGATTAAACCAACTTCTATTACTCATTATACGTAATACGTCAACTATCATACAGGTTCGTGATCTAAAACTTTAACAAAAACGTACTATTAGGACGGTAAACATTTCCCATATAGCACAGGATGTATTATGGACATCCGATTTAGATCCAAAAGACATCCGTATGTTCATGGACCTAAAATGGATAGGATTATTTAAATATTTAGAAACCACTCTATTTTTCCTGCAATAATTTTCACAAGAACGAATATTGTATTGAATATTTTTAAGTTACATAGTCATAATGTAAGAGAAAATAAATTTTTCAAAAAATCAAATGATGTTTATTGATACGAAATATTTGTTTTGTAGAATTTGCTTTAGTCGTATGAATCCACAACATTCGCCAAATTTAATTTGGTGGTATTTGTTATAGTGCAGAGCGCTAAAGCATAAGCCCGTTGAAAACACATGTTTGATTTGGTGTTTATCATAGTTTATCATAGCTATGCGCTAGTGCATTACAGACTATAAAATCGAATTAAAAATGTATTTTAAGCAGGTTAAGAGCAAGTACAACAGAAGAAATACAAAAAGCTTTTAAAAAGTTCGCTAAGAGGAACTAAAACAAAGAGATGTAACCAATAAAAAAAATTAAGTGCTAGAAAGTATGTATGTATTACTCTTTAAATACATAAATAAATATAAATGAGCAACTGTGAGAAAATTAAATAAAGAAAATTCAAAACCCTTTAGTTCTCACAAGAACTTTTATACTCTAAATGTACATTTCGACTGCTAAGCAGTCATCATCAGTAGAAAAATACAAAAAGGAGAACTACAGCGAAAACTGAATGATTTCAGTTTTCGCTGTAGTTCTCCTTTTTGTATTTTTCTACTGATGATGACTGCTTAGCAGTCGAAATGTACATTTAGAGTACAAAAGTTCTTGTGAGAACTAAAGGGTTTTGAATTTTCTTTCTTTAAATACATTGTAACCTAATAGGTACATTAAATAAATTGGATGTTATTTTGATTTCAATATTTTTAATTTATTTTAACTACTTTTTTATACGTCGACGAATGTCCATAACAGTTTTTTGTAGGATGTCCATAGAACATCCTGCAATGGATATTCTCTAAATGTACAAAGATGTGACAAATGGACGTGCCATGGACATCCGTATGATTCAATATGGATGTCTTATCGATATATCCACATCCATAGTGGGATATTCTGTGGATATTTTATAAATATCTTTGTGTTATATGGAATGTCAGCATCATAAAGTGTCTTTATGTTATATTCAAAATTCTAAATACAAATATAAAATGCTTACGTATCATTGTGCATTAATTGATATTAGCTTTTAAAAATTATTTTTCAATATAAAACCAAAAATAATTCAATTGTTGAACTGAATTTGTTGCTTTTAATTTGCATTTAATTTGTTTTTATTTTGACATTATTTTATAATATTGCACAATGACACGTAAAAATTTTTAATTTGTATTTAGAGATCTAATGCGGTGGCTGGAAAACAACACATCAAAGTATTGGACTAATATGACCTTAGTGTCCAGTTTTGGTGAGCCATCACAAGAAAATAAGTGAATAAAGTGAATACCTTATAAATCAAGTCACAAAAATAAATAAAACATTTTGAAGTGAATTAAAGTGAATTGCTTTTTATGTTTATTTTATTGGTAGCGTAGCGGACCGCAGATCAAATTCCTAGTCTATATCTATAGTCGATAAGTAAATCCAGATCTCTTCTTCCTGTCTCAACTTTCAGTGACCGTATATTCAGTAACATGCCTTACATCTCGACACAGGTTACATCATTTATATCTTTTTCAATAAATTTCCTACCATTGTTTGTAAGAAAAAAACGGATTTAGCTAGTTTTATATTATGAATTAATTAGCGCTTGCTCTTATTCTTGTAATCGTAGATAAGCGTTTGTTATTTTAACAAGGAGTTCCCAAAATTAAGGACAAGGAAGCGTGGAATTTTTAAACGTGACCGTCCGCTCTTGCAGCTGCCAGACATGTTTATAACATTCTAAGCAAAAATGTTAAAACTGTTTTGTATGCTGTAAAGATACGTTTAGTGTTAGTGTTAGAAACAAACAGACAGGCAGACATTATTTCAGAGGAAAAATAAATATTCTGTTCCCGTTGTAAGTGTTAAAAAACGTTGGTTTAATTTTTACTTTGTTGCTCATTTATTAGCCTGTTTATGTTGTCGGAAAATATTTTTCCAATTATTGCCTTTACTTGCCAAATCATTTCAATCATACTCATATTTGTATTCACACAATTCGCAAAAACCAATGCTGTTTCTGATAAAATTGTGTCTGTTATTGAAATATTATATAAAATGTGCTGTGTCAAATTCTCATGTTAGCGCGATAAATAAACTTTACAAGGAAAGATCTTCGCTTTAAGTATTCCGACCCGCCAGAATAGAGGTAAGCCATATGAAACCAAATTATAGCAATAGTAATGACTGCAATATAAACATTTGTCGATGTGAAAACCCGTCGTCGTGTTATGGTGAGACATTTAGGGATTCAATATACAAGCTACAGCAATGAAAAACATTATTGCAGAAATTGGGTTTCAAGATATTGATAGTCATTGATATCTCAATTGAATTAGAATTATTTAATACAATTGTACGCTAAAAGAACACCTTTTAGCTACAGCAACTAGAAAGGGTTGTTACAGAATTATAAGTTACTAAGGACATTTATGGAATTAAAGGGCCTATTGCAATTAGTAACATATAAATAGTACAAGTACAAACAAACTGTTTAGGTAATGTTCTAATTTTGTTTTAGGAACAAATAATGTAATAGTAGGTCATGGCTGTAGTATTTTCACCGATTCTACTCAGTATAACGTAATGTTGTGTGCTCTTTGTTTTTAGTTTCTTCCATGTCTTCGTTGCTTATACATGAAATATCTTCTCCTAAGTATTTTTAAACCTTTATCTTTTTTTAAGTTTTGTTTATAAAATCTCATTCTTTATGCAAAATTACACAAAAAAGCACCCTTGTTGAATATGTAGCTAAATATAAGTCTTCGAGATAATTCAATTTTTGTGAATAATCTAGTTACCATGAAGGTGTTTCCATGTTTCCATAAGATGCGAAAATAAAATTTTACATATGAATTTCGAAGAGCCTTCCTGATTTAGGATTATTGTACACTTGAATATTGGAGCAATCAAAGTTCGTTGGTTAAAAATTCCAGAGAACCTGTTAGAAATTTTTTTCTTGGCATATTAAAAGAACCATTGTTCGTCCATATTACTATTCAGAAATCTAAACTGAGTTTGTTTCTAAATTAAACTACACAGAATATCACTGTTCCTTATGAACAATACTTGGAGTGTATGCCAATATATCTAAGTGTGCGCTCTGGAAGTTGTATTCAAACAATAGGACCAGAATAAAAGTTTAAGCTCCGCGTCAATCAGTTTTACCACGTATGTACATATTTTTCCGCGATATTCATATATAAATTTAACGTTTCTACAAAATCATGAAAATGTTAAAACTTATAAGGTTTTGTTAAACCTGCTTCCTGCTTCTGTGCGTCAACAAAGCGAAGTTAGTATGATAAAACTAAGAAATATTTGTCGCTTTTTAAAATTTTTAAAACGGCTAAGCTCCCGTGAAAGGAAAATTTGTTGAAATAAAATGAAAACATTTAATGGGGGAAAGATCACAACTATAAAAAAAGTATTAACTTTCGCACTAACTTAAATAAATAAATATCAAAACGTACCAAAACCTTTCTTTAGTAGCAACTTATTTAAAGTTTTCAACGTCGTAAACGCAGGTAATCTAATAAACATTTAGAAAACTGTAGGTGTATGTCAACTACGCATTTTACATAAATAAGTTAGCATAATATTAACAAAAGCGCTTCTCTAGCGCGAATTTTACGAACTACCTTTGTACAAGGAAATTTCTTCTTAAACCCCATGTTTTCGCTTAAATTATGTAAAAGACACATCTGCATAAATGTAGAAGTCTTGTAGTAATTAAATTTTAAGTAGATGAATTATGAAATTTTAACGTTGCTTTGAAGGGAAAACCAGCGGAAGCGACAATTTATATTTTTTGAAAATGCCTTTAATATTCTTTTACGGTTTTCTGCGACATCGTTAATGAAATTATTACCCTGCCGCTGTAAGAATTAATACCACATAAAGTACAAGTTTCATATACATATACAACTCCTAAAAATTTAAAGCCATTCAATGTTAGAAAATAGAAGAAAAAAACTGTAAATCAAAAAAACTGATATAAAATATATTTTCAATCAAACACATACCGACCCTACTAAAAAACGGTCGTTTAATACCCACCGTTGCATTTTTTATGATTTCGATTTGTGACACGCTTGTGCTTATGAAATTTTTATCACTGATACTCGGAGTTGCTTTCATCAATGGAAAAAAATATTTTCAAACTGACATTCACAAATAAACACGAGCAAAGCAGATATTCGTGTATGAATAATTCGTAACCTTTGAAGTTCGTCGAGTTGAATTCTAGCTGAAAGATGTTCATCATCAATGAAGCGTTTGTTGTTTATGTACTTTTCGTGCTTTAGCATACAATTTCTGACATGTAGCCTCCTCGGTGATTGACTTTGTATAAAATTCTAATTTTTAAATTTATATAAAGGTTGTTTCAAATTGCGTGTTAACTATGGGTATCTCGCTTATTTGAAGAGATACGACGATGGTTAAATTAGAAAAAAGTTGTGGAATTTTATGCCCACTAACAATCTGAAAACAAATTAGAGCTATCTTGCTTAGTTTCTGAATAAACTGAAAAAAACTGAAATTTTGAATCTTTTGTTTTCGGCCATAGC
This sequence comes from Ctenicera cuprea, assembly GCA_958336395.1. NCBI lineage: Eukaryota > Metazoa > Arthropoda > Insecta > Coleoptera > Elateridae > Ctenicera > Ctenicera cuprea. The sequence continues at coordinate 52,596,521 of OY284492.1, read as the reverse complement.
TCATTTGTCATTTATATTACATATATCTAGTCAACGCACTATTAAGACACTTTTTTATGCTGAATCTAAATTTTCAATCAAATTTGGTATAACTGTTACCATTGCTCATTTTCGACTGTCAACTTTCTTTTTCTTATGGTCCGCATTTTATATTTTTCCATATTTGAATAGAGTTTTTAATTCTGACTTCAACGATGTGTCACACTTTGCATTTTGTTTAAACTTTGAGCCCTTTTTTACAGAAAATAAAAATTTTATAAGAGTGCCATGGAAAGACCACGTCATTTAATTTATTTTGAAAGAATTCTAGTAGGCCATGAACTGATGGAAGTAAAACAAAACACTACTTTTATTAACTTTGACTTTTAGGTGCATTAGGTATGCGAAAATTTCAGGAAACTTTGTTTTGAGCGAAGACAGCAGGTTAAGTTATTTTTTACAAAAACAAATGATTGACAAAGTTTCTAACATACACAATTTACTGAAAATTCTACTTGCAGTTTTTATGTTTACAACTGACATAACAAATTTGAATGATAGGTAAAATAGAAACAATATATCACACTAGAACTGCACAAATATAAATAATAAATAAATTTTCAATGACACTTTTGTAAAACATGCTCAGAAGCTTGTCTAAATTAAACTCTCTAATCTATGTGTTAGTCAATGTGTCATTCCCTTTTTTTGTAAAAAATAACTTAACCTGCTGCCTACGCTCAAAACAATGTTTCCTGAAATTTTCGCATACCTAATGCACCTAAAAGTCAAAGTAAATAAAATTAGTGTTTTGTTTTACTTCCATCAGTTCATGGCTTACTAGAATTCTTTCAAAATAAATTAAATGACGTGGTCTTTCCACGGCACTCTTATGAAATTTTTATTTTCTGTAATAAAGTTCTCAAAGTTTAAACAAAATGAAAAAGTGTGACACATCGTTGAAATCAGAATTAAAAACTCTATGCAAATATGGAAAAATTTATAATACCGACCATAAGAAAACAAAAGTTGACAGTCGAAAATGAGCAATGGTAACAGTTATACCAAATCTGATCAAAAATTTAGATTCAGCATGAAAAAGTGTCCTAACAACGCGTTAACTAGAAATATGTAATATAAATGACAAATGAGTTATAGCTGAACATCAAAAATTCAAAATTTGAATTTTTTTAGTTTATTCAAAAACTAAGCAAGATAGCTCAAATTTGTTTTCAGATTATTAGTGGGCATAAAATTCCACAACTTTTCCCTAATTTAAGCATCGTCGTATCTCTTCAAATATAAGCGAGATCCCCATAGTTAACACGCAATTTGAAACAACCTGTATATGAGATTATCGATTATGATGATGATGATGGTGATAGATTACACTGGATGTCATATGGATGTCCATGGCACATGTTTGTCACAACTTTGTGTATTTAAAAGATATACATTGCAGGACATTCGACATAAATGTTATAAAAACATCCATGAACGTCAAAAACTGATTCAAATATATTTAAAACACATAAATCTAAATAGCATACAATTTAGTCAATATAATTAATACAAATAAAAAAGTACATAAATTTAAAATAATAGCATGCTTGCCCTGTACCTGCTTACCATACACATTCAATTTCCTTTTATAGTCTCTTATTCGCTAGGCTTAATTTTCTAATTGTATTTAAAGAAAAACTATAAAAAATTAAATAACTAAATTAGATACTTTTGTACATCACCAGTAGGTTGTCCATAAAATATTCGTTTTAAAATATCCTCTGGATATCCATTTTAGGTATACATGGGGACGTTTTTTGAATGTAAACAGGATGTCCATAAGATATCCTGAGCTATATCGTCGCCTTCATCGGCATATGTTTATGTTTGATTATCGTAGACATTTATGATGCTTCCGTTATTCAAAAAACGATTACACAGTTATTTTTTGTACATTTTTGCATTGGCTCAATATGATAGGAAGAGATGTTCTTCGCCACAGTTGACGCATTTGGTTTGTTTAATATGCTTTCTGTTGCATTTATTTTTGCAATGACTTCCTGCACATTTACACATTTTGCGTCGAGTGCAGTAATTTTTTGTGTGGCCATAGGATTGTCAGCGATAACATTGAAGTTAAGGGTAGTTGTTGTTTTTCCTAACTTTAGACAATGGACTAAAATAATTTGGTTAATGTAAAAATATTTATAGTTGCATCGTTATTCGTTAATTCTACTGTTTATACCGGCAGAGGTTTCTTCTCTTTGCAAAAAAAACCGCATTACCTTAATAATTGGCAAATTTGTTAAAGATTATTTTTGATTTCAAAACTTTGAAATTAGTTTTTAGATCAATAAAGTTACTCCAAATATTAGTTTTGTTTTGAATCATCTTGTTGACTTTAGTAATATAACTTTAGTTGAAAATTTGTTTTCTCTCTTCAAAACCAAACAACAAATTCAGGTAATTTCTTTAAAAAGTTTTAGCTTTGCAGCTCCGATATGCTTTTCAGGATATGGTCTAATTTTAGTTTAGTTTTTAAGCTTAACAACAGAACTAACTTTGTTCTTGCAACTGCTTACTGTCCTATTAAGATTAATTAAAAACTCCTTTTGTTGAAGTTTGAAATTAAAATTTGTTTTTATATTACGATTATCTTAACGAATTTCCGGTAATATTTAAAACTTTTATATTTTTTAAGGACATGTACAACTTTAAAGATTTACTTAGTTTTAAAATTTTTACTCTAACAGACTAAAGTCTACTGCAAAATTACGGACGTTCTTTGGATTTAAATCGGATGTCCATATGATGTTGTCACGATATGGAAATTATATTAATACAGAACTAAATTAAGGAAAATTAGGAATTGCACAATAATTTGTTGTTCATATCCAAATGTATAATGACTTATGACCAATTTTGGATAAGAGCCAGGTAGCTTTACTGCAACTGTTATTAAAATATTGAATGTCAATCAACAACTTATAGATCTATATAAAGCATTGCCTAGCAGATCTGCATTCAGTCTTAAATTTGCATTTAATCATAATTTTTTTTAAATACATTTAAAAAAAATATTTTTTAATAAAACTGCAACTGCAATATAGTTAACTTCATGCGTTCACTGCACTCACAAAACTATATTTACAACCTAAGAAACTAAAAAAGTAGCTTGATTTATTCTGATAACAAAATAACTACCCTTCCTTGGTTATTTCCTACACTTAAACCAAACTACGGAGGAAATCCTTAAAAACGAATTACAGAATCGCACCGAGTAAATATCTGGTGTAGCTTTTGAACTTAAACGCAGTCACGCAAAGAGGTTACATTGCACAACAGTGTAATAAAGTGTAAGCCTGGCGTCCAGCATTGTTCCCGGCAAATTTCCCTCGCCAGACCCTAGTTCGTTCCGTCTCTGCGTCCCCAATCTGCCCGGAGCGTCCGGAACCCGTGTCACCACTTCCTGTCACAGACACGCGGATTAAAACGCTACACTTACTAAAATTGTTATGAAATTATATCGAGTGAAAATTGTGGCTCGTTTGTAGCTGTCAGATACGTATATTTTAGACGTTTCTGCTAGTTTATTAAAGTATTCAGTAAATTCCAGTTTCCAATGTAGCTTTTGCTTCGAATTCTACCACGTTTTATGTCTGCAAAAGTTCAACGGTTATCGCAATAGCTTTAATACCCTATAAAAAGCAATACTCTGTAAACTGTTAAACAGAGCAATAAAAAATTGTGCTAGTAACCGACTTCCACTAAGTTTTCATGCTTTATTTCTAACAAAAGCTCACTAAAAAAGCCGTTTAATGGCGTTGTTTAAAATATTGCTCACTACAACAAATCTTAAGTACGAACTAAATTGCCATCTATGTATGGCGAGTAAAAGCTGCAAATCAAGAACGAAGGAAAAGACCTGATAAAATAAAGAAGCAGTACACAATGCTTAGTTGCTAACGAACTGGAGTTTAAGAGACACGAAGTGTCCAAAATCAGTGCTATATTCTATTACCTGCGCATTTGCTTCATGATTCCATATGTTGCATTGTAACTTTTTAATAAATAAGAAATTTGCAAACTAGATAAGTTGTTTATTTCCATTTTGTTGTTTGTTCTGCCGCTATTCCGGCTCAGCTAGCGGCGGCGTACGCCAGTTACCTGTTAGTCTGTCTGAGGTCAGTACTCAATTTACTTAGAAACCGAAATTTTCTGTTTTTTTGTGAGAAAATGACGTCTTGCAAAGAGATTCCTTAAGATTAAAAAAAAACAGAACAAACATATTCGTCCGCCAAAAATTGGACAGCAGGAAAAAAATTAACCTCCTTAATTGTATATTGCACGTAAATGTTAAGTAGTAAATTTATTTTGACATTACTTAAAATGTTTTATCGTCCACCGTGTATGAAATAAAAAAGACATAAATTTTCATTTTCAAAAACACATAGAAAGCGTTAAAAAAAATTATGGGTTGAAACACAATCCTAATTGTAGTTCATCCGCAGCTTTACAAGCCAACAAAATTATAAAAAATCATGCAAATATTTCCTGTGCAATATTCTTTGAAGGTTTCCAAAAATTCAAAAATAATTTTCACTTCACAGTTCTGGTTTGTACAAATTTTTTTTAAATTGTAACATTCTGTTCGCCTAGAACTATTATTATACTAAATTGCTTCCTGTCAACTCGTTTTTCAGCATAAGTCGTTAAAATTTAAATTTTAAATAAATTGTGGCCGACGCCATTTAAAGCTAGAAAATTTACATAAAATAATTCGATTTGATTTAAGGTCTTTCATCAGATTCTGTTAGATTTAGAAAATTTCAGAAAAAGTTCTACCAAAAAAAGTCTAACTTTTGCTTCCGATTTCAGATTTCTTCTAAAGATGACTTAGTCTCTGATTTTTTTCATATACCACCAACACTACAATAGATATCTTATCTGAAAGACTGCTAAATTTTATGCGCAAGAACAAGGGAACATGTAAAAGCATAGGGTACATAAAGAGCATAAGCAAAGGCACAGCTTCTAGATATCATGAAACTAAATTAATCATTTAAAAAACAATAAGAGGAGTGTAACAGCCGATTTGCATCAGCGCGATATCCCTAAAAGCCCGAATCATCCCCACCATCAGTGATTTTTTTTAAAGATAATGTTTTTGGCGTCAAACTAGCTACAGGAACTAGCTAAACCCGTGAGCTAAGCACGCAAGCTTTCGAAATCAAGTGCTGCGTCGTCCTACGTAACTGTTATATGTCAGAACATAGCCCATCGTTACCAAAAGTTGAGACAGGTAAAAGGGATCCGAATTTAATATTCTACACTAGACTAGACTACATAAAGCAACACCTTTTTGTATTTAACTAAAGAAAAACAAAATCCTTTATCAACCTACAAAAACATAATACAAATACTGCAAAAAAATGTTAATGTCACAGTTTATTCGCATTAAATAATCTACATATCTATACAATAAAAGCAGAAATGTCTCAACTGTACGCAACAAGAGGCCTCTCACTACTAAAAACCAGACATTTACGCGTTGCTACCTCACATCACTTCTCAATGCCAAACAAAACTACGCAGGCTGCGGGTGCGTGGAGCGTAGCCCACGGTTTCAGCTAGTCTACTTTGTATTAAATGCGAAACGCTTCCACCTGTTTCACTTTCTACCGCCGCCGCGCCGGGTTCTAGAAGACGCATCTATGCGCGTCAGTTATATAAGGCGCCTATTTGCATGTACCGCTATGCAGCCGGCTAGTACACTTTTCGACACTATTAAGATAGTTGTCTTAACACGTTAGGGCCGGATGATTGAAGCCCATAGCGCTGTGACAGCCTGCATTTGCACCTAATTAACCGACCTCGAAAACACGGGTTTATGAGCAAAAATTAAATCAATGCTCATGTTTGTAAATTTTGTTTTTTTTTTACTGTTATAAAATAGTTAATAAAAATAGTACGAAAATAAGCATAACAGCAAAAATTAGGCGTGTTAGCCCAAACTATAGCCAGAAAAACAGAAATAAACGAAATAAAATAATTCAGAAACACTTACAATAGGAGTTTTAAGCAAAAACAAATATGGTTGAAGTTGAGGAACTTTTTCCGAAACGGATAATTATAATATTCACTCTTAGGGCCCTGTGATCTACACAAATAGGTCTAACAAGGCCCCCATGCAACTGCTATATCTACACATGTCTTAAATCTCCGCACAGCTTTTTTATTACGGTTTTTACAAATTAAAAAAAAACCTGGGGCGCACTCCACGGGTTCAGCCAGTAAAAACTTAAGTATGTAGCGGAATAGCTCTGTCTAGTATTCCGAGCTATAAACGATGTAAAACAACTTTCATTACAAAAATCAATTTGAAACAATTGGATAATATAATAAATGCGGAATGTGATGCTTTCAACTCAATTTTAGAGCAGGGAGCTAGCCTCGCTCCTCTACGTACAACTCGAGGTCACGCGTATATTCAAATTACATACTTAATTAATAATCCATAGTTCGCAGATATAAAATAATGCAGATAAATCAGTGTGCTGATATTTTTGCTTAACTAACAAGTAAACTATTGTGTGCTGTAAGAAAGTCACTGAATTATTGTAGAAAATATTAAAATAATTTTACGGTTATGTTTTTGTTGAATCTACAATATAAAATTCTTCCTTATTTTAGACCTGAATGGTTCAACGTCTGTATTTTTAAAAAGCTCTGGCCATTGAGCTGGATGCCAAAAACAAGCTTTCGGACTGCACTTCGTTTCACGGCCCATAACCCGCGGCGAGCAACCGCTAGTCCGCGTTTTTTAACACGATCGCCGCAATAAAACTGCAGATTTTGTAGCCTGATTTATAAAAGCTAGTGTTATCTTTTAGCGAGGCCCTGGACTGCAAATAAGCCGTTAAATTACAAAACAACTATTTGTTTGAACCAATGTTTGCATACAATTAACGCCCTTTATTTCTTTTTACATAGATAGCAGAATGGTATTTAATACGTGCTGGGTTTTAGGGCCATAGACGGTTTTAAATGTTATATAAAAAAAATCTAGGATTAGTATACACTTTGCTGATTTTCTACAGAAAAACCTATGATAAATGACATGTCCGTAACACAGTGGTGATCAAAAAGTCATTAAAGCTCGGTTCAACCCTCCAGGCTTTTGTCTCAAACTGCATGAATACAGCTTTACTTTTAGAAAGCTTCTTTTAGTCTTTACGGCTTGCACTTTTTCTGTCGCTTTAGGCATCATTTCAACTAACATTGTCACATTGTACCTTTTTGCAAAGAAAGCATTGAAATGTTTTCATGAAACTTCTAAAATGCAATTCTCGAATACTTTGGTTTTGTTCAAGATTTGTACCTTATCTACTTATTAAAATAAAAGAACAGATTTATAAATATTGTTCTGGGACAATTAATTATATATTAAGTATAAAAGCTTAATATAATTTTTTTAATTTGAAAAAATAATATATAGAACTGCCAATTTTAATGCGTATGAAAACTCTTAGGAAGATAATGCAATAAAGTTCCAAGAAAACAATTAATCCAAGAAATTCGTAATGGGCAAAACATTCGCCTTCGCTACACTTTAAACAGTATTACGTTGTATATTTTTTAATTTTTTAATTTTTTTAATAACTTTAAAATACTCCTAACATGTTCAGCTATACAGGTTGATTATAAATTCAATGCCAGTTAATTTGCTTATTTACTATTGGAGGTAGAAAAAGGTTAAAGCGAAAGATATAGTCGATATCTTTATTTTTTTTAATAGAACACCCTGTATTTTTTAAGGTATTTCGATTGTAGTATAAATTTTGTTTAAAAAACTATAATACAACTGTAGGGCCAAAGTTAACAACAAGCGAGATATTTTGATTTAAAGTAACGTATGTAACCAATGGTTTTATTATAAATACATTATTAGTTTTAGAAAGCTGTTGTTAAGAAAATAATTAAAGTAATAAACCAACGAGCAACATATCTGTCAGAATAATGTTTGTCGATAAACGAAGGCCCTTTTTGTTAATTTGCAAATCAAGGCGCTTTTAGCCGTCAACCTAGGTCACCTGACTTAACTCCTATGGATTTTTTGTATGGGGATTTTTTTAAATAAAAAAAACTGAAGTCTAATTAACACGAATTGCATGTTTGTTTATTGCTTTTAGCATTTTCTTACTAACAGCCACCTAAGATCGCTTAATCATTGGAATCATCACCACACCAACGAATGTTGCTATAAATCAAAATATCTCGCTTATTATTAGCTTTAGGCCTACAGTAATATGATACTTTTTTAAACATAATTGATCCTGCAATCGAATTTTTCTAAAAAATACAGCATGTTCCATTTAAAATACTAAAGATATAATTGCTTCCAGTTAAACCGGAAGTCGGCCATTTTGTTTTGTATACCTTAAATACCCGTCACCGTAAACTTTATAACTTTTACTATTACCAATATCCGGTTCTACGACTTGCGGGCGACGGGCAGGGAACAGGCAGGTTTTGCGATTTTTATCTAGGGTTGCGGTGCTTTGGAAAGAGCGGGTGGTGTTGCATGGTTCGGAGAAGAAGCGCGATTTATTTTGCATCTCCGAAAGAAGCTGAGCGCAGTTAGACTTTGTGTGTGTAGAACTGTTAGTTTTCGATCAATCGAGCAGCACATGTTTTTACTAGTTTTAATTTTTGAAGCATAGCTACGTTTCGATTCTGAAAACAAACTGACTCTTCGTACAAAATGCAGCGCTTTTATACTCTTTTCTTGCCGTCGTCACATAGCAAAATAAACAAACATTGGCAGACGTAGCGACTGTAGCCAGAAACGGAAGTCGCCTGTTGCTTAGTGACGTACAAACTGACAGTCCTGCAAGTTTGCTGTCACTTTTGTATTTACCAATCTTTATTTGAACATGGAATAATTTGAGCTGAGAAGATAGTTGAAGGCAGAATTTATGAATCATGTCAATGTCTATAGCCGCCACTTCTCCACATGCGTTATTTTTCATATCCCTATTTTTGTAACTTTCTTTCAAAAAATTCCAAATAAATCTTGCCTTTTGGATCATCGTACTAATTTAAATATCGGCATCGATGAGGAAATTGTTGTCCCTATTTTTACCTATAATCTCATGAATTTTAACAAATTTTTGTTGGCGACGCATAAAGTAAAAGTGCTCTGTTTGTTGCAACACTGCAGAGCTGTCAAAAACGTAGCAGTTCATTTGGCGAATCTATCTATCTATCTATCCCATGTTTTTCATTCTATTTTCGCCATATTTTCTCTCCGTTTTTCCGCCACGTCTATATAGATTTTTTTAAATAAATTTTTCCCATGGTTAAGAATAAAAATGCAAACAACATTATTTTCTGCATTGCTTTAAAAATGAAAAACCGTAATTATAGAAAATATTGAGAATTTTAAAATTTTGCGAATGTCAGAATTTTTTTAATTTTGAGGAGAATTTTGGATATTTTGATAATTTCGAAAATAGCAAATTTTTCTGAAAATTTTGCAAACTAAAAGCTAACGATTTAAAAAAAATTCAATATTTTGCAATTTACGAAGTTTGTACATACATAGATTAAAAATTCCGAAAATATCGAAAATTTAGAAAGCACTGGAAATAGTGAAAATTTTGAAAAAATCATAGCATTTAGTTACAAAAATTGAATATTATCAATTTTATCAAATTGAAAATTTTGCATAAAATTTTATTTTCCAAAAAATTTTTAATATTTTGTAATTTACAAATTTTGTACAAACATAGATTCGAAATTACAAAAATATCGAAAATTTAGAAAGTTTTGAAAATGTGGTAAAATTTTATAATTTCAGTAATTTTGAAAACTTTCATAAAAATTTAACTTAAAGATATTAAGTTTTTTCATTATTCTAAGGTAGGCGACCAAAACGTAACGTCCCAGACGATTTTTCTCCACAAAACATTGTTCTTAAAGGCAGTCTCTAATTAAATTTCATTTTAATTGGAACTTGCAACAAACAAAAAGGGAGAGTACGGCCCTGATAGAACATCGGGCCCGCACAAATATAATGTTTACAAATTTCATTGCAGCTGAGATTTTAACAGGGCAGATAACAAAAATTTGTTCTTTACCTACAATTATTTTATCACCCTTAAATACTGTATCGCCGTTTACAAAAAGCGTGGGACGTAATCCACGGGTTCCCCTAGTTAAATTTTGAGAATTAAAAACTGCATAAAATTTCTTTTAGGTAGTTAAAGTTGGTATTACACTGTATTAAGAACCAACCCCAATCCAGCTCGGATACGTTCTAAAAACCTAAAAAAGAGTTATTGCTATTATCGAAGCATTTCATCTAATTTGCCATAAACCTTTGTTTCAAAAATTATATTAAATACTTCTAGAATTAACTAGTTTAGAGGCGGAAGTTACATTTAAGTCTACTACCGCAAATGTTTAAAAGTCACGCAACTTGTAGCTCTAATTAATTGGAAGCCAAAGCTTATTATTTTTCATTTTATAATCTTCACAACTGACGGTCCCTTATTAAAACCAAAACCCTCGCGCAACGTGTATTATTTTGTTCAATATTATAACTGTGAAAATCGAGGATTTCAAAAGTAATAAACGAAGCAAGCTGCGGAATAATGGAATCATCTGCCATTTCATAATCTTTCCAATATCGAGAAAATAGGGGTTGGATGATGCGGAATGATAAGGCTACGCACAATATTAGGTTACTGAGTTACTTTTTTAGAATAGTCAAGCAGATACTGACATTATACAGAAAATGGATTTGTTTCTTAGTTTGGAAAACGATTAGATTTGGTTTGAGTAATGACGAAATTAACAACAAAATGTTAGTAAATTATTATGTAAATAAATACTTAAAAAGGAAACGCAACCAGAAGCGCGTATTAAATATGTATTACTCAAATTGTTTTTAAATATAGAATTTTGTAAATACCAAAGTAAGTTTTGTTAAATAAAAAAGGCGCACATAAGCGAAACTAAACATAATGAAAGAATCTTGACATTCGAGGTAAAAGAAGGACCACAACATACAATAATAATAGCTTATGCGCCGAACGAAGATGCGAAAAAAGAAATTCCATTTTCTTCTTAAAATCCTGTTTAAAACCAAATATTTCTGTTATTTTATTATTGTTCAGCAACGGGAGAAATACCCAGCTGCACTTAAACCGTCTATTAGCCAGAATTTTATATTATTTTGGTTCAGCAACGGAAGAAATACCCAGCTGTATCTGAGCTATTTATTAGCCTAAATTTTATATTATTTTTGTTCAACGACGGGAGAGATCCCCAGTCGGGCTTATTAATGTCCGTAATTACAGAACAACAGAAGCTGAGTTTGCAGCATTTTAAATATTTATTTTTATAGAACTACAACGTAGTACCGACTTACACATATTTGTTTTAACCCAGCATCGGTTAAACCGGAATCTGACCGATAACTACTAGAAACATAGTTTAGTATAAGAGAAAAGGGCAATTACCTTCCCCGGAATCTTCACAAAAACCCAAGAAAACAACAAAAACACCAACAAAGTCAATAGAATTTGAGAAAAAAGCGGATAATGGTGAGGAAGGTAAGCTCAGCAAGATAATAAAAATGATGACGGACATTATAAGCGACCTAAAATACATACAAAATGAACAGCAAAGATGCAAGGAGGAAATGCATCTGATTACAGAGGAAAATACAGATCTCAAGGTAAAAGTGGCGAATCTAGAGAGAAAAAGTGATAGTATGGAAAGGAGAGAGAGGACAAGCAATATTATTATAAAGGGTGAGCAAATCAATGAAAAATATATAAAGGGGACAAAAAAAGAGCCCAATAAATACACTGCTGGGACAAAACACTGAGATTGCCCCAACACACGTAGTGAAACCGCGAAAAGGAGAACCTTTCATAATAATAAAATAAGAAAACTAAAAAGATACAAAAGAAGTGATGAAAAATAAAACCAAAGTTAAAGAAACTGGAGTACACATTATTGATGACTTAATAGAAAAAGCTATAAATTACAAAAAGACGAAATAAAGGTCGAATACAAAAGAATAATAGAGAGATAAATACAAAATGCGCCCCCGACCTAGAAACAACGCAAGTAGAAGCATTTAAGATAAAAAACTAAAAACAGCTAAGGAAGCCTGTGTAGTATTGAAGGGTACAAGGCAATGTAAACAGACAGCATGATGGGATGAGAATATAAAAAGAGAGCTAAAGAGAAAGAAGATATTATGGAAAATAACAACTACATGGAATATAAATTACAAAGAGAGGATTTAAGATGCTATACAAGGTACTAAAAAGACTAAGAAAAAACATAAAAGACACAAGAAAAAACATAAAAGACACAAGAAAAGGAATAAAAGACAATAGTGGAGAGATGCTAACTAAAAACGTGAACATTTTAAATAGGTGGAAGCAGCACTTTGAAGAACTCTTAGCAGCTAATGAAGAGAAAGAGAGAATAGACATGAACAATCAACGGTAAAAAATGTATTTAGTAGGGTTACACAATGAACGGAGGAACAAGACATAACGAGGAAAGAAATAGAAGAAGCAACAAAGAGCCTAAAGAACGTTGAATCAGCAAGTCAAGACGGCATCAGAGAGAGAACGCGGTATTAGTTTAATGCATAAATTAATTAAAACGATCTGAAAGTTTAAAATTATACCCACAGAATGGGAATTGGACATAATAATACCAATATATATGTTGCTCGTGTAATAACTATAGAGGGATACCTTTGTTGAGTGTGTCGAGTAAAGTCTATGAAAAAATGTAAATTCGGTGAACGGTAAAAGTCGCTTCTTTCATAAGAAATGTTTCTTCTGCGTACAACTAGATCCTACGGACACTTGTTAAGTACGTTATTTGCTATACAAAATGGATATTTACAACCTTTTTGACCAGTACCAAATTTTTTAATTAATACAAAAATGCCCAAATTAATTTTTCAAATTAAGCGTTTTTTAACAAATATAACGTAATACCTCCAAAAATACTTGGCACGCTAACTTGATTTTTTTTGTTATTAGTAAAACATGGAAAGAAATAATACATACAACGAGTTTTTCTTTTTTGTGTACATACCAGCTATGTATACTTTTATAAAAAAACATGTCAATGCATTGTTTTACTGCAATCTGTAGGCAACCAACTATACACTACATTTCAAAGCTTCAATTTTTGAAAAGAATAGTCTGCTGTGGAAACTGTAATCAAATTGTTTAATGTCAAATTAATAGCAATAAGTTTTTTTTTAATTTAGCATAAAATTTGTGTATTGTTGATATTTTATGTTGTTAAAATAATAGTTTTATTAAAAAAATTTTGATTTTTAAATAATTTTGCGTTTATTCATAAATTATTCTATTATTTTGTGTGCAGTTGGTTGCCTATAGATTGCAGTAAAACAAGGCATTGACATGTTTTTTATAAAAGTATACATAGCTGATATCTTTGATTATACACCTTTACCTTTACCTTTACCTCCAATAGCTAGAACTTTACCCCGCGTAACTAAAATTCACATAAATCCGAACGCTTTTCAGAAAATGCAGTAAAAGTACGCGCTTACGCAAGTACCGCCTTGTTTTGATGGGCTTTTGCTCTCAATTACGGCTATTTTAAGCCTTTACGCAGACCTGAAAAAGGAAGGTATCCCGTTTTTGCTTACGTCAAGATTAAATCAAGACATCTTTGAAAATATGTTTTCCATAATAAGAAGAAGGGGCGGGTACAATAAAAATCCTACGGTACGTACATTTCGGACAAATTCGCGACACATAATTAATATGAATTTAAATATAATTATATCTGATCAGGCTAATTGTGAATCAGATAGTGACAAATCGCTCTTTTCAAAAAAAGTAATGCATCAAGAAAGCGATAAGAAAGGCGATGAACCGGAATGTCCTTTTACTGTAAACGTAAACAATGATGACGTGCGTCACTTACAACTTTGTGCTATTATCTACACCGCAGGCTATGCAATTCAAAAATTAATAAAAATGTATAAGTGCAAAAAATGTATGTCGTTTTTGATCGCTTCGGACATTAATAATGTGCATACAGAAAGAGAATTACTATACTAAAGAGCGTACGTGTGCCGAAATAACGTGAGAACTGGAAATCTTTGCGTACCTACTAAGACCGCAACTAAAATTACAAAATTAATACTCTGTAATTTTGTAGAATTTTATAAAAATCATAAAAGTGAGGATAATATTAGGAGCAAACTATGTAACGTCGCCAAAACTGCAATTAGCAGTGAATATTCAAATTTCTTTGACACTGAAAAGGACTGCATTATTCATTTTGATTTTTTAATAAACGTTTTATTATTAGTGCGCATATATAAAGAAACTGTGTGGACATCGAGAGGTATAAGAGTAGGAAATGCGGGTGTAAGGGTGTAAGTAGGTAGTAAACATCTTTAATTTTCATGTTAATCAGGACAGACCTTTCATCAGAATAACCAATCGACCAGCATATTTTTATTTAAGAGTGTTGTTTATAACTTGCTTGGTTGACTGCTTTCTAGATCTCTTAGTACAAACAGCGCAACCTGTCGCTCACGTCTACTACTATTTCAAGAAATGTAATAATTCGTAAACGTTGCGGGTCTATAAGGGTATAGTCAATGCTGATATGTATACACAAAAGAAAAACTCACTGTATAAATAAACGAATAAATTTTTTTTATAAAGTTTCTTATGTTTCTGAATCAGGATTTTCGAGTAAATTTACTAAACTATTGTTACAGTCTTTACAATTGCATTCACTGCAGCATTTTAGTCCCTCTTTTATGCAAAAGTCTATTCATGTTTGTTTGAATTTTCTAAATTAATACTCGAAAAATGACTTAAATACCAGATTTGTAACTATAACCGTATTCGTTTTCTGTTAAATCAAGAATTCAAAAAACACGTCCAGTGAGAACACGTTACGAAGTTCCACTTAGAACTTGCGTGCTCGGCTCTTATTTCTTTTTTTTTTTAATTGTAATGTCGGTAATGCATAATCCTAATTTTAAACAACAAATTCTTTGATTGACAGTAATGACCATCTCTTTTTCACATATCATGTTGTAATCTGATCATCCAAAGTATCAGAATCTGTTAACGTGACGGTCCATATTAAAAGTGGAGTCTTTATAATTCTGACCTCCTATAAAAAGAAAGCATCGCATGTTTAACTTAACTGCTACAAAAAACTGCGTCTCTTCGTCTTAAGAATAAATATCCTTAAAAGAGCTCGCGTGCTTGACCAATATTAACATTATCTTGTACAAGGAGCTTTAGCAGTAAAAGTAAAAGAACAACGAAACGTATCCTCAAAGATTTCATACACAAGGATAGTTTTATGGTCGGAACTCTAATCTTGTCTGGGGAATTTTATTTTACGCATAAAAAACCTAAAGTAAAGTATCAAAATGTCGTGATTGCAGTGGCTACTCCATGTTGAGAGGTTTTGTTCAGCACCGCCCTTTAGCGTTTTGAGACCAGTAAGTTGCAGACAGTCAAGTAAAGAGTCTGTGATCCGTAACTTGGCGTAGGAAAAGTGGACATATACTTTTATTTTAACTGCTATCTGTCCGTCTTTTAGTGCGCCGGGTGGAACGTTTTTTATGCTTTTAGTCCTCATCTGGAACGGGTTTATGTCTTTTGTTAGGTTTTCATCGTAAAATAACACATACGGCGAATTCTTTTGTAGTTACATTTTTAATGCGCTCATTTCCTGACATTATTAAGTTTAGAAAGTTACATTTATTACCTAATACTAGACACAAATAAAGTTCTTGACGCCTTTGTTCAAGACGTTTGAAAGCCCCCCCCCCCCCCCCCCCTGTTCTAAGCCAACAAAAGTGGCTACTACAGTTAAAAGTTCAGTAAACAAATATCTTGTAAAGATGATGGACGGTTCAAAAGTTGATGACGACATTTGCCTCCTTTTTTTTGCTGAATACAATTTGAGAAAAAACACTCCATTTCGTTATTAACAATAGTAAAAACATGTAAAAGAAAAAAAATTAATTACTTTTTCCTCTACCAAATGCATCAAAAATACAAAAACAATGTAGGTCAGTCAAAACCACTACCCAAAATTTATTTTTTATATTTTTACAAGGTACTTGTCACGATTTGTACAGCTGAAATGAAAAGTTTGACACAACAATTGTAAATAATGAAATAAAAATTTCAAAAGTTGACCTTTCAAAATTAAGAACACATTCACCAACGTATATAACAAAAAACTGGGAATATTTATGACCCATTTAAAAACAACAAAATAAAATTAACTGTGAGATAGCTGCAAATTATAACTTGTTGCAATTTGTGATATTTTACTCATTGAGGAACAATTGTCAGCATAAATTAAATTTGATGAGCAGGCATTAGCAAGTTTCTCTGGGCGACTTATTTTAAAGCGCCAAGAAAATTAAGATACCTATTTGCTGACTTGTGGGAGTCTCGATAATCTTCGCACTCGTGCACTTCGTACATAGATGCTAAATAATAATCTTGCAGTGCAGTGCTCGGTTCTTCAAGACCAGCCGGTCTTACCGCGGCAAATAAACTGTGCGCAGAGCGCACTGCGCAGGTGACCAATCTGCGTTAAGGCTCTAAATTTTAAGGCGCTCAATAGTCTAAACTAAACCACAGTAACAAATATATAACAAATTGCAGATTGTTCTCTATAAGGATATTCGGTTTTAAGTTTCTATTTTTTGTTCTAAATCTTTTCACGCTACTGAAATCGCCAAGTCGCTTTGTACGACCCATTAAAAATTGCTTGCGGTCCAAGAGTTCGCAATTGATGATAT
Source organism: Ctenicera cuprea (assembly GCA_958336395.1). Taxonomy (NCBI): domain Eukaryota; kingdom Metazoa; phylum Arthropoda; class Insecta; order Coleoptera; family Elateridae; genus Ctenicera; species Ctenicera cuprea. Next base: position 52,579,666 of record OY284492.1, on the reverse strand, counting down.
AAAAGTATATCGCGGTCAGATGATGAGATATTTTAATATGTACTCTTTAAGTGTGGCACATAACCGCCTCTCTAGAGATGTTCAAGAATTTTATTACCTAGAACACAGGTCGTCCGTGTTAGGACACGAGCGCGCGCAAATATGCCGGAAACTGGCGTTAAACTCGAACGTGTACGTTAAGCAGCTACGGCTCGCAACTTGATGTCGTACTGGTAGCCTGTTCGTGTCTACAAGCGCGCTGATTAAGCGTAATGCAATCCGCCCAGAGAACGACGGTGACGGATTAAGGATAACGCTAGGTGATGCCTCGTTAGTTTAATGAAGTGGCTGTAATCACACATACTCTGTCGTTAAGCAAATTTTTGTTGCAAAAACATATGTAAAAATGAATTTTTATTTTATTGCCATAACAATTCTGATCTACACAGGCTGTCCCAGCCACTCCCGAGCATTATAACTTCTTTATTTAAAGAGACACGGTTTTAAGGGTTACTGCAAAATAAATTTAAAGTTCAACGCTTAATCCAAATCAACATTAAACTTTTTGAAATGTACTGCCCTTTTCACGTTATGACATTTTGAAATTTTGTACTTAAATTTTTACGTTTTTCTTCAAACTAGACCTATATTTTGTAATGTGCCATAGAAGAAACTGCAGCAAATTTTTATATCTTTCAAGTGATGTATTATTTTTATAAGCTCGCATTAAAAGTTTTTCGTAAAAAAGCGATTTTTGTGAAACTCCCTAAAAACCACCAAATGAAAATCGTAAATATTTTTATCAATACTATTCTGTTTTCATTATTCTGATTAAAATGCATTCATTATAACCATTTATAATCTCAGTATTATGCTATAAATTAGTTAGTAAACCATTTTGAACAAAATTCCATGAACATCAGTAGCCTGGGAAAACTTGTCATAGCCTTGTCATAACTTGTCATCTTCTAAGTCAGTGTTATTCTGATCTAATAGATTTCTAACTAATTTATAGCATAATCCTGCCATTATAAATGATTTTAACGAATGAATTTTGATCAGATTAAATAAAACAAATATTATGACAATATTAACAATTTTAATTTGTTTAAATTTTTATTTAGTCAGAAACCGCTTCATTTTGAAAATGTTGTTATGCAAGCCAGTGCATCTCTTCAAATAAAAAAGTTTAAAGCTGTGAAGTTTTGGCTGGAATACATTTTTCCGAAAATATAAAACAAAAGAAATTTCGCTTGCGATTGATTCATTACACAAAATAATTTTTCTTTATAAGCAAGTTTCTTTATTTTTAAAAATTTTGATTTTATCTCAAATAGCGCCTCATAGTCCTGCAGTAGAAATATGAAAAAGTAAAACACGCAACGTAAACTTTTTAGAGAAAAAAATAAATAATAACAATGAAAAAAAAATATTAAAAAATCAGAAGTTTAAAAAATAAAAAGACTTGTTTTTTTTAAAGAACAAAAGAAAAAAACAGAAAGATAAAGGAAAATACAAAATAAAAAGAATAATTACATAAATTTCTTTAC